>VXBW01005995.1:1318933-1349766 GCA_013400375.1 Thinocorus orbignyianus
GGCAGCCGGGATGGAGATGAGGGGGGCTGTGGCCGGCAGCCGGGATGGATGGAGATGCGGGGGACGGTGGCGGGCCAGCAGCAGGTTCCTGGCTGTCCTCGGGCTCCTGAACAGCGTGGTGGTTGTCGCTGGAGCCACTGGATCTTCAGCACCTGTGGCGGGGCTGCAGGACTGGAAGGGAGGCTCTGGAACACCTCCCTGCTGGCAGGGGAGCTCATTGCCTCTGTCAGCGCTAGGAAGTTCTAGGTTTCTTTATCCTAAGTGAAAATCTGAAATGCTGTAAAAGTTGAAATTATTGACAGTTTTTGTCCTTTAACAGCAGAACTTTTTTTTTTTTTTTAAAAACAAAACTTTTTTTTTTTTTTTTTTTTCCCAAAGAGACTGTGCTTTTCAAGGTCTGTCAATAATGTTTCTTAAAAGCAAATAAGGCCTTTTTTTTTCATCATTGGTGGACAAGTACTTGCCATTTAGGCCAGAAAGTTATTCCCTAAAAGCAAGACAAGAAATCTTTATCGTCAGTGTATGTTTGTGTTGAGCCAATCTGTGCAGTTCTTGGTTAGGTTTTTAGGGTTTGGTGGTTGGTTGGGGTATTTTTAATTTTTATTGTAGGGTTTGTTTGGCTTTTGTTTTATTGGTCCTTGACACACACACACACACAAAAATCCCACAGGAGCTCGGAAGACTGGTATCCAGTTACTCTGATTTTAATAGGGTGGATAGAAGGATGTTCTCCAGCAGCATACTTCTTAGGAAAAGGAGTTTAAGGAGAAGCTACTCATGATAAATAAACTCTTGGCTTGCAAATTACTCATGTGATGATGTTGAAATAATAGCAGAACTAGAGAAAGAGTCTTGTGCTTTAGCAACTGGCTTAAGTGCTTACAATTAGTTTTGTTTCTCCACTCTATGTAAAAACAGTTTTTTAACTGTCAACATAAGCAAAACATACCTAGTGATGTAATTTCTTCATGTGTCTGGATTGTATAGAGTGATTTGGAACATTACATGACATTACCACAGGTATCAGTATTTTAGGGATAACAAAGAAGAATGAGTTACCTATTGGCAAATGGACACCTTTTTTGCCAGTGGTGGAAATATAATACATAAATTGCTGCATAATTTAAAAGATTAGCTTTACATAGTCTAGCAGCTGCTCTCATGTAAACATTTAGTGTTTAGAATTTGCTTGCTATCAGGAAAAATGAAGGGTCTACTGCACTGCTTAAGCATTAAAAGCACAGAACTGAGAAGAAGCCAGTTATAGTTACTTTTCCTTGTTATTCAGAGCTTTTTGGATAGTAGTGAAATTGTTAAGAGTGTTATTACTGTTGAGCTGTAGTTTGGGAACATTTTGAGGAACATAGCAGAGCTGGCACTTGTGGAAAGCTGTATTTGGTCTAAACTGTACAGATGCCTTATGGTTGAAAACATTGTCAGAGAGTGAGTTAGTTTACTTGTACTAAGATGTACTTGTCTTTACCCACAAAAGACTACAGCACCTAGAGGCTCGTGTTTTTCTTCAGAAAGTCCCTCAGGACTAGTTTCTAGCTTTACCTGACTTAACACATACAGTCTCTTAGCTTCTTTTATGACTGGACTGTTTCTTTTCCCTCCACCTCCACCAATTCAGCACCAAAAAAAAAAAAGCAATGAATAATAGCCCTGCTGCGGGGAAAAAGAGACATCTCCTTTATAGTAAAGAGTAAACACTTTCAGTCTTTGTAAGCAGCCTTTATCTTGGGCAAAGGGCAGGAAGATGGGATGCTAAGGATTAGAAAACACCCTTAGCATCTTTTTATTTCTTGTGTAGGCTGGAAAAACCTGACCTCTGTGAGCACCCCAGATACAAAGCCTGGGTGCTCCCCACTCAAGTAGCACCAGTGACCACAAGGTTTCCTGCCCACCTGCGCTAGTGCTAGGGGTTGACTTGAGGCTTGGTGAACTGGTGTGGAGTGCTGGTGAAAGTCACCATGACCACCTTGGAGGGACAAGGAGGCACGGTGCTGCTCTGCTACTGTCACCCCAGGGGTTTGCAAAGGAGTGTGTTGCACCGCAGGCACTCGCTCCCCTTGCCTTTTCCTACTCTGCGTCTGCTGAGCTGTCCTCTCCTGCCTGTCGAACTCACAGCACGTGGTCTGAGGCTCTTTGCCAAGTCAGCCGCGTCATTTTACTGGGTTTTCTTCAACGTTAGAACTGACGTAAATGCTCTAGCCCATGAGAAATATGTGCCACAAAGCTTCCACGTCCTCGTGGGGAGGGCAAGAAAGATAAAGATCGTAACCAGAAACTATACCTGGGTAAACGGCATTGCTTCGTGGCCTCAGGCGACCGAGTCTGCCCCTTGTCCATTTGAGATAAGTTGTGCTTGCTGCTTGTTTATTTATTTATTATTTTTTTAATTTTTTTTCTGGTTGTTGTCTTTTGTCCAAAGTAGATGGTTGCAGTGGATTATAAAAAAAGGAAATGAGAGCTCTGTAAATAGGGCATGCTCTGCTCAGTTCTAGAGGAAACAGATCCTTCTCTTTGCTTTTAGCAAGCATGAGGCAGGGAGAATAAGACTCAGGACCTAACCATGGAAAAACTATTTTTCACTACTACTTGGAAATCTGGATGATCATACACTACTTTGATTATTTTTTTTTGAGCTGTCATCGTTTTCTGCAGAAAAATCCCCTGTTATCTCAGCCTTGTGATTACTGGTTTTTCTTTCCGTGAAGCCCGTGAAGCAAATGATCATATGAGTATAAACCAGTCCTTCTGCTTTAGCTGGTCTGCCATGGCTTTATTTGTTTTGATTTTTTTAATAGACTGCTAGAGAACGCTGTGGAATTGTCATTGGTGGTAAATACGGGTTCGAGAAACATGACGGCTTTAGGGATTATATTGAGACGCTTTTGATGGTTTTGTGTGATGTAACCAGGATAAATACAAGGTAAGTGCTCTAGACATTTACATGTTGAAAACTATTTGTGCAAGTATTTTAATGACTGATCACGTGTATGTTTTTAACTTGAACAGAGTTAACTCTCTCTGGCTTAAAGTATGAACCTGGGGTGGGAAGGGACTTTTGGGGATATTGAACCCAGTTTCTTGTAGTGAAAGTCCACCTCAGCAAAATGGTCAAGATTTATCTTAAAAGGTTATTGTTAGGACTAGTGAGGGCAGAGCAAACTGCTAGAAACTGCTTCAAAAGCTCATTGCTTTTATGCTGATTCAATTTTGGACTTTCTTCTGAAACTGGTGAAAATTTCAGTTTAAGTCCACTTCCAATCAGTTATTTGCAAAAAAGATGAGTTGCATATCTCAGGTGGTGACTTGCTTGTACTTTATGCAGTGGTACTAACGGGTGCTTATTACTAGTGGAATGGTCTTGCTACATGACCTTCTCTTCTTTCTGGGCACTTCACAAAAAGCTTGGGGATAAACAAATTGATTACATTTATATATCTCTCTGTCATTCATTTCTAAATAATAAATTTCTTCATTTGTATTGAGGACGCTTCTACAGTTTTGCATGTCCAGCAAAACGTCACTAGTTCATGCTTCCTTACTTTACCAGTTCTTCTAACAAAAAGCTTTATCAAAGTGAATTCCAAGAATGAATGACAAGGCAGGTTCACTGATAACCTCTAAATAAAATTTCACTGGCAAAGACTTTTCCTCTGTTTCCTCTTCACCCAGTCTACTAAATATGAATTTCTTCTTAACACAAATTAATAATTTTAAATCTAACTGTATAATAATGAGCTATGACCCTGATCATTTCTTTTCATTCTTACTCTGCTGAAATAAATTTAGATGAAAAATGTTTTCAGGTTTGTTTGTTACTTTTTTTTTTTTTCAGGAGTGGTTTTGCAAAGTGGACAGTAATGGAGTATATGAGCACGGGTAGTGATAGCAAAGAGGAGATTGACTTGTTGCTAACTAATTTAAATATGTCTGAGGTCATAGACATCATGGAAAACCTTTATCCAGATGGAGACCTTGCAGTCTATGAAGACAGCTTAATTACAATGTGCGAAGAGGCAAATCAAAATGAAGAACGTGCCGAATCTTTACTGTTTTGTGAAAGGGAGGTTTCTTTGATGTCCTCTGTCAAATATGGGACTGTGGAAGACCTGCTTGCTTTTGCGAATCAGGTGTCCAACACTGCAAAACAATATAAAGGATGCAGACAGCAAGAATCTGGAATCCTCTTGAATATGGTATGTCCTTTTTCTTTTCACTGGAAAATTAGTGGACCTTAGGAATTAGAAGTTTTTAATGAATCTAAATAAAGATCACCCCCAGTCCCTGGAGTAACAGTTAGGCTGTTGTTGCCTGTGCAAACCTGGGACTGGAGGGGATCTCTGAGGTCATCAAGTCTGGCCCCTGCAGTCTCAGCAGCTATGGAGAAAGCTCTGTTTTTCAGAAGGATCCACTTGGTGTTGACTCTTGGTATCCCTGGAGGTTAGAAAATGTTTCCCAACACTGAATATGAACTAGAGACACAGTAAAAAACTGAAAGCCTCAACCATGGTGGTTTACAGGTTTGGGAGATGATAAGGGTTTTCCAGTGCCTTGTGTTCATGCAGTAAAGAGAGGTGATTGTGCAAACCTCCCAAATAAGGGTCTAGGATCTATTTTGGTATAGTCACTGAATTCTCTGTCTACACAAAATGTAAAAAGTAGTAATGTAAAGAGAAAAAGCATATATAATGTCAACTGGGACTTTCAGAATTACAATATTACATAGTATCACACACTGCTAAATTTAAGTATAGATGCATTGTTTTGAGATATGCTAATTTTTTCCCTAAAATGATTTGTGTTCTACAAGCATCTGTAGATATTGGTGTTGTTGGACTTGTATTAAAAATCAGTTGCTCTAGAAACATCCAACTGTGAAATGGAAGTTTGTTCATATATGTCTGTACTGCTGCTTTATTTTCTTCAGATGTTCTACAGCTATCATCTTAAATATCTTGCATGTAGTATGACTTGTATGTGAACACAGACTGCTTGAGGCTTACTGGTTGCTCAGGTGTGAAATAGTGCAGGGTATTCTTTTATTCTGATTTGGAGGGAGTATTGCAAAATGGTCACTTTTAAACTCTGTAACATTGAAGTGACACTTATTAAATGTTTCCTATACTGAGGATAGACACTGCTCTACATACTCGTGGTTGTTTTGCTTGCATGTTGTTTCTACAGATGCATACAGTTGGTATGAACTAAGTACTACTGGGTGCACGTGACCCCATTAAGCAACTGGGGACTGGAGACAGGGCATTACCTGTACATGCATTTCAGCAGGTGCATCCACATCATTAGTATCACCAGCATTTTAGTTAGGATCAGGAGTGTTCCTGATTGCCTCGTGACCTGCACTGACTGCACCCTGGCTCGTGTCACGAAGGGTCTTGGAGCGCACAAGCTGGATTGCTTTCAGTTGAAACTAAACCGGAGGATGTATTGTGGCCCCAAAGGAGTTTCATTCCACAGTACCAGGCTAGTAGCGGTCCTGAAATGGTGAAATAGTGTGGTTGGTTGTTACTCTCTGCAAACCCACTCTGCTCAGTCTGTCTGACTTTGCAGGATAGGTGTGGATTAGCTAGTCTCAGCCCTTGAAACGCAGAAGCAAGCAGGCAGGATGCACAGATTGCTAGAGTCTTATCTTTCTGGTGTGCAGAAGGAGCCTCCACTCTTCTTATCCTAAGCAAAATAGTTCTTATTAGAGGGCACGTGCACACCAACATTTAAGAACTTACACTCCCCAAAATTAAGAATTTCAAAGAATTAATTTATTTCATGTAGATAGTAGTCACAAATGAGTTTTAGCAGTCAAGAAGATTCTTTCCTACTTGAAAACCAGGAGGTAGTTAAAGCACAGAAATGTAATGTGTGTTACGTCTTAAAAAGAAATCTAAACCCAACACTCTTCCTAATATGCTGTTATCTTAAAAAAAGGTGGCTGAAGAGCTGAATACATGAGGCCATGTGACAGACATGAAGTGATAAAAATCCTTGGTCTGCTTATACAGATCTTCAAGATCTCAATAAAGCAGCAGTAAACAGGTTGATGATATTCCAGATACTGACAGTACTGTATATCTCTAAATTGATTAGAAGCACATTCACGTTAAACATTACTAATTCTTTAGCTGGCAGAATGTTAAGAGACTGAAAAAATAACATCAAATCTCAAGCAGTATTGGCTGTAGTTAGGAGTTTGGTCTCTCTCACGTGCAGGGGGAGTTGTTTCAGAGGAAGATTTAGATCAAGATACTGCCTTAGATGCTCTGAATCGCTTCCTGGAGGAGCCCTCCTTGCCTTACGGACAGTACAGAGAACCAAAGCTCTCAGCATTACCCACCTAAAGCAGACAGTGTGACTCTTTTGGTGTTTTGTTCTTTTTTCTAGTTTTATACCATAATCCAAAAAAAAAAGGTGGCTGGTAAAATTGCAGCAGGCTTCTTTGACCTTTTACCAAGCACCAGAAACTCTGATACAAGATGCAAAAATTAAAATGTGCTCCCCTAGCAGTACATGTGATATTAGGAAATGCTGAAACTCTTGCTCATGTTGTATAAGATAGCCTGTGAGTAACAGGTATGTGGCATAACAAGTTAGCAGATTACAGGAAGGACAAACATGTGCAGGTAAATCTAATAACAAGAGGTGGGTAATTTCATTAACCCAGCTGCTGTTGTTGTTGTTTCAAGACAATTAATTGCAACTTACACTTCGTAAGTTAGTCACTGGAGAGAAACGTGGATGCTTGGGCTGTGAATGAATGCCACACCTCACATGCTGTTCCCATTTGGTGTTTCTAAATAAAGACTGCTGAACAGATCACAGACATCATGCACATATATAAGTGATTTTTTTTTTCCCCTCTACATATATAAAATTAATTTGATTTGAAGTAGTTATAACTTCATTGTGATTTTTGGTTTTGTTTTTTTTTTTTTGCTTTTTTTAATTTAACTCCACAGATCACACCCAAGAATGGACGCTACCAAATCGACTCAGATGTGCTCCTGTTTCCGTGGAAGCTGACTTACAGGAATATTGGCTCTGACTTTATTCCCCGGGGAGCTTTTGGGAAGGTGTACTTAGCCCAAGATAGAGAAACCAAGAAACGAATGGCATGCAAACTGGTATGTTAGTTCGGTAGTTTTATCTCTGAGCAAATATTGTATGACATAGTACATGCAGTATATTTTCAAATATGTCTGCATGAAATTCCACTGTTAGCCTACACAAGGCAGGCAAAATGCACATTTTTAACTCTGAACTTAGTTTTGGCTCTGAGGCTGCAGAAGTTTCAGCATTTTGAAAGTATATGCCTCATGGGCAGACCTACTGCAGAGCAGCAGTAGAAGAATTTCTACTTGTCCTGCTATACTCACAGTGGTGAAATACCAGCATAAGATCACGTTCCCGCTGAAAGTGATAGCAAAATGCTGTTGCTGCAGATGGTTTTAGGATCTCGTCCTTAAACTGGGGTCTTCAGACATAAGTTTTCTGTACTGCAGTTCCATAATGTCCCTGAGAGCTCAGCTTATGTGCAGCTCTCACCATGTTTTGGGTACTGACTGATCCTACGGTTGTGAGATGCCTCAGGAAAACTGCTGAGCACACCCCTGTTTTTATACAAGCCAACACTTTTGACTTTACAATTAAATAGAGCATCAAGTATTGAGGGCCAGTAAGAGCTCAGCTGGGACACTGCACTGTATCCCCCAGATCATGAATAAGCACCTGCATTACTCCTGTGAGTTTAGGAGGCTCTTGTATGCTCTTTGCTTGCAGCCAGTGTATCCACATGGGGACAGATGTGGTTCACTACTCCTGCATAACCCCCTGCAGAATTAAAGCTTCCTAATGTTTCTGAAAATATAAAAGGCATTCCTCATTGCAGTAAAAATATTAGCCTCTTATTTTGTTCACAGCCATGAGTCTGAGGGAAAGAGAATAAAACCTGTGGTGGTAGCCTTTCTGTGGTTAAGCAAACACTGCTTTTTATTGCCTTACAATCTGCTGTCAGTACTTAAAAGAAATACAGCGCTGCCGGGTGCTCACTTTAAAGCAAGTTTCACTTCTGGTAAGCCATAAAACAGCGCTGATAAGGTTTGTGTTGAGGCTGGCAATGGTTCTGAGCACGGTCAGAGCTGCCAGCACCGCTCCACGTGTCAGACGGGAGCCCGGTTCTGGGAGAGCAGAGGAGACGGCACAAAGCTAATGGGAAAGGCAGCGGGATTTTTATCTCCCGCACCAGGAAGTTTGCGTTAAAGCTTTTGCGTAAGGGCCGGATTTTGACGGGAATAACTTGCTACATTGTTGTTTCTGGAACATTGCACTTTTTCCTTGGGCGTGATTCCAGAAACTCTCTCGACTTTAAACAGGGTGTATCTCAACAAGTCAGAGGATCAAAATAAGGCTCTGTATTTTAACGAGCGGGTAGGAGTGCTTTGTTTCCTTCTTCTAATTTAATCTATAGGATAAGTAGTGTTAGTACAGATAACTTGGTTTCTGAGCTTTTTTGTGATTTTTGTTTCAATGTTTTAGGTCCCAGTGGAACAGTTCAAACCGTCAGATGTTGAAATACAGGCATGTTTCCGTCACGAAAACATTGCTGAATTATACGGTGCTATTTTGTGGGATGAGACGATCCATCTCTTTATGGAAGCTGGAGAGGGAGGATCTGTCATGGAAAAGCTGGAGAGTTGTGGTCCTATGAGAGAATTTGAAATCATTTGGGTGACAAAGCACATTCTGAAAGGACTTGACTTTCTCCACTCCAAGAAGATTATCCATCATGATATCAAACGTATGTGTGTGTGATTCCTTGGGGTGCTTCCTGGGCCAGGCTGGGCTTGGGCTCCAGTGGAGCACTTGGGACTGAGCTGGGGTGCACAGCCTTGCATTTCTGGGAGGGGAGGGTGGGTAATGCCCAACAAATTACAGTATCAGGTTCTGCAGACCACCGTTATTTATTTACACTATTTATTAATTCACCTCAGTCAAGGAGATGATTTGAAAATCATGTTTCCTTTGCCTTTCTGAGCAACTCGATATCAAATAAAGACCTAAAGAAAATGGGCAAATCTATCAGGCTGTGTTAAGCCAGAAGTTTCCTCCTTTCTATGTAAATCCATCCTGAGTGCTTCCATGCCAACCTTCCATTTGTGCCTTCTTTTAGGTTTTATGTTTCTGCATGGCAGTTCATCAGTTTGAGACATTTTGGAACTAAATGTATAATTTGTACTATTTCTTTCAACAATTACTGCAAATTTTAATATATACTTGATTTTTAAAAAGCTCTGGGTATTAACATGTATAAATAATCAAAATATACTGATATTAAACCCAAATTAAATATATTAACATTAAATTGCTTTAAAATGTCATTTTAACACCTTATGTTTAATCTAATATTAAATACTGTTTCTCCCAGCATCACCTCCCACCACAGATAGATTAATTCTGCCTTTCTAGAAACAGTGCTTCCAGTGAAGATACATCTCTGCAAGTTAATTTTTGCTGAATTTGAGGGTGAAAAATAGGGATACTTAAACTGAAGTGTTACAATGAATAGTTGACAGAAGACGGCTACCAAGAGTTGCTAAATTTTTTTCATGGTTTTGCTTTTTTTTAGTTAGTGTGTGTCAGTACTTTGTAATGTAAGCCTTTGAGATTTTGACAACTATAAAACTCCTTAATTTTCCATTAGTTGTGGTTTCTTGCTTGTAGTAGGAGTCTTTCCTATGGGTTTACTGTAATGGGCAGTAACAATGACATTAATTAAGAGGTTTAAAAACCAAACCAACCAAAACCCAACCCGTGACATCTAGACAGTGGATAAGAGAACCAGCCCATTATAAATGTGGTGGATTTGAATATGTTTTGTTTTTCCCAGCCTTTTTCTACATTGCTGGGGGAGCTGAGGCACCCGGGCCCTCAATGGCAGCTGTGCCTCTGCTCCAGGGAGTCGAGGTGTGTGTTTCCCTTACCAGGTGGAATTAAGAACAAGGGTTGTTTGATGGCAGGAGAAGATGAGGATTTTACTGAGAGAAAGACCACCCTGAGCCTGGAAGGGGATTAGGAGCAGCTTAGTGCTACCACTCATTTTAACCCTTGGGTGGAAACTGATTAAATCTAAGGTTATGTGATAGAGAGAACTTAAGTCCAAAACCAGCTGAAGCTGGGGCTGGGTGCAGTCCCATGCAGGCAGCAGTCTGCTGTGCTGTGGCAGTGTGACTCTCTGCTCCATCCTTTGTGCGGTGGTTAAAATCTGTATTTTCAAAGGTATCCCTAAAATTAAACATTTATTTACGTGATTTTGTACCACCAGTAAGGAGGCGGGTGTGTGATGGATTGCTTCAGGAGCCAGTATTGCTGAAATCAAGCCTTCCCACTGGATGTCACAGTGGGCACTGTCAAGACATAAAATGACCCACAGATTCCTCTGGGAGAAAATACGTTTCTGTTGTGTAACTTGGAGGCTTCATTTGTCCACATCTTCTGAAACAGCAAACAAGAATTTCTCAAGGCTTACGCAGAGCACTACCTTCATAAATATTTGATCAGAAATACAACTGCAAAGGAAGCCTCTGAATACAAAGTTGTGCCTTAGGCAGAGTTTTATGAAGGAAAGTCAGTTAAGCTCCTAGATATTGCTGCAATTTGGAGGGAGTTTGGACCTCTTTGTCTTTTGTGACTTTTGCAGACATAGTCTGCCCTCTGGCCTCATGCTGAGCTGCTTCTGCTGACCGGTGCAGGAGACCAGTGTGGCTGCTGTGGAGCAGCCTTGATTCTCCTCTACTTCTTTCTTCATTTAAATTGTTAGTGTAGAGAAACCTCATGGTGACACACAGTTATGTTGTTTATAGCCATACCTGCAACAGCGTGCTCTCCATCTTGGAGACTGTTAAACATCTTCAGAGCAAGCCTTGCTGCACTGAGGTGTCTACTGGTCTCCCACCTTCCTCCCTTACACTCAACCGTGTTTTCTCTCTCTCTTTCTCTCTCTTTTTTTTGTTGGTTTTTTTTTTGTTGTTGTTGTTTTTTTGTTTTGTTTTGGTTTTTTTTTTTGTTTTAAGGAAATTTCCAAACACTGATTCATATTTTACATATACCAGTCCGGTTTGATGTTTAAGATATGATTTAAAATTGGACCCAATCTCTAACAGACTTGTTTTGGCTAGGAGAAGGGCTGCGTTGGCTGTAGATACCAGTTGGGCTAGTCTCCCTTCTCAGGCTGGCATCCAAATGAAACAGGCATGTTGTAAAGTAAGTGCCCAATATGCTAGAAACTTAAATGCTGTCATTTTTATTTTTCTTTTAGCAAGCAACATTGTCTTTATGTCAACTAAGGCTGTTTTGGTGGATTTTGGCCTAAGTGTGCAAATGACTGAAGATGTTTACTATCCTAAAGATCTTAGAGGAACAGAGGTAAGAAGCTGGAGGGACAAAAGCCTTTGTTGTATTACTCCCATGATTGTGATACTTGGGCTCAAATTGGAAGCTTGAGGGTAGAAGCTTGGGCGAAGAATTTCATAATAACTTATAAAAGTTTCAAAAGTTGATATAATCTCAATTATATTTTTAATTTTAATTTACTGAAAGGAGAATGAGGTGTTACATATTGAAAGCTATGTCATCTTCGCTGCGGTCCCATTTGTTAACAATTATTTAATCTGAAGTCAAAGAGAAATTGGTGTTCACTGAAGTCAAACAGAGGAACAGTGCTCTGAGAAGGGTTGTTTGCAGTGAATCAGCTGCTGGTCAGAGATGCTTCAGACTGGAATTTGGTTCTTTGCTCTAGCAAAGATGTCTTCTGAGATACCAGTTATGGACTCGGGTGACCTGCTCAACACAGTAGTTTGACTCCTCCCTTGAAACTGCAGAAATTACAGACCTCTGGGTTTCATCCCTTAGCATTTCCAAGCTCTGTTCCCCATCTACCTCTAACCCTCTTGTCCTTTGGCAGTTATGTATGGCACGGGTGATGATTACCTGGTAAACTACTTAGACATTATGGTGGTGGAGGTGGGGGCCTTTAGAATTTCTCCGTGCACCAAGGTCCTGCATGTCACTTGAACTACCCTCATGCCAAAGTGTCTCCAGAGGTAGAGCTTTAGCAAACAACCAAGAAGCAACAATTAGCTTGGATCACTGCTGCGAATGTGGCTTCACATGCTCTCTGTTGCTGGAAGAGGTTGTTTTACAGGAAACACTTTGGATGAAATGTTGGCTTTTGCCATTTTGATAGTCTTCCACAGCACAAGCATGTGGAGATACTTGTAAAACTGACAAAGAGCATTTCGGTCTTTGGGAGGGTGGGATTTCACAGAATGTCAGGCTTGTTTGTTTGGGTTTTTTGTTTTGGGTTGTGTTTTTTTGTTTGGTTTTTTTTTGAGATATTTGGGAAAATACTTGAATATTTGTTTTCACTGTGTTTCTAGTCAGGGGAGTTAAGAGCTTAAAACGCTTATTGTACTGTAAGCAGCATGCTTTAATGTAGGTGCCTTGTGGGTGCTTTAATTTGGTTTGGTTTGGGGGTTTTTGTCTGTTTGGGGTTTTTTTGTGTGCTGTTAATGAGAGTAAGAAAAATGGCGGGAATGAGTTAGAAGCCCTGGTAGGGTATTTCCCAAGGACAGAGAGGTGTATAAACAGGAAATTTCCAGGTTTGTGGAGTGAACTGGTGATGATCTGCTCCTGGCTGTTGGAGGACAGGCCAAATTCATTTAATAAGAAGAAAGTTATTCCACGCTGTTGAGCAGCTGCAGTCACGTTCTCAGAAAGCAGATAATCCCTGCAACCCTGAAACATGGTGGCGCTTGATGTTTGCTGTCTCGGGGCAGAGGTAGCCAGTCCTCAGCACCAGCCATCCTACCCTTCTGCCATAACATCAGGGGCCAGAAGTAAGGTTGCAGAGAGAGCTCTGGGAAAGATTTTCAAATGGTCAAAGACTTTTAGGAAAATCACAAATGCATGTGTTCAGCCTTGTGGGGTACCTAATCCAGACACTCACAAATGCTTTTCCGTAGTCTTTCATGGCACTGGCTTCCTTGATTTCTTTTTTTTTTCTCAAAGTAGAGATCTTGACCCTCCAAAGTCCTCTTGTGTTTTGCACCCTCTCTTATACAGATCAAGGAAGTGGTGCAGTTGTCCAGGAGTGCTGTGTCGGCACATAGTTGTGCAACCACTTGTTAGGACTGTCACTGCCGTGCAGCATCCTGCTTGTAAACTGGCTGGTTTCTGTCACATCTGGTATTGGCAGGGACTTGTGCCCACAAAAGAAGTAGCAATTGGAGTTATCTTTCTCATGGGCATGTTCTCCTCTGAGGGCGTAAGATTTTTACTCTCTTGTATAACGTGGAAAGTCTGAATGTAGTGAATCTTCTTTGTGTTGATGAAAATGTATAGTTGCAATTCTGGGCAGAATGATTGAAAGATGGGTAAATTTTGTTCAGTGGGTATAGCATGGAAGACCTGGGCTTTCTGAACAGCAGGTGTACATAAGGTCACAGTCTGATTGGTCTTTGCAGCACAGTATGCCATGGTTGTGATGAGGCTGCTCTGCAGGAAATACTCTTATTTAGGCATTTGCTACACTTTCTATGATGCTTCTGTCACTTTGTTAAAATCTGTAAGCCTCAATTACAACTGTTTGAGGGGAGGAAAAGGTCTGCTAAGGTTTATTGAATGTGGAAGGAGTGATTCATTTGCAGGAATGCTAGACTGAAACTAGCACAGCACGAAGGAAAGGACTGGGCTGTAGCTGGGTTGTGCCTCTGGTCTGACTGGCAGGCAAGTGCCAGCCCAGCAGTAGGAAGGAGTGAGAATGGGGAAGGTTCCTGGGGCTTGGGCTGCCTACTTTGATGACACCAGTCTTAGGCCAGTCTATATCAGTATGAAATCACAGCTTAGGTGTACATCTCAGTTTTGCTTTTTTGGCCCTGTGCAATCAGAGTGCATCTTGACCATTTTCATACTTTGACTGCAGACAGATTCTTGTTCCAGCATCCTTTTTTCCTCAAGGAGACAGCTGCTTTTTGTTTATGTAGATTTCACTCAAGTTGCATGCTATTTGCCAATGAATTTTTTTTTTTTTTACAAAAGTTGAAATTCTGTTCCTTTCTCCTTACGAGACTTAAAGATGGGGAGTGTGGATGCATTTATTCTGTTTTAGCCCTGACAAAAGCAATGGACAGGAGTAAGTAGCAGCTGTAGACACTTGCTGAACTTTTGTACACGCTTCCATCTGAAGCTCTGTTTGCAGATGTATGGTATGTGATTTACTGGGAAACATGCCTTGGAATTTGCATGAGCCCTACAGCCATTTTCAATCTGTGGTAATAGGTCATCAAACCATGCAGTGATGACTTAACTTCCTGCTCTAGTATCAGTTAATATTTTTTAATATGATTCTCTGTGGCGGGATGACTTCAAATAATTAAACTTCTCTTTGGCTCCTTGTGAGGGAAAAGTAGAAACCAGAGACATAGAGACCTCTGTCTAACCCAGTGTGCTGTGGGCTGTGCCTGGGTTGTGTTGAAACCTGCTCCCTGGGCCAGTGACGGTGGCAGAGCTGTGGGGGCAGCTCCTGCCTGTCTTGGGGTGTGCCTCCTGCATCCTGCCTGTCTGGTTCTCCTCCAGCTACACTCCCAGCTGCCTGAAGCTGGCAGGAGCTTCCCACTAGATCTTTCTTGACAAATCCAAATGTTTCAGTGAAATGGTTCGATTGAAACTGTGTTTTGGTTTAGATGAGATTAGAATTTTTGGTTTAGAAAAAGAGCGGAAGGGGGATGGGATGCTTGCCTTAATAGCTGCTCTGGGGTAGCTCGGTGGAAAAGGCACACAGCAGGACATAAGGGACTTGGCTTTTGATTTATGCTTTGCTTTAGACCTGGATTGATCCTCACCATCCCATTTCTTAGGATGATGCCTGAGTATGCATGTCACTGGATAAGGCAGGGAGAGGAGAAGAGTAAGGAAGACAGGAGGGCGTGTATCTGTCAGTTGTGTCCAGAAGAGTTGTGTAGTATCCAGTGTAACAGATTTGAGGAGTGGACTCCTACCTCCTCCAGCTGGGTGGCTAGCAGCAGCGTCACCTTCTCTTAGCCTAGTGCATGCCCCTGTTTTTCAAGCAGAATGGAGCAACCCCAGCAATGCCTGGCAAAACAAACTGACAATTCAGGCACCTCCTTTTTCTGTGGAGGGATGAGGTTCCTACTGCCCAGCTGAACCATGCAGAGCCATGGCTGGAACCTCAGCCTCTTGCAGCTCAACCAATTCCCCTTGCCACTGGCTGTGCCTGCCTGGGGAGTGCAAACCTGGGATGTGAATTTGTTCAGATGCCAGGCTAGAAAATCTCTGTGATTGTGGTAATGTGCAGAGCAGAAAAATCTTATTCCCCAGGTGGTGCTTGGTCTTTAGGCTGCAGGTCCTAGTGGGATGCATCCCTTCAGAGGGGGGTTTCTTGGATCACGAAATGTTGTGGTTTGTCTTCCCTTGTTGTTTCCCCCTATCGATTAGTCTTTTTTTGACTGTTCTTCACAGATTTACATGAGCCCTGAAGTTATCCTCTGCAGAGGCCACACAACAAAGGCAGACATCTACAGCATGGGAGCTACTATTATTCATATGCAAACCGGCATCCCACCCTGGGTGAACAGATATCCTCGTTCTGCATATCCATCATACCTCTATATTGTAAGTGTTCTTAGCAAAGCTGTAGCTCAGTTTCAGTTGAAGGGTTTCCTGTACTCTTACTGGGAAAGCTCCAGTCATATAAAGACTATCAAAATATTGCCAGAGAGATGATATCATCCTTTCTGCTTCAGGGGAGGGAGGGAAGAAGTGGGTTTTGATCATTTAGTGGAAGACAGAGGCTGAGCTGGAGTCATCTCTGTGGTTTGTATTACATTTTACAGGCCTTGAGTTTACTGCAAGAACAGGGATAGAGCAACATGAAACTTCATTGAAACAAGGCTATGTTCTTCTTCTCTGTTTTGCTTAGAAATTGCAGATAAAATCTGGAACCTGGCAAATTTGATTCTCTGGTTCTTCCAGTGTGGTACAGAAATCTGGTGAATTTGCGTGGCATGGGGTTTTAGGCTTTCTTGGAGTTGCTTTGAGTTTTTAAATTTTTGCTAAAATCTGATTCAAAAAAAGGTGGATTTTGTGCAGTCAGGTGTTCTGTTCTAGTTGATCAGTCCAGTTTAGGGAAGACGATGAATTGTAAGTGGGGAATTCCCAGACACTCATGTGGCTATCTGTGACTTCCTCTTCCATAGTTTATGGCATAAATGTTTCAATGGACTGGTTTTGGTTGTTTTTTGTCATTCCAATACAGATACACAAGCAAGCTCCCCCCTTAGAGGACATTGCTGAAGACTGCAGCACTTCCATGAGAGGGTTGCTAGAAGCAGCTCTAGAAAGGAATCCTAATCATAGGCTGTCTGCAGCAGACTTACTGAAACATGAAGCCTTACACCCACCCCCAGAAGAGCAGCCACGGTGCCAGAGTCTGGACTCAGCATTGTTTGAAAGGAAAAGGCTGCTTGCAAGAAAGGAGCTGCAATTGCCAGAAAACATTACAGGTATCGATATGAAGCTTACTTTCCTTGCACTCTGTAGACTTTACTTTCTGTCAAAACTTGATTTGACTGTTTAGAAGCAAATGAAACTCAAAAAGCTCCTGGAGAGGGACCAGTAAAAATCCCATTCAGATGAGATCAGACCCAGAGCTCATCAAGTGTTACGTAAAACGCCCATGAACAGGGGAAGAACACAGCCGGAATTCTGCAGCTCCAGAAGGGCTGGCTTGTGAAAATGCCCTGGCAGTCACTCAGGGCTCTTCACAAAGTATAGGCTGCTGTCCCAAATTCACTGGGTTTGCTACAGTAGTAGAGATGTTTCATTGATACCAGTGATTTGTTTGTTAACCAAAAAGTCCCAACAACCACCACCCAAACCGACACTTTTTGCCTCCTTTAAGACACAGACAAAACCGTAACTGTTGCTGAATGTCAGCAATACAAGCCCTTTGTTTTAAAAACAAAAGTGACTGTAGACTAGAACAGAGTTCCCTTGGGCATTAATAAGTGCTTTATGAAGGATAATACATTAATCAGAAAACTTCGTGTTTCCTTAGATAATATCAAGACCAAGGGAGGTTTGGTGCCAGCAACCTACTATCAGGCTTCAAAATGCTTTTCTTCTACTTTTAAAATATGTTTGGAGTATCCTGACGAAAAGCATTTAAACAGTGACCCCAGACAAGTGCCTTTTTAAATACTTATCACAATCAGATAAGATACTTATGCATTACAGCACCCAAAACTTTGCATAATTGTTGCAATGAATCCATGTAACATTCAAATCAATCACAGCCTTTGCATCTAGAACGGCGTTGCTCCTTCTGGCTTTTGCCTTGTGAGTGCATAATCCTTTGGCCAGCTCAGCTCACCTCAATCAATTCTTTTGAAGATGGAAAAATATTTGACCATTAAACTGGAACTTAGTTTAGGTGCTTGAGATTTCAGGATACTCATTACACAAGTATTCAGGGGAGTTCTACCATTGCAAAGATTTCTTCAGACCTTGATTTAAATAAAAAAAAAATTGAGACTGGTGGTCCCGTAGTTGTTCTGTATTGTCACACCCAGCCACACAAAGAGGATGTCATTTGTTTAGATGAAAATTCCCCTGTAATTTAGGGGAATTCTCAACTGGCAGGAAGCTAGCAGAATTTTTTAGTGCACCAAACTCTCCTTTATCACTGTGTCTCAGAGGATAAGGAAGTTCCATCTGTCTGTCCCAACTAGTGGAGGGTTTTTTGAAAGAGCTGAACACGCTTGCTGTTCTCAGGAGCAAACTGTTTACCTTTCTTTGCCCTGTGGTTGTGGGTTGATTTGGTATCTTTTATTTTACTTTTATGAAGTTTATGTTATATTGTCCTTAAAAATGAAGCTTTCCAAACCACAGATAAATAAAAGCAAATATTAGGTCAATTATTCTTGTAATGTCTGCAGCCATGAAACTGAACTAATATAGCTCTTTGTGCAATAGTGACGTGCTCTCTCTCTTTCCTTTTTAGATTCCTCATTGTGTACTGGGAGCATGGAAGAGTCAGACCTGCTGAAAAGGCAAAGATCACTCTACATAGATCTTGGAGCTCTAGCTGGTTACTTCAATATTGTTAGGGGACCGCCAGCCTTGGAATACGACTGACTCAGTAATGTTGTATGTCAGCAGGTCAGAAATGGACCTCTACCTCTTAAAACTTGATTTTAAGACTTTATTTTCAAATATGTACATAAAAATATTGCCATTGTAGGCTGTAAAATGTGAATAGTGTTTAATTGCACAGATGATTAAGCTAAACCCTTAGGGACTCTGATAAGCTGATCCCAAGCAACAATATTTGTGTGTCTGCTGGTTGACCAACAAGAAGACGGTGAAAAGACTGCTGGGAATGTCTTAATCCAGGATATCTTCCTGTGCTGGGCCTTGCACTTTTATAAAACTTGTAATATATGCTTGCAAATACTGTCTGAAAAAAGAATAATAATTGAGCATGTGGGCTGTAAGACTTGATCTATCTGAGCTGTCCTTAGAGAAAATCTTCCAAAAAAGAAAAAATAAGTCCTTGATGAACCGGTAAAAGACTGGTTCGGTCTTGTTCTGTCTCTGAGACTTGGCCAGTCTCTGGTCATTCTCAATGGCAATCAGGGCCTCCCTTAAGCTGGGCTAATTTCTATCAGCTATCTCTGGAGCCAAAGCCTTGCTTGGTTAGAGACATGTTTTCACTTTGTGTCTTCCCGAGGCTGTCAGAGCTAAGCAGGGCACTGTCCCCCTTCTCCGTGGGTGTAGAGAATCCTTCTCTGGCTGTACTGGTTAGCTTTGGGAACAGCACAGCAAGCTGGCCCTGACAAAGCACGGCAGTGATTCTGCCAGCTACCCATGTTACAGCTGCTGCAAGGATATTTTGGGTGGTTTCCAAGGGTAGATCAAATGTTATTCCCTGTTGGCAACAGTGGACAGTCTCCAGGCTCTTGCTTTTTAATACTTTTAAATTGTACACATATATAATTGCCGTGAGTACTATGGTTTGGAAAGCATGTCATTAGTGACAAGCTGTGTTGATGTTCCTATGGAAATGGAATTACATTGTTCTTGCTGTGCCTCATACATTTGAAACATGATGTTTTGGATGATAGTAAAACTATGTGAACTGCATAGTTCTGTACATCCCATGGGATGAGAACGTAAACTTTTATAAAACTCTTGGATGCTTAGGATGTCTCTTTATAAGCATTTGTGTTAAAATGGCATACTGTGTATGTTGTACACTGAATCTTTTCTGAAGCACAGTCTATTATTTAATGCTGCTCCTATCTAACACATGATCTTAAACAGATGATTTCTTGTTTGATACTGATATGGTCAAATGAATAAATCCAGCTCAGTGCCTTGACATGTGGTCGCTCTGTTCTGTCATCTTTGAAAAAAAGAGTGTGGAGCAGTGATCGTATTTAAGCCAACCTCCCCTACCATGGCCCAGGTACACTACACGCATCGTTCCACTTACTGGGGAGTTGGGTGAAAGTCATCCAAGGTGGATTTCAGACTCTGGCAACAAACAATGAGCATTTCTGACAAAATCTCGTTCTTAGACTAAACCATGCTTTTTGGACTGCCTGAACGTTGCACAGCAGTTGTGTGAACATACAGCGCTGCAGTCCTGATGCTGAACAAACTCCTGCTGGGAATAACCCGCCTGCTCCAGCACTTTGTGGAAAATCTCTAGATGAATAGCTGTTGGGAGGAGAGCTGTGCAGGGGATTCCTCTTCGTATTTATCCTGGGTGTACTAATCAGGATACTCGGGGATCGGACTCTCAGTGTAGCTGCCCTTTTTTTAAGAGAAAACATGACCTAATGGTTTGGATGTTTTCCCTTGCCCTGAGAGACCTTGGTTCAATCTTCTGGTCTTTGACTGGTGGCATTTGATATGTAATGAGTCTGATCTCTAATGAGATTCACAGAATTAGTAGGAAAAAGCTTTTCAGGTTAGTAGGAAAAAGCTTTTCAGGTAACTGGAAGTGGACTTAATATCTCTTCCCCGCTTTCCCTTCTATAATAATTAGATTTCTATAAAATTTATCCCCACCAAAAAGTGGCGAGATGATGTGCAAATGCTTATCATGTGCCTAAGTACTTCAACAATGAGATCCATGTAGGAATTATAGGCTGCTAGGAGGCTTTTCCCATTGCTTGAAAAAAGTTACACTGCTTGATTTTTCTTTTTTTATGTTTTTCTTTAAAGCCATCTTCCTTTCCCCTACCCAATTAAATGACTTAGCATTGAAATCTGCATATGGGGACAAGCTCGCTATTTAATATTTATTCTTCATATATGGCTGGTTTATATCTTCACACCATGTGAGTAATAAGTGACAAGGTTATCCAAAGTAATTACAGTTTATGTGTTGCCAGACATAGGGGATAAGGCATGGCTGAGTGAACTGATAGCTCTTCATAGGCACATCCACAGGTCTAAACAGCACCACTTCAGAGGACTAGTACACAATCAACAACTACAAGTACACCAAACACCAAGCATTATTACCGCCTCTGTGAGCTTTCTAGTAGCTGAGGACTATTTTTCAGGTGAGCCTCAGCTGCACTAAGCAGGGATGTCTCTCTGGAGCGACACATCGTCACATCCCAGGCATATCACATCCCCCAGGGGCTGACCCCAGTGTTGTGTAGGTTCACCTGTTTGTGCCACCACCTGGGGAATGAGGTCAGGGAAATTAACTGGGTTAGAAATAACCTGGGAGGGGGAAGATTGTTTCTCTAATCTGGTTACCTGAGCAGCTGTGTACTGGGAGCAAACAAGGCTGGAGACGAGGGGGAGGCAATGAAAAGGGATGGTGGGAAAACCCTGCTGACATAAGCCCTGGGGAGGTGGCTGGTCTGCACTGAGCCATGGGATTTTTGCAAATTATTTGCCTCTGTGTTGATGTCTGGTGTGCAGTTTCATTTTCTCTTGGGGGAGCACTGAGATTTATGCTAACTGCAAAGGAAAGTGTGTGGAGAAACCCACTGCTCGTGGTAACGGATGAAATTGGAGAACCAGAAATGCCTTCTCTCCTTGTGGGCTTAGGTTTCTAGTGCTCCAATCAGCCTGTGACTGTGAGATGAGCCCATCACCGTGCTCCTCCTCAGGCCTTCCTGCAGGTGTGGAGGTCATTTGAAGATAAGCCAAGATCCCCATTCTGTGAAGAAAGTTTGGGTTTGCCAAGGTCGTGCCTTTGAGACATCATGGGGGAAGAGAGAGAAGTTAACCCTCCATTTCCCCCATTTTCTTGTCTCTGCTGTTTCTTTGCATCCTCCTCCCTCCCCCGTCTTTCTCCCATACCTTCTGTGAGAAGGTTTCACTTGCTGCCTGGTTTCTGTAGGTTTCTTAGCTCTTCGAAAATCAGGCCCTTCTTTTTCTAATCCTGCAAAAATGTGAGCGGGAACAAGAGACCTGGAGGACAAACTGGAAGAAGCAGAATTAAGGGCTTTATTGCCTGTGGGTTTGAATGAGCTTCCCTGTTAACCTGGATGGAGGTTTGAGAAGAAGCTGTAGTACAAGTGCAGAGGAGTTCGCCAGGTCCTCCTCCTCGTGCCGTGCTGGTGAGGATGGGGAGGGAAGCCCTTGGGAGAGTGCTGGTCCCTTTATTGGGACCGTGGTGACACCAGTGTGTTGCCCTTCCGGCTAAAGGGCAGAAGTAAAGAGGCAGCTGGGGAAGGAACACTGGAGGTATGACCCCTGCAGCAGCTGGGAAGACCAAACAGGTTGGTTGGTTGGGAAGGGCTGGAGTGTAGGGAGCTGCACAGATCTTTGTGTGGCCAAAACTGGGAAGGTTTGTCTGTCTGGAAACAGTTTCCCTTGGGGCTTAGGCGCTGCAGGCAAGGATTCTTTTTCCTATGCTTTGGTTTGCATTCCATGCCCAGGGAGGAAGGACTTTGCCCATCCCCAGCAAGCAAGCACCAAAGCACTATTTGTATCCTGAGCATCCATTTCTTTTCCTTATAGGAATGGCCCAGAAAGGTCTATTTCTGAAACTGTCACCAGCCAAAGCTGATCATTTGGGAAGTAGGAAAACAAGTCTTTTATACATGGTGCGTGGTGGCCAAACTCAACAACGCCCCAAAAAAATCCAGCTGGACTTTGGGAGTGGCTCATTACTGTCCCGTGGGCACACTCTTGGCTGCTTCAGGCTGGCCACCAGAAATAGCCCTGCCGGCTGATACTGGGGCACGGTGACTCACTGGGGAGGAGGCGAGCTGAGCTGCTGCCACAGCCATGAGCCTTTGCTCACCTGCACCCCACACCTCCTGCACAAGGCAGCACCATGTGCCACCTGAGCACTGGGGTGTCACGACCGCGGAGTCTGAGAGGTGTCCAGGAGAAGGTGAGTTTGTCTGCAGAGAGGCTGATGGCGGGGGGAGAGCCAGGGATGCTCCAGAGTGAGATGTGCAAGAGAAACGTCTGTGCATAGTGGATCCTAGTCAAAGCTACATGCAATAGCAGCTTCATGCTTACCCATAACTCTGGTCTCAGGTGTGAACCTTGTTCCAGTAGGAGTCAGTTTCAGAGGAAGGATGCTAGCACAGTGTCCATGCACAGAGGGACAATGCCCCACTTGCAGACTATGACACTAAACATAGTTTTGGCAACATGGAAAAGTCAAATAAATGGTGATGTTCGAAAAGCTTAAAATCCTTCCTGGTGCTGATAGAAAGTCACGTGCTGAAGCAGCACACAGCCAAAAAAGAGTGAGGGATGGAAATGAGAGACAGGCCCAAAGGGACTTGATGATGTGTATGAGGAGTCCAAGAGGAGCAGGAGGCAGGAAGGTGTCCCTCAAACCCCTGGAGTCAAAGTGCCATAGAACCAGCAAGCAGGCCAGGGCCTGTCAAGGCTGCTGATGGTGTGAAGGGTTACCTTTTCCTCTAACTTTCACTTACAGTAAGTCAGAGTCAACTTTTCTTCTCCCCCTCCCCCCAGATATGAACAGAATAACATGGTTTGCCCAAAGAGGAAGTCTTCAGGAAGTCTTTCAAAATCGGTGTGTGAATTCCTAGTGTCAGTCTTTTCCCTCTGTCAGCTCTTCTCTCTCCTGTCTAAACTGCAAGTGAGCAGGAGCTGCTGTGTGTGATTCTGGTACACATAAGCTCATGGTACAGCTGACCCTGAGCAACCTGCATCACACCATTACTGCAGCCGCTGCTTCAGGAGCCTTTATCCACCAGTGGTATAAAGATCCAGGCACTGAGCTCTTGTGCCTTATTTTTGTGCATGATAGACACCAAGCCAAACTTGGTGTCTCTGCCACCCATGCCAGCTTCCCTCCCATTCCACAACATTTGTGCTCCCTCTGCAATGCTGTCTGATCTCCACAAACCACCGTCTGCACAGCATGTCCTATGGTGCCAGCCAACCTGGTGACCCTCTGGCACAGGCACAGAGGGATGCTGGAGCAGGTTGGCACCACAGCTCTGCTTCTCTGCTGGGTCACTGGCTGCTCGGAGGTGACTTGATAGCCACCAGTGGCACTAGCAGAACTGTTTGGGGACTCTGGCTCCTTCAACAGCTGAAGTCCCACCAAGGTGTATGGAGGTGGCGGGTTTTGGTTGCTGCCCTGGATTTGGGCTGCCCTGGGAGCATGAACGTGTTGTGGGGATGATGGCAGCCCAGTGGCACCTTGCTCCCACTCCCCAGGTGCCAGTGCCGCAGGGCCAACCTGGACATCCAGGAGCATCTGATGGGCAAGTCCTTGCTAGGGCACCAAAGCACCATGGGGACCATGGCTGTGCTTTCTGGCATACAGAGATGGCAACACAAGGGCACCAAGGATGCCAGCAAAGGCTCCTGATAAGGGATCTATTTCAAAAACAGTCCAAAACCCCCATGAAATGATGTCTGGTGTAACTGGCTCCCTGCTCACCCTGCAGACCCACTGCAGAGGGACACATAAGCTGCGTCCATGTGGCTTTGAATGTAGGTGGTTTTGAAAGAGCAGAAAAACCGAGTTTCACTGTCTCAGGCAGTTAGCCAAATGGCATTTTCATGTACACAGTGGGTAATTTTCAGGGAAAACAGCCATTTTCTGTGTAAAAAAGGATCTTTCCAAGCAAGGAGTACCGTTTGAAGTAAGTTGGCTCTTCCACAGAAATACGAAAACATCTTTGGCTGCAACACATCAGTAACTCATCTTGCCAAAAGAGCAACATTTCAGGGAAGGAAAATGCCCCAAATAAAGTTTAAATTGTTCAGGAAAGTCTGGCTCCCTTTCTGCACTGTTTTGTGCAACTGCTACTCCAGTTAGGTTTTATTTTCCAGCCTTGCAGCAAGATTCCTGTATTAGCTGCAGCATCTTCTCTTAGCCTTCGCTGTGGTGCATGTGTGTAAGGGCAGATTTGATAAGAAGTCAGACATGACCTGGAAGGAGGTGGCTTGAGGTGTGCCTCTGAGTGTGCATATCTTAAAGAGAGGCGTGGTATTTCCTCCTGCACGCCATAAAATTTGTAAATGAGGCCAGAAGCATTCCTTCTTTCATGATGACTGGGGGGGTGACTTCCAGCGCTGATTTATCAGGTGGACACTTGGGCAGCATTGCACATTCATACGCCTGAAACCAGAGTTCGCACGTGTGCCCAGCCCATGTGCCCTGCACCGGGCATCCCCACACACCTCATGGTCTGACACATCAGAGGACAGGAGGGACCACCCAACAAACCCCTCTGTGAGGAGGTCATGGGCAAGAGCCCACTTGCATGCACATCTCTAGAACACTTGCATCTCCAGGACATGCAGGAGGTGAAACCAGCATGGTAGGAAGGACTGCTGGAGTTGGGTAGCGATAGTGACCTTCCATCCCTCAGCTGCCATGGTAAAGGAGGAAAATTCTGTATTTAAGCAGGAAAATGTGGTGCTCCCTGCAAACTTCAGATCCCTGCAAACTTTGTCTGACTCCAGCTGTTACAAGCTGGAATTTGTCTTCTCTTAAACTTTTGCATTTTGCATACTCAGCCTTCATATTTCAGTAAATACTATTGATGGGCATTGTGCAGTAGCAATGATTACAGTACTCCATTGTGCCTTTTTAATCAAAAAAAGTTTTTATTTATATTTGGTGTGAGTTTAGTGGACTAGATAGTACTGCTATGTGAAAAACCATCACAGCAGAGTCAAGCTTCTCACA
Source organism: Thinocorus orbignyianus (assembly GCA_013400375.1). Classification (NCBI taxonomy): domain Eukaryota; kingdom Metazoa; phylum Chordata; class Aves; order Ciconiiformes; family Thinocoridae; genus Thinocorus; species Thinocorus orbignyianus. Next base: position 1,344,195 of record VXBW01005995.1, read on the forward strand.
GGAGTGAGCAGTAGCAGAAGCCATGAAGGCAGATCATCTTCTCCAAAATGATACTGCCGGCGTGATATTTACAAATGTTGTCTCAGGCACCATCACCTATGCCCCTGATAGATTATGAAATCAGGCAGAGGTTAGACACCAGGGAAACATGTCCAGCTATTAAATGTCGGCCTGTTGTGGATGACTCACCTTTCTAACACTCCTTGCTGAGTGGTCCTCTCTCAGATCCCGTGGGGCTCTGACTAGTGAGCTGGAGTCACGCACTTGCAGCAACATAACAGTTTCAGTCCAGAGTTTTGAAAATAAGACCAACCAACCAAGTACATAGGATGCATGCACAATTCGAAGTCTAATTTATGAAGTCAGCTGCCTTAAGTTTGTAAATTGTTTGCTTTTTGTTTTTTACACATACAGGGACACACCTTCAGAGCCCAAATGGGACAACCCAGACAACCAGGTGTGACTTTACAGTTGGTGTTGCATGGACCAGGGGGTGGTCTAGAGACACCTCCTGCTCCATGCAGACCTAAATGTTTTGGAGGAGGGCAGGCAGCAGGGGAAAGCTGAGTCACTCAGTTGCCAGCTGACCCGTGTTTCAGACAGAGAGCAGAGACTGGTGCGCAAGCAAACGTCATCTCCCTTCAGCGTCCACATGCACCCTCACCTTTGGCTGGTGTCTCGGACCCTCTGCTTGCTTTCCTCACATCCCTTCAGGTGACCACCTCATACTGCAAGATCTCAGGAAGGGCTTTTATAATTTCCACCTCCCCATGACACAGTGTCTCTTATTTCTCGTCCCTGCAGCTCTCCCAGGATATTCCTTGTGCCTGGGAGAAGCTGTAGAAGGAAGCATTTCCTCTATTCAGGCAACTTTTGATGTGCTGCAGACCAGGGCTCTCTCCTCATAGTTTCCCCCGCTTGACTCAGTCATCTTCTGTCCTCGTTTCTCTAAGGCTGCTGGTAGAGGTACTGCCAGGACCTCAGTGCCTTTCTGAGCAGAAAAGACCACCTAAGCACTAGTGCTGAGAGATGAGAACTACTCTCCTCTGTCCTGCCAGCCCCTGTGAGGGAAGGTTTTGCTAGTAGAGGAGCCAAGCAGAAAGCCTGGAAGGGTCCAAGCCTTTAGCAGAGGACAAGACTTGACATAGCTGTGCTGTCACCAAGACATTCTGAAGAACACAGGTGGCCTGCAAATCTGCTTGCCCTGAGCCAGCACTCTGGTGGTGCTGGGCTGGCTCAGATGTCAGGTACTTTAGGAGATGGACTGGCTGCTGTGGGAAGGGGCCCTGCTCTGCCCACCAGCTGGCTGGTTCTGAGACAGCACCCAGTGCATCTCCTGTTGGAGCACTGCTGTACTGTTGTAATACAGAGTGGATAAACTAAAGAGTGTTTCTGCTTTCCCAGCAATGTCAGTGCCTCCACCTCGCCTCCTCGCAGGACATGAGACAGTAAATCCAAAGCCGTTCCACTCCCAACTCATGAGTCAAAGCCATGGGGTGATGCATGCTCCAAAAGGGCACCAGGGAGGCAGAAGCTGACCAGACACACAGGATGTAGTCTTATTAATTTGCCTAATATATTTTTCCATAACATGCACACGGGTTTCTCTTTTATTTGAAATGTCTCTTCCATGCCTTCACCTAGCACACACCCTCCTGTTTTGCAGGACACTAGCTAGCAGCTCACACTCTGAACTTCATTGCACAGGCTGACGTTTCTGGGTGTAAATCCCTACTTTCATCTAAACAAAAGAACAGGCTGGTTTGTGCCCACCCTGCCTTCAGACACCCTAAGACACTAGCCAGGCTGATGCTTTCATGCCCCTTGCCTCACATCTGCCTAGGTGCCCTGCAGTCCCGTGGAGCAGTCTAGCCAGCAGAACGGGAAAGCTGCCTGCATTCAGGGACCCTGCTCTTGCCCCTACCCAGCCACAGCAGCTGAGCTGCCTCTTGTCACCCTGACACTTGAGCTTCAAGCTGCTCAAGCAGGATCCCTCTAATTATCTCCACCTCCTCCTCGGCAGCTGGTAGCATAGTTCCAGGCATGCACTTCAGAAACTCCATACAGGGCACGTCTCTCCTGCATCTGCCGGGACAACAGGCAGTCACATATATTTAAGAAGCTATGTTACTGCTAGTGATGAGCTCCACATAGCTTTTCATCCCAGGGCGGTGCACGCAGGATTATTCACAGCCCCCACAACTCCCACGACTCAGTCCCGGTGTGTAGCTGACTCCCGGTGTCACGCTGCCGAGTATGCGGGCACGCTGCCAGGGACAGAATATCCTCCTGCATTTGTCCCGGTTGGTAAACGGTTCCTCAGCCATGTGCACCGGAGCCCTCAGCTTATTTCCTTGCTGTTGAGAGCCAAGCGCAGTATAATGTTTATTTATTTGTGCCTGAAGCTTGTCTCACCTTTCACAGGGTGTGGGAAGGAAAGGCTCGTGTCCGTAGAGCGGCGTGTCCACACGCCCCGTGCGAGACAGGGCTTGCAGCCTGCCTCCCTCCCAGGGAGGAAAGACATGGACACACGGACTGTGGGAGGGAATGTGGTTCCCACCAGTTTGGACTGGGCATGTCGGCAACAGCATGCTCTCTGTCTTGTGCCTTCCCCTGCTGTGGTTCCCCGGCCTTTGAGGTGCTTTCCACAGTGAGGTTTTGTGGAGTCCCTGTGGGGACGGTGGAGGTGCCCCAGGGATCGGACCTTGCTGCAGACTGTCCCTCGGAGGGGCAAGCTCTAGTGTGTAGAGAGATGAACAGAGCAAACACGTGAGATAGAGAGAGGAAATGGTTCAGAAAACTTAAAACTGAAAAGGATAATTACTATCTGCCTAACTTTTCACACAGCACAAGCTAAGGGACTCCACACAGAAATTTCCTCACAGAAATTCCCACAGCTCCTCTGCCCTGCCCTGCTCCCTGGAGCAGGAAGGATGGAGAACAGTGGATGAAGTGCTTCAGAAATATGAGAAGACTCAAATGCCAGGGCTGAGTGATACCAGCTGCAAAAACTGGCCTCATGGACGTGAGCTATGCGGATTTCTGCTGCAGAGGAGTGCAGCAGGACTGAAGAGCAGGGCCAGGCAGGGTGGGCACTGTGTGTACCCCTGGTGTGGGGCACCTCTCAGGGTTCTCTCTCATCTCTGCCGGTGGCAGCGGGAAGTGCTACCTCAGAAGGACACAGGAGCTTGCTCCCGTATCTGGTCCATTCCATGCCCCCAGCATGGTGGTAGCCACCCTAAGAGCCACTTCCCTCCCTGCTCCTTCATCTGCCACACTCAGCGTCTTCACACCTTGGCAATCCTGGACACACTCCACTCTCATCCTTTTCCTGCAGAAATCAACAAGTATCAGGCTTTGCCCCCTTCCCCCCCAGGCTGCCACCTGGTGCCCTGATGGTTTTTGGTGCCCTCCTGGCAGCACGAGGGTGCTGCTTGGGCTTGCTGCCGGGTGAGTCACCCTGGAAACACCCGTGAGCATTGAGGGGCTGGTATTCCCCTGCCCACCTTCCCCTTGAGTAACCTACCATGGCCCCTGATCCTCCTCGGGCATCATGTGCCCATGTAAAGACAGGGAAAGGGAGGTGACCCCTTGGGGAGGCTGCCTCTATTTTGCACCCCCTTGACAACTTCCTTGGAAAAATCTGTCTCCGGCTGATGTTTTCTTCTGCACAAGAGCAGTGCAGAAATGAGCTGGCAGTGGGGAAAATTTACTTTAAAAACCACTTTCAGACTTCACCTGAATGCAGGAAAAGCTCTTTTTCTGTTGCATTTTCAGGTGTTTTTCTGTACTCTGGTAAGTGTAAGCTAGTTTTATTTTCAACCCTTCTAGCTTGGGGATTTCCTGAGATCTTAAATGAGGAAGATGTCTGGAATCAGATTCTAAAAAGGACATAGGAACTAAAGTCTGGCACCTGATCAGCTGATGCCAGCCTTTGATCATGTCTACAGGCTCTCTATTCATTTTTTCTTCATGCCTAGACTTCCCCAGAAACTGGAGGAAAAGTAGAACTAAGGAAAAACAAGGAGTAAACATACTGTCACGGAAAACATCTGTACAATCATTCTGGTTTTTGCAACACCCAGTGCTATGCAGTGCTGCATCGTGCAGCAGATCCTGCATAAAAGAGGAAGAGTTCCTGCGGTGAGCTCTCTCTCCACTTCATTTAACCCATATGTTGCTGAGTGTTTTGATGTCCTTTGATTTGGCTTGCCTCATGACAGCTCGCACTTTCCCCTTGCACACTGAGATGTCCAAGGCATGACCCTGGCTGCTCAACCTTTTCCCAACCTCTGTAAGCTCCTGTTTATGCCTGAAACCCTTAATCAGCTGCTAACTCATCCCATTAGGGATAGAACCTTTCCATACCTTTTTCTTTCTCCTAACAGCTTCTGCAGCTTCCACTTGGTGGAGGTTTGAACAATGTATAGCCTATAAGTTTGTCAACATTTACACCTGGACAGGGAATTGCCCTGCCAGCCCACAGCCCATTCCCTACTGCTCTGGCTAAAAAGGGCTCTGTGGTTTTTCTCTCCTTTGTGGCCTGTGAGCATGTGTCATGCATTCAAATAGGGTCCTCTTGGACCTATGACAGCTGCCCATCCATACACCTGGGAGATGTGGGCAACTGTGCCACGGTCACTTGGCAGGCAGATGTCTGGTTTGCAGTGAGGAGGGACATAAAATGCTACCAGTGCACCTCGATGCATCAGCACCATGAGGAAAACAACTGCAGTCTCCAAAACTGTCATTGTTAGCCCCTCTCTAATAATATTTGGGGAGTGTTATCACAATGCAAATTTGACCTTAAAGAATTTACACCAGATTTCTGAAACTGCCTTGCTAGCACTTCTCTATGAAGACTTGAACAAATTGATTTTTACACGGATCAAAATTATTTTCTTTCCCATTCCTGAAGTGAAGAAAGCTTTCCATCACCTCCCCTGATACTATTCTTTCCTGCTTGCTGCCAGCCTTACAACCCCAGGGGACATTCCCACTGCTGTTATCTCTGTACTAGCTGATTTAGTGTCTTCCACTGGAAGATCAAGATACTCCTCCAGCCAGGGTGCCTGCCTTTATGTAGGATCCTCTTGACTTACTGGCTTGTTTTTTTTTTATATTCTTTATTTCTGTCTGACATCACCATATTTCTTAGCGGAAACAGGCACCGTTCTTTCATTTACTGTAATGTTTCCTTAATAAGTGTCCTTATCAGCATGACTACTTCCTTTTCCTTGATGCACATTCTCCTGCCCTCTAGACTTCTTGTATCTCCTACTCTATCTTACTTTTCTCTTCCTGTCTAGTAAGACTAGGCACAGTGTGCAAAGTTTTTCCAACTGTTGAAACTTGGAGCTGCATGGGAAGTTGCCTCGACAATAGGTTGTGGGCTGCAAGAACAATTCCCTGCCCAGATCTAAGTTTCAAAGGCTTCTTTTGTACCGACTAGGGTCAGCTGGGCCAGACCCAGGCCCCAAAAGTCAGTCTTTCAGTTACATAGATTAAAAATCATAGCACGGTTAGAGTTGAAAGGGACCCTCAAGATTATCGAGTTCCAACTCCCCTGCTA
>VXBW01005996.1:575-71569 GCA_013400375.1 Thinocorus orbignyianus
AAAAAAAAAAAAGAAACTGAGTAAAAACGAAAAAAAACTTGTTTGTGTCAGACTGAGGAGGCTGGAGATGTGAGCGATGCTGTCGGTGTGGCTGTGCGGGCTTGGTGCCGTGGTCACGGACGTGGTTATTTAAACTCCGCCGGTTGATAGGGAAGCGATGGACCGGTCTAACCTGTGCTACCCTCGCTGTTCCAGAGCAGGTTGTAGAGATGCGGGAAGGAGCCGTTTCGAAGGGTCTGCGTCTACCACTGAAATAATGCAAACTGCTTATCCAGCCACCCCTTAGAGAAGAGGAAAGGAGACCCGAAGGCGGTTTCCCTTCCCGGAGAAGACCCCCGGACCCTGCCGCCGTTCTCCCGCGGCCGGGAGTGCGGGAGGCCGGGCGGGCAGCGCAGCGTTCCTCAGGCTGCTGTTCTGCCTGCGGTGCTGAAGTGGGTTGGTTGGGTTTTTTTTCCCTTCTTTTCCCAGCTTTCCTCCTGCCCCCAGGTTTTGGGATGGAGGAGCTAAAGCCCACCTGCTCCGATGATCCCACCGCCAAACCGCTGCCGGGCTGGCAATACACAAGGGGGCTCTCGGGGTTTTCTCCACACACGGTTCTCACGGGAGGTCTCCAAATACTGTGCTTGAACCAGTGGCATCACATTGCTATTGGTGGTCAAATGCAAGGTTCGGGGGCTAGCTTGGAGGGGTGGGGGGTTGGATTTGCTGTTAAAAACTCAAGGAGAAAAAATGTGCAGCATTCTTTCCTTATGCCTTCCATGGGCAGTCGCTGCCGCTCGGCAGATTAAAGCGTGACGCGCAGATGCAATAAATTTTAAGTTTGTAATTTAATTTCTTCAGTGTCCCACTGAGTTTTCTTGAAGAGAGAGTCATGTCAATGACCTTTTTCCCACCTGCAGGGTTGACCCTGATGCTGTCACACGTACTGTGAGTCACAGGAGGGGACCAGAGCCAGCGCAGGCCCAATCCTGGCAGATCATCTCCCTTCACTCTCCCATTAGTGGTTTTGGGGTCAAAGTACCTGTGCTTTACCCCATTCGTTTCCAAGAACCTGCCCAATGAGCTGTATATGTAACAGATCAGTGTTTCGGATACCTCTACTATTATTTTTCAAGATTTTTCAGGAGTTTCGTAGAAATTAATGATTTAATTTAAAAGAGTTAAATGAGTGAGAGAGGTTCGTCCTCTTTTCCTTCCTTCTTCTCAGAGTCTTCCCTCTATCCACGCTGCACTTTGGCATTATTTATCTGTCCTTTCCCATCCTTTTGAGGGAATTTCTATCTCTGGGTTCCTTTTTGCCGTTTTACCCAGGTTGTCCCACTCCCGTGGAGTCTAGCTCCAGCGTGCCTCACTTTCCCTCTCCCTGGGCCTTATTTCCCTGTCTCGCTAAGCCTCTTTTTATTCCATATTCCCTTCTTCAGATCATCCTTAAAGCAGAAAGAGGCTGGAGCTGGGATATAGTCTTCTAGGAGTACTGCCAGAACTGGTCTGTTTTACTCTGCTGCTGCTGCTGTTGCTGTTCTGCTGTGTCATGGGAAGAGAGCTACCTACCCACACCAGCCCTCGGAAATGGCACCTCAGGCACAGCCTCTTGCTGAGCACCCGAACTGTGCTTTACAAAGCCAAAGGGTAAGTTTGTCTGGAGCAGGATTTAGGCTGGAAGGAGTAGGAACGGCTCCCTTACCAGGCTCTGATCGGGGGAGACCGGTGCACGATGTTGGGAGATTTGCAGGAGGGAGAGTGGCTTCAGCAGCAGTGACAGCGCATCATCACGCAGCTCTATTTCATTTTGTCAAGCCAAGAAGCTTTAGGTTACAGCTGAGCAGAAAAACAAGATGATGCATCTCCATAAAAAGGGCGCTTTTCCCCAAATTTCTTTTAGATTCTTGCACTAAGAAAGAGCAAGGATTCTTCCTCCTCTTAAACAATGTTTATAGCTATAAAATCTTTACGATCTTGGCTCCTTCCACCTGACCCTGTTTCCTTCCAAAATTTTCTTTCAAAAATGTGAGGTTTAAAGATGACTCCTCTCTCTCTCTCTCCCGTCTCAAGTTTATGTTCCTTGGAAAGGCCTGGAGAAGCCTAAGGCTGTATCTGCCTGTGAATGAAAAAGGTTTGAATAAACAGCAGCATGCACATACACAGGGTTTAAAGCATCCCATTGAAAGTGCACATACAGGAAAATCCATCATCATGTGATAGACTTTAATATCTGCCTTAAAATTAATCCCTAACTGATGGACTTTGCCTTGTGGCAGATCACAGGAGGCTCAATGGCTGGGGTTCCTGTGCAGGGTTTTTTTTAAACTGCCAAATAAAATCCCCTGTTTGCTGTTGGATTAATCTGTGTTTTCACAGCAACTACCTGGGAAATGCTCATCTTGTGAAAGCGAGTAAGAAAACTTTATGGGGCTCCAGTCCTAATTTTCCAAAATAAAAAACAAGAAAAAAACGTTCCTTGTCATGGAGTCAGGACAAGATCCAATGTTATTCCACAAGGAAATGGTTAAAGTTCTTCAGTTCCTCTGTTAGAGGTAACACTCTTGGGTTTTATTAGAGCTTGAGCTTCGGATTTGGTCCTGCTTATTTATCGATGTTGTCTTTGCTGCTTTTTTTGTGCATTTTTGTCACCGAAGCCGAGTCTTCTTGTTTCACTTCTCTTTCTGTTTTGTTTCACTCTTTAGTTCCCATGTGTTAGAAAGTGCAGTTTCATTTCGACTCTCAACAGAAGAGAAGAAAGCCTGATTCCAGAAAGCAATTTGCAGTAATATATTTCCTTTGCCGTTCACATGAAAACATTACTACTCAAACAGATCTAGGTATAAACAATGCTGACAGGCCCTCAAAAACAAAGCCGAATTGTGAAATTGAGGCAAATAGCCCAGAGAACCTGAAATGTTCTGGATTCTAAAACACTGGCTGCTGTCAAAAATAGGGTAAAATAAAGCTTTGTTTACGTGTAGAGCAGAGTGTTTGTTGATTGAGTTTCTAAGGTGATGTAGCAGGAAATACTGATCTTAGGAAAAATGACACGAACAAAGCATGAAACTATAATTCAGCAGCTATTTGTCAACTGATAATAGAGAAAAAGGATATTTAGAAATCAATCAGAGGTTTTCATTGAACTTTTTCTCTCCTTTGCCTGCAAATATACAGGGAGCTTTTTACCTGCTCTGCTCCTGCACGTAACTATTTGCAAGACCAGAGCTAAATGGTTTATCAGAAAGAATGTTTCCGTTGGATGCAAATACCTACATGAGCTGCTGTTTCTACGTCATGTCGCGGGTGAGACGGGATGCTCAAGCAAGGTTATAATGTACCTGCATTTTCTCCAGCTTGGTGCCAAGCTTGCTGAGTCATTTTCCCTGTTCCCATTCTGCAGTCGGCTGCTTGCTTGCTATTCCCTGTTATTTGTGTGGGTCGTAAGCCCAGCAACAGATGAGAATAAATGCTTGTGTTTCTTTAGGCTGCCTCCCTAAGGAAATAAAGGTTCTGCTGAGCTGCTTTTCTGTTCACGTCCGTGTCCGTCCCCCTCTCCCAAAAGCTTCTGAACCCATTAATGAATTTCAGATGAACTTGGGAGAAAGCACGTATTTCTAAGACAGTTACATTCCTGCAAGTTACGTGAAAATTAGCACTCAGGCAGGAGGGAGAGACCCAGATGAGAAGCTGAAGCAGAATTTAGCTGTAAAGCAACAGGGCTGGCAGCCACCTTCCAGCCACCCAACCTATATGTACCAGCCAATTAATCTACAGCCGAGCCACAGCGCTGCTGTATCCTGCCTAGGTGCAACCCTGGCAGGCAAGGGGTATCATGGAGAAGCAGAAGAACCAGGATAGTTCATGGAACAAGTTGTTTTCAAAGCAAAAGAGTAGAAGCATTTAAGGAATATTGTTATACAAAAAGGAAAAATTAATACCTGGGAATTCCTCTATGCAGTTCTGAGGAATGATCTAGTTTTTGTGCCACTCTCAAAACAAACCAGGGCAGAGGAGCTGGGTCGGGCTGTTCTTAGGGCTAGCACAGCTTCTCAGTCTAGTGCTCCACTGCCCTTGGCACTAAAGCTATCAGTAAAGATCCCCCATCTGCGCCTCTTCCAAACAGGGTCAGGAGATGCGTTGCCACTGAGATGCCTACAGCCCCAAGCGAAGAGCAGTCTCAACCACAGGCTTCAGCCTGCTGAGTCCTACAGCCCCGGTCTCCCCTCTACCACCCTGGTGTGACCTCGCCGTAGCTGAGGCTCAGAGCTGGTTTATGCTTGAAAAGAGCCAAGGCTGGGGTATCTCCTCATGGATAGAAAGGAAACATGACGAGTTCCTACCTAGGCTGGAGCCCTCTTGACTGCCTAACTGAGATTACGGGAGAGCTTCTAGCCTTGCATCTCCATCTTAATGTGTGTTGGGAGGCAAGCACAAGGATGATGGTCAGGTCAAGAGTAGAGCACAGGGTCAGAGCCATTCTCACCTGAGAGCAAATCTTCATTTGTATATCCCTTCCCTACCAGCTGCACCTTGTTTGGACCAGCCACTGCAGGACAAATACCCTAAGGCTCTGCCTAACAAGCTCCCATCTCAACTGCAATTAGTTTGATGCAACAACAGTTTCAGTGCGACAAATTGCAAGCTAAAAAAAGCCGTGCCTTCATATGCATAAGCTGGATGCACAAAATATGTATTGTGTGTCACCTCCCTTATGTCCCACATTTGTTCCTGCAGCAGTCTCAAATGGCATATGCTCCAGCACTACCACACGGTCCGGATGGACTTTGGAAATATAGGAGTCATCTGGTGCTGCTGCTCTTTGAAACCAAGGCATTAGTTGTTTTACCGTGAGATGCTGTGTATGGACCTCCTCTGGAAGACTTCTGCATATCATAGAATCATAGAATGGTTTGAGTTGGAAAGAACCTTAAAGATCATCAAGTTCCAATCCCCCTACCATGGGCAGGGACACCTCCCACCAGACCAGGTTGCTCAAAGGCCCATCCAGCCTGGCCTTGAACACCTCCAGGGATGGGGCAGCCACAGCTTCTCTGGGCAACCTGTTCCAGTGCCTCACCACCCTCACACCAAAGATCTTCTTCCTAAGATTTAATCTAAGTATCCTCTTTTCCAATTTTAAACTGTTACCCCTTGTCCTGTCACTCCGCTCCCTGACAAAGAGTCCCTCCCCAGCTCTCCTGGAGCTCCCTTCAGATCCTGGAAGGCTGCTATCAGGTCTCCCTGGAGCGTTCTCCAGGCTGAACAGCCCCAGCTCTCTCAGCCTGTCCTCATAGGAGAGGTCCTTCATCCCTTTGATCATCTTCGTGGCCCTCCGCTGGACCCGTTCCAGCAGATCCATGTCCTTTCTATATTGAAGACTCCAGAACTGGACACAGTATTCCAGGTGGAGAATTAAGATTCATTAACCTTTGATAATAAATCTATAAAATTAAAGCCAGCCTTTCCATCAGGGAGCACATCTTGATCTCTGTTACAGCTGCTAGACCCCAACTGAGATGGGGGACCTCATTCTGCTAGACACTATAGTCATACCTTAGGAGATAACCTCTGCCTGGAAGGGCTTACAAAGCAGAAAGACAAAAGAGTGAGCAATATAAATCTCAGGCAGAGCAAATACATTGACCTTTTGTAAATGTCAAGTTAATACCGTGATCTGGAAGTGGAAGAGGTTTGTCAGGGGGCAGATGGGTCAACAGGGATGGGACACACTTGGTGCTGGGTGGTGAAATGAAGGAAAAGCCATAGCAGAAGCTATGTGGTAGGAGACGGAGAGGAAGTGCACGCAGAGCATGATATGGTCAGTTGGCACATCCAGGATAAAAAAGGAGGGGGAGGGAGTGTTTGATGACCATGCCAAGATCTCACAGGTCAACCAGCTCCTACTTGTAGCCTCTTTCTGAAAGCCCCGCAGCCTGGAGAGGGGAGATGGAGAAGGCAGAGGGTGGACAGCAGGGTTCCTCCTACATGCTGGTTCCGCACAGGCGGCTGGAGGTGTGATAACCATGTTTTGGGGGTTGTTTCTTTCTGTGGCTCGGCCTCCTGCAGCTGTGTTTGTTGCAGCTGAGCCTCAGGGCTGGAGCAAGACGTAGTTCAGTGCTCTAAGTCCAGAGCAGCACATAATTGAATATTAACAGGAACAGCTCCAGGAGCTACTGGGACTCAGGAAGTCACAATTCCTTCTCTGCTGCTCCTTTGTCTTAGTGGGAGGTGATTGCTGGAGGCCTTAATGGATGTGAGATGTAATATGCTTCCCTCACATTAGCTCCAGTTTGCAAACTGAGGCTTTAACCACATCCTACCCTCTCTGATCATTTCCTCATGCAGCTTTTCAGCAACATGTGAAGTGCTCTAGATACAGCCACCCCTGCGTCCCACAGGCAACCAAGCAGAGAGGTGCAGAGGCCATAAGAACATTGATTTTACACCTTATTTCTTCAGTGAACAAAGGGGGTCTCACCTTTAAGGCTGACCAAAATCTGCCAAATGTAATTTATTGAACTCTTTGCCCCTGTTTTATCCTTTTGAGGGCAGGAATTATTTCTTTGCTGAATGAGGATGCTGTGAACGTTATACAAGGTCCATAAAGTGATTTTTAAGTTGAAAGCCTTTGGTATCATACCGTTGGTAACTACTAAAGGTAAAATAGAGCAACAAATTCATTAGTACTAGGGTCTCACCACGCCATCTATCAAGACAGGTTCGAGCAGACCAGTGCTCAGTGGTCCCTCTCCAAAAGTAAGGACATCATAAGAGATCATTCTCTCCCCAAAACCATGCTGCAAATCTACCTTTAGAAGTTCAGTCTATGGTCATGTTACTTGTATGGAATAAACAAAGTGTTTTACAAGAAGAAAGATGCCCACAGAAGCCCATCCATGCCATCTGATCATTCAGAACTTGGTGCTAGTCTGAGAAGGGAGAAGTTAACTCCTTCAGAGTACCATGAATTTCCCAAAGACCCAACAGTGAGCAGCAACCTTCCTCCTCTCCTTAATTTTCTCTTCCTTCTCACTTTAAAATTCACAATATCCTTGGCTTTGGTACCATTTTCCTTCAAGTCCACCAGCACTTGTTCGTTACGAGCCCTTTATTTTTTAAAAAAAACCTCCTTCAATCTCTTCTATTTTCATTAGTTGATGTGCAATAGACTGTACCATGAGACTGCTTCTGGGTTTTTTTGATTTGTTTCTTCCTTTATCTCTACCCAGAGACATCCAGCAGATTGTTTCATAATCTTCCCAGAGTTCAGAGAAAGTATATTCCTTCCAAACAGCCTGTGAACTCCCTCCTTCTTTTTCCTCATCCCCTGCCCTTCTTGAACAACAGTCCTGACAAACTTTATCCATGTATTATTCCTCCATTTGCAAATTAGGAGTTCCTTGTTAGGCAAAAAATGAGAAAATGCTCTGTTTTCCTGCTATGCAATGTAAGTTTTTGCACAACTTCTGTGCACTGCAACCCTTGGAAGCGAGGACCATGGCATCATGTTTGTCCCTCTGTCAATCACATGCTGTCCGTGGGAGACCTGCAGGAAAGGAGGCTCTTCATTCTGCTTGTCCAGAGCTACGTGGATACATCAGAAAAGAAAATTGGGGAAATTGTTCAAAACACAGGAGGAAAGATTGATTTTGTTATTGGCTGGGGAAAACTCCATGCTTCATTTGGTATCACTGCCTTCTTCTTGTTGTTGGATAATTAATTAAAGCCAACAGTGTGTTTGCAGCCACGCTAAAGCACAAATACAAGATCTACATCAATATTTTGTATTCTGGGTGGACATGGGGAAAAAGGAGGCACTGGTACACCTAGAGAAGCCAGTCATGGAAAAGGAGAGATACAGGGAAACAGTAAATCCCTCTCGCTGCCCTGAGCAGAATCCAACCATCCCTGAGAGAGGGTAATTGACTCCCAGAGAGGAAGACTTAGGAATTAATTTAGAAATTTTAATTTTAATTCAAAGAAATTTACTTTGAATTAGAAAGCTTTTAGGTTTGATTTGTGGGTTTTTCTTCTTTCTCAGATATCCAGTAACAATGATCTTTGCAGGAAAGTAAGCCAATTTAGTTCTGTTGTACCCAGAAAAATTGTCTAATATTCTTTTCATAAGTCTTCTTTGTCTTAGAAGATAAGTTTTCATCTTCTCATGCCTTTTTTTTTCCTTTTTCTTTTTTCCTTTTTTTTTCCCTTCTGGACTAAGCAAAGAAAATCCTCTGGTTTTTGAACCATTTGTAACCCTTGTTATACCTTGTTATACCTTGTTGTAACCCCTCTTCTATTTTTCTACATCTTTCTTCTACTTTCTCCTAGCATGGCATCCAAACCCACACTTGGTATTCCAACCGAGCCCTCATTAGAGTGGAATAATTGCTTCTGATGTTTCAGCTCATATTTTTGCTTATAGACCCCAGAATAAGACTTGCTTTTTTTTTTCTGCAACAGTTGTCTACTGTTTGGTGTCTCATTCATGGCTCTTTTTCCTTTAAAGTTCTTTACTGTGAGGGTGGGGAGGCACTGGAAGAGGTTGCCCAGAGAAGCTGTTGATGCCCCATCCCTGGAGGTGTTCAAGGCCAGGCTGGATGTGGCTTTGGGCAACCTGCTCTAGGGAGAGGTGTCCCTGCCCATGGCAGGGGGGTTGGAACTTGATGATCTTCAAGGTCCCTTCCAACTCTAACTATTCTATGATTCTATGATTCTATGAAAAGCCTGCTTGACCAGTGATTTGCCACTTTGCATTGACATATTTTGTTGCTTTTGACCATACTGAACCAAATCTGGTCAATTTTATACTATTACTCCAGTTTTCCAACAACATCTTGAAACACATCCTCTGGAGTAATTATATATTCTTTATTTCATCATCCAAATAACTAATGAAAATATTAGAACTGGGTCCAGGAGCGAACCCTGCGGGAACCCATCTGGAAAGCCCTCTAAATTTGAAGGAAAGGAATTAGTAATTCTTGTGTGAATACACTTTTTTTTTCTGTCAAGTATGTCTTAAGATGATTTAACAGAGATCACAGATCCCGGTCAGCTTATGGGAATGTCATGTGAAACCGTGCTAAAAGCCCTGCTTATTTCAAAATATATGACATATACTCCCTCTGCCTTATTCTACAGCACAGTTGTTGAGTTCAAAGATGGAAATTAGATGGTTTTAACATCACCCATTTACGACAAACCCAGTCTGGCTGATTGTATGTTTTTCTATTACCCATCAAGTACTTAATAACTGATTGTTTAACAGTTTATTGTATTATTTTTCTGCATTACATGCTAAACTGACTGCTATGTAATTCCCCAAGTCCTTCTTCCCCCTCTTTAAAGGCGCTGTGTTTGCCCTTCTCCCCTCCTCTGGGATCTCCCCTGTTCTCCATGAGCTCTCCCAGATAATTACTAATGAGTCAGAGACTGCTCTGGCTAGTGCCTGAAGTGCTCTAGGGGGAACTTCATCCAGTCCTTCTGACTTGGATTTGTCTAACTTCTTTGAATGATTTTAACTGTTTCTTTTGCTAGTTTGGATGGTCTAACTCCCTTGGTAAAAGTAATTCTGATAAATACCAGCTCGTTGTCTTTTTCTATTTTGATAGGGGGTGGATGTGGATTAAATGTAAGAAATAATGAATGGTACAGTCTTTTCTCTGTTGTTATTTCTGTTCTCTCATTTTCCATTAATTCGGTTATGTATAATTTCCTTTGCCTTGCTCTTATGTCTGATACCTTTACAGAGCATTCTTTTGTCACCCTCTATATCCCTTCCTAATTGAAACTCATTTTGTGCCTGTTTTTTCTCATTTTAGTCATGCTGTTCCTTTGCAGTCATCATTTTCCTAGGCTTGTTTCCAGTCTTTGTACAGCTGAATGTCCACTCTCCCTTTTCTGCTTCCCTCACTCCTTCCTTTCTTCAGAGGAAGACGCTCCATCATTCTGTTATCTCTTGCAACTTAATTAACCTCCACCTTCCTATTCTCAGCCATCTCCTCCCTGTTAGTCAGAGACAAATCTCAGAGAACTACAACAATTTCCTCCTCCCACAGGAACTTTGCTCCATTATTTGAACTTTTCTTGCCAGACTCCTCCGAACATAGTTTAAAGCCCTTCTGCTGGGCTTGCAAGGTACTGTCATTCTGTCCCTCTTTGCAGAGCACCCTTGGGTCATTTGCCAGATAGGAAACCATTATTTATTTTGCTCTATTATTGCAGATCTAAATAATAATCAATTTGTCTCTTAAAACCTTCCTCACCTCTGCAATATGCCAGTCCTTGCCCTGACTATAACTCCCAGCCAGCAAAATGAAAGAGGACATTTCCCATATCCTCATCTCCTTCCTTCTCGTCCCCAGTGCCTAGATTTAAAGAGTATCTAGTAGGCTTTATTTAAAACTCTTTTTAGGGTGGTAAATTAATATGATGGCTCCTGTAAACATTACAGAGGTCACCTGCATGCTGAGGCACCCCTCTCCAGCTCAGTGGGAGACCGAGCAGGCATTTAGGAAAGGCAATTAAGACTCCTGAGTGTACTGTGCCTTGAAACTTTTCCCTTTGAAATATATAGCGTCCAGCACACAGATGGTTGGGTTTTTTTTTTCAACCAAAAAATTGTGTGGATATCTTTTAGTAAATCAGACAACAAACTCAGGCCCATATGAAAAGTATTCATTTAAGTTCCCAGCTCTTCGGGTCACTGTTCTTCATAAAACAATT
This sequence comes from Thinocorus orbignyianus, assembly GCA_013400375.1. Lineage (NCBI taxonomy): Eukaryota > Metazoa > Chordata > Aves > Ciconiiformes > Thinocoridae > Thinocorus > Thinocorus orbignyianus. The sequence continues at coordinate 11,283 of VXBW01005996.1, forward strand.
ACATCTCTAAACAAGGAAGAACATGGACTTGCACGGTCATGTAAGCAACAGACCTGCAACTCCACCTACCTCTTCTTTCTCCTTGACTAGACAGAGGTGACTCTTGCTCAGGACTTTCCCAAGGCTCTCCAGACTCACTAGGACTTTTCACTGAGCACGTACAAGGACTTAGGTAACATTTAAGCCACTTAAATATAGCTGTCAACCTCCGTTTTGACAGAGAACAGTAAATAAGTAGGTGTTGGTATCTGAGGTGGACTGTCCCTCATCCCTGGGGCTACTGGTGAAGCTGAGCAGTTTGCCACATCGGAGCCAGCATGTACCTGCAAGCACTGAGTCCATGAAGAATGCTTGGTGGGACCCAGAAGAGTAGAGGTTATTCAGGCTTAAGATGATAATGCTTACTCTTATCCGTAGGAGATTATTGAAAAGACAATGATGGATTTTTCTGGAAGGCGCGCAGTGATAGAACAAGAGGCAAGCAACCCAAGTTGCAGCAAAGGACTTCACAACTAGATATTGGGGCCAAAAAAAAAATAATAAAAATAACAGTGAAGGTGCTCAACTATTGGAACAGGAATCCAGAGAGCTTCTGAGATCTCCATCCCTGCAAAACTCAGCTGGGCAAGGCTTTGAGAAGACTGAGTGAAGGGTGAAGTTAGCCCTGCAGGGAGAAGGGATCCTGGAGATCCCTGGAGGTCTTTCCCTCCCCAGATCGTTGTGTGATGCTGGGATCATGTGGATGAGCCTGGGGGGGTTGTATTGCTGTCCTGCTCATCCCAGCTGATTGCCAACAGAATTGCTGGACTGCCCAGGCGCGTTGGTTCTGTGTGCATACATTTGAAAGAACACTCTGTGCAGCATCCAGAGGACTGTATCTCATATAACAGGAAAATCCCAGGTAATTACGATTTCGTTGGCTTAGCACTGATCCCAAACAATATAAAAGAAAATCTGATACAGGCTATGATTAGTAATGAATTAAAGGATGCTAACCTGATTGATATGCCTGAGCAGTTTTATGCAAAGCCTGTCATGTCAAACAAATGGATGTTTTTTTAATGAGAACGTAAGTTTGGTTAATAAAGATAAGGCGGTTATAAATTATTTAGATTTCTGCAAGTTATTGAACAGTTCCTGAACACAGCCCCAATTAAAGAAAAATGGTACAAAACCTGATCTGGTCTAGTAAATGGATTAAAAACCATTTCAGCAAGAGATCTTATAATGTAATTTGAAATTCAATTATACTAGAGATATTGAAGTCTTCCATTTATTTATTTTGGACACTGGATTGTTCCGTGTCTTCAGGATTGACCCAGAGGAAATGATAAAAATCAGCACCAATAGACTTGCAGATGACGTGAAAGTCAGTCCTACCAGACCCGTGGTAGGAGGGCAGCAAGGAAATAATATTAATTTAAATAAAACAAAGTGCAGCATCACTGTTCTTAAAAGTGTAGCTCATTCTTGCACTGTAGAAGACGATGGCCCAGAACCTGAGAGCAACGAAACAGCCCAAATAATCCACTAAATGGGAACACGCTGAGAACGAGAGAGAATTTTGCAGCAACCCCAACTCAACTAACAGCACTGAAAGCTTTATTTGCAGGAAAAAAAAAGACTTTGTGACATTCTTGGAAGTGGAGAAGAGATTGATTTGCCACCCAGGATGGCATTCCAAGAGCTGTTGCGAGGAGGCACAGATCACCAGCATGCAGAGATCAATAGAAGAGCAGGATATTGACACCACCCACCTACTCTGGACCCTGCAGGTGCTTGGGACACCGCTTCAGGGCTGAGGCAGGGACCCAGGATGCCAGGCAGCAGCTGCAGGAGGGAACGAGCCTCCATGGCACGTTTCATATTTCTCTTCTTCATCATCCCCTTTCCTCACTCGCCGGCAGCGGGCATCAACTGGTTTGTTGGTACAAGGGAGACTGCAGCCTCCTTCGACTGTCACAGCCTGAATCCCTGCCAGATTTGTGTTGCAAGAACTGTTGCCAGTGTTTTTAACCCAGAGTGTATTTGGCCCCTAGTGTTCTCCATGACACAAAATAAACATTAGGGAGGAGATTCAGGCTTCAATGAGAAATGCTTTCCCATGATACGTTTTCATTTTGGCATGCACACTGTTTATGATGAAAGGATCCTAAAATAATTGTATTAGATGAACCGTCTGTTCTTCTTGCTTTGAGGCCAGTACAGCATGACATTTCAGAGATAAAATGTTGTGGAACAGCCTCTGACTTATAGCCCGATGGAACTTTTTCGAAGCCATTCTTCTTTCTCCTTTTATTTGCTTGAGGTTCATAACCTGAAAACGTCAAGCTTGCATCACAGCATTGCCAAGAGATCATCCTGTGCATTAGCTAAACTTTAAATTATCAGCGAATTTAATTTTTCTCCAGAATGCTGATTCACAAGCAGTCAGCTCCCTAGTGGAAAAAAACTCCTCCTTCCAATTCAAAGGAATTCCAGGATTCACAAGAAATACTACATTTCCAAGAGGAGACTGTCTGTCCTTAGGAGAACCTATCTCTGTGTGCAAGTTCAAGTGAGTCTACGGGACCTTAAATCAAAGGGGACCAATGCCATATCAGCTGCTGAGTAACTGATACTGATCATCACATCCTGACCAGCTGGATGAATGACAGCAACAATTTCTTGGGATAGCATCTAAAGTCTTCCACATTTTCTTTCCATGCAATTAACTCACGACTGCAACCTTAACGAGGGGAAATTAATTTGTGTTGCAGATAGACGGTTTGGTACCGTGTCCTTTGGACACAGGTAGGTAATTATAAAAACTCTGAATCATTATGCACGTTGCTTAGACCGTTGCAATTACAGGAAAGTGAAGAGAGCGCCTTGCCAAATGCTTTGAGAGTCACAGGTGACAAGGGCTAGCCAAAAGCCACATCATTCACGTTGGGCCAGATTCTGCCTGCCTCCTTTGGGAAGTGCTCTGTGTCTGGAAACAGGAGGGTAAAGGGTTTTGCAGGTCCATAAACTCTACTTTGTGGAAAGAGATGGGGTCCCATCACGCTGTTCTTGGTGGAGGGACATGGTGCATCTTAAAGGAGTTCAAGACCATGTCTCTACCTTTCCCAGGCCACTCAGCAGCAGAGCTGGGGGACACAAACTGTCCCTAACATGAAGTGTGGCACACGATGCACCTGGGAAAAGTCTCCTCTGAGTGTCCCTGCAGCTTCTTTTGCTGTAGACAGTGACCACACGGAGCACAAGCCAAGCCATTACCAGCACAGCTATTTATGTCGCACTCACTTGGGATAGTTGCTTCATAGCTGAGATTTTTGAAAGCCACTGAGAACAGTGATGAATAGAGTAGGTGGAAGTCTCAGCCTAAAACATGACAAGTCCTGCCCCCAAGAGCTTGGGACTGGCACTTCTGCCTGCACCTTGGTAAAGAAATGGGACGAACTGAGCAAGGCATTTTTGTTGGATCATTTATTTATTGTTCTGTGCAAAGCACAGGGTGTAACTATCACCAGTCATTTTTGGCTATTGGAGCTAGCACCAGACATCACTGTGTTACTATTAGAGCAAAACATATTAGCTAATCGTGAATTTACTTTTAGCCACGGTGGCTGCAGGGCTTTCCTGTTTTCCTGCAATGCTGCAGGGTGTGAGACAGACCCCACAGTTACAAATTTTCTCCCGGATGGAGACTGGCTTATTGCAAACAGCCCTGGGGGTGCGGGGATGTGCAGAAGGGCGACGCTGAAGGTCATCTGTCAGACAGGTTGGGCCTTCGTCTGCTCCAAAAGCTACATCTACACTAATGACTATTAAGTGGGGCCAGGGAACAGGAACAAACATTGCCCATGCTGTTACATTTTTGGTGTGGTCCTTAGTATCATTTTGGCTGAGGCTAATGAATGCTCTCCCAGACCATGTCTGGACACAGCCCTGAGTTTAACAATCCTGATGGGTAGTTTGAGTGTAAGGTCCCTGGTTTGGAGAGGAGAAGAGTTTATACTGGTGGCTGGGTGCTGCCAGTTGGACTGGGGGCCAGGGAACACAGCCAGCATGGCTGTTACTCCGTTGCTCTTCCATAGTCAAAAATTACCCAGGTGTACTCAGTCCCTTGATTTATCACAGATTTTTAATGCAAAGAAAGCATATATTTCATCATGGCTTAATGTTTCATAGCTAATTCTCCCATAATACACAGAGGTACATTAACTAGTCCTAAAGACCTCTCGTTATTCAATTCATCCTTTTTTTCCCCTATTATCTCTTTTTCTGCTCTCATTTGTCTTCTCTAGATAAGCAAGGGTTGCCAGGACTCAAACAGAGTTACTAGAAAATGCTCAGTAGTTGGGGTTGTCCCAAAGCAGAGCCGCAGGCAACCCAACCAGTGTGTATAAGCCATGGCTGGGACATAGTCCAGGCCACTTGTCTTCTCCTTGATGTGGTTCACTCGAGAACAATCAAAAATGTCCTTGGTGTACCTGGGCTTGGCATTATGGGCATGTGCTCTGGACTAACGCCTGCCTCTCTCCATCTACCACATGGAATGAGGCTCAGCCTTGGATGCTCTGGTGCCCAAAAAGGACAGTAGCAATGCCCATAAGGAGAAAACAGCTCCTCAGTTCCTAGGTCTGGGAAGACAAGCAAGCCCTGGCTGTGTCCCAATTCTGTATTCGAGAAAAAACAATGTATGCACCAGCCTGTACTCTGTGCAAAAAAGACACCCAAGCCACAGCATGCTCAGTGGTTGGAGAGGACCAGGACCATACCATGGCAAGCCCCCTACCAAGAGGACCAGGCATAACATAGCAAGCCTCATCAGGGCATCACCAGCATGGACACCCTCCTCATGCTGTCACTGCAGGTTCCTCCTGTTACTCCCAGGCCAGCTCCTCACTCATTATGTGCCTCAGTCAACTGCCACCATGGGACATCCTTCAGGGGTAGCACCGACTCTCCTGGCTCTCCCTGTACTAAGTACACCTTAAGTGCTGTGTCCAGTTTTGGGCTCCCCATGACAAGAAAGACATTGAGGTGTTGGAGCATGTCCAGAGAAGGGCAATGAAGCTGGTGAGGGGTCTGGAGAACAAGGCTTGTGAGGAGAGGCTGAGGGACCTGGAGAAAAGGAGGCTAAGAGGAGACATCATCGCCCTCTACAGCTACCTGAAAGGAAGGTGTAGAGAGGCAGGGGTTGGTCTTTTCTCCCAAGGAACAGGTGATAGTACAAGAGGAAACAGTCTCAAGTTGCACCAGGGGAGATTTAGGATGGATATTAGGACAAAATTGTTCATGAAAAGGGTTATCAAGCATTGGTTATCAAGCCCAGGGAAGTGGTGGAGTCACCACCCCTGGGGGTATTTAAAAGGCAGGTAGACATAGTGCTTAGAGATATGGTTTTTAGTGATGCTTTTTGTCAGTGTTAGATTGATGGTTGGACTTGATGACCTGAAAGATCCCTTCCAACCTAGGCAATTCTATGATTCTGTGATTCTCTCCAACCCTTCTGCAGGGCAGGCTCAAAAGCCACCGATGGACAAGGAGCTACTCAACCCTGGAGGACTTTCATGATCCATCCTGGAAGGCAGGGGCTGTGCAGCCTTAAATGGAGGTACTACACGTACTTGTCTTTTGTCAACACTTTAGTTTTTGTTAATTTTGGGTAAACAAGCTTCCTCTAGCAGAATAAGCTGTCTTTTATATAATGCTGACTTTTTGCTGGGATAATATGAAAAGCACATGGGCTTTTGCTGACGCTGTTATTCCAGCAAAATGTTTAAGCACGGGCTTAGCCTAATTCTTTGACAATATTCCCAGATTTATTACATGCAATGAGCAAGCACAGAACAAGTGTTGCAGTGACGATCTCTGGGTTGGAAACAGACACAAAGAAATAATTTCTCTTCTCTGCAACATCCTAATTGCTCCTTTTACTCTCTGACGGGCTGTAAGATTACCAGTTTCATAGAATCATAGAATGGTTAGAGTTGGAAGGGACCTTAAAGATCATCAAGTTCCAACCCTCCTGCCATGGGCAGGGACACCTCTCCCTAGAGCAGGTTGCTCAAAGCCCCATCCAACCTTTCCTAGGAGGCTTCCTGACTGTCTCTCATACATTAAAATTTTTCTTATTTGGTCTAATGTCCTTTTCTATTTGTGTTTTGAACTGTCCTTGAGGTCTCCCAATATTCAGATTATACCAGACCTTCCGAGGATTAAAGCCTACAATTTCAAAATATTTTAAGTGATTTTAAGAATGTTTTTCTTTTAGTGTGCATCTGTGAATGTTTTATAAGATTTTTCTGTCGTGCTCTTCATTTCTTAGTACTATGGAGTTGTATATTTTAATAAAGACTAAAATAGCTGAAAGACAGTCCACTTACAAACGAAAATCCACCGCAATTTAAATGTTACGTAATACACCTTTATGGGGAAGAAAAATCTCGTAGGACTCGGTAAAGAAAGCAAGCAGTGGGAGTCAGTAGAAATTTAACTCAGTTTTATGGAGGTTATTTTAAAATGCTGTAGAGTTAAACAGAGAATAATTTAATTTTTTTACAGAGTTTTTAATAACCTCTAAAAAATTCTATTGCATTGATTTAATATCACCTAAGAGCTCAACAGAAAGGTATAATTTCCTGCTCAATTCTATAGGATCCTACTGTAGGTTTGTATCCTAAAAATAATTTTATGCCCAAGAGAGCATCTTCTCTGAGCAGGAGACTGCCTCCCCCCAGCTGCATCTCTCTGTAAGATGCTTTGGCTTCAGATCCTTTTTGCTTGCATTTTGTTTCTAATATTTTATCTCTACGGGATAAAAGGGAGGGAAAGAAGAAAGAAGAGGTTGCCTATTTCTTTCTTCAGTTCCTCTGCTTAATAAACTCCAACGTCTTTCTCTGCTCGAATGTCTGCTTTTGGAAGCTCCATATCGTGTCATAAATGCTACTTGTTGGAAGAAACAGAGATTTATTTATGGTGCTGAAAGGACTTTTTGTGCTCCCTGCCTCATTTGCAACATTATTACCGATTGATTTCTGCTCTACCTATTATTGACTTGCCAGCAATATTCCAAAGTAAGGTTGGGTCTATGTCAGAAAAATTTGTTGCCTTACACTGAGCCTTTTTCAGCCCTGTCTACTCAATACCATTCCTCTACCCAGCTACTGCTCCAATAAACCAAAACAGCTAGCTGTTGTCCGAGATGAAGAATAATTGGAAAGGTCGTGCCTACTTCTTTCAGCTCAAGTAACAATTCAGCCTTTTAGGGTTCCTCTAAGGCTCCTGAACATCGAACTACTGAAATCTTGGCTCTCCTTAGTCCGTCAGTTAGTAATATTAAAACTTACAAACTCCTGGCATCATTTACCTCTGTGCTGCGCAAAGATGGAGCAGTGAGGCTAAAATAACACGCGGGGTCTGAATTACTGCATGCAAAAAGCCACTGAGTAGAGTTGCAACATCTTACCTGCCTGGTAGAGGGCAATTAATGAAGGCTTAAAAACTTTCACCGGGAAATATTTGCAGAGCGTCTGCCCGTGAGCTCCCCAGGACTGACTTTTGTTTGCTGCATCCATGCTGATCCCTCGCAGTGTGAGCTCCAGGACACTTCTCCAGCACGAGATGGGGAATGATACCTGCATTTCACCCGTGGAACTGAAGCTCTCAGAGTATTGGATGTGGGACCCCAGAGGACACACAGGATGCCAGAGGTAAGGCTGGCCAGATCCCACCAATGCCAGATTGCAGCCTCCTACTCAAAATGCTTGAGTCATACCCCCAGAGAGATTTCAGGACCTCGCTAGGTGATTACGCTGAGCTAGCTACAAACCCAAGCAAGGAAACCCTCTGCCCTAGATAGCAAAGGGGATACAGACCCAACACAAAGCACACCAGTGTAGTCTCTTTCCCCAGCAGCTGTCTGTGACTCATCCCTTGGCTTCCCCTTTTAGCCATGACATGTGTTTGAAGGGTGATGCACCTGGGATGCCACCTTCTTCTTGGTTTTGACCACCTAGCCCAGTGTCCATGACACATCCAACAGCAAAAGTCCCTCCCCCACTGCTGTCTCGTTGAACTTGGAGCTCTATCCTCTTGTCTCTCTATCACAGGGACTCTGAGATAGGTTGACATAGAGCTTAGTGACATGGTTCAGTGATAGCTTTTTATCAGTTAGGTTGAGGGTTGGACTAGATGATCTTAAAGGTCCCTTCCAACCTAGACAATTCTATGATTCTATAATTCTCTTTCACTTAGGAAAAGTTATTTCTGGCTTTAAAAACAAATGTCTCCTGCCTTTCCAGGAAGACATGGGCTTGGCATGCTGTCTGGATAACAACTCTCCCTTGCTCATCCAGTTGAGAGGGTGCAGGACACCCCCAGCATTCTTTGATCTGAGGGAATTTTCAGCCACCTTGAGTTTCAGTGGGTAACCATCTGGAAATGCTTGCAGGACTCCACATCAGCACAGACTGGGATCGTGCAACTGCTTCTAGCCTTTATAGCATGGGCAGATATTCAGGCAATAAAGAAAATAATGAGGTTATTTTGACTCTTTGAACAGACAATCCCCATGCACCATTCAAATATGGATGAGTTAAACTGTCCAACAACTCTATGAGTAAAACAGGTGCTCCTGTGGTTTTTCTAAGGATAACATAGAAGGAGAAGTTGGAGATGGATGCACAACCCAGCAGAGCCAGCAGGGATTCTCAGGGGAGACATCCTGGCTCTACTGAAATGGATGGAAATCCTGCCACCGGCTTTACTGGGATTTCAGCCCAGGACTTTTGGATGTTTTCTGCAGACTTCTCTTTATGAGATAGTGAAGCTGTAAGAGGCATCAGATTGCATCATTGTTTGGGCATCACACATAAAAAGCCTTGTGCAGTGCATCTCCTGTGCTGTTGCAGTATTTTTTTGCCATCTCGTGTGGCACATCTTTTATTGTTTTAAAAGTATAACGGCTGGCATGAAGGTATTTCACATTATATCATATCCTATCATATTATATTATAGTAATCCCTGGAAGTCCAAAGTGGTACCAGGAGAGCAGTAGGGCCCAGCTGGAAAATGTGTTACAGCCCATAAAACCCCTATCCTTTGAGTGTGAAAGGTTAGACCTAACTATCCAGCTATCTCTTCATTATTTTAGAGTAGTTAATTACGGAATTAGTTTGATGCATTGAAGGCCTCCACCCTCCACCACACTGGGTGGTGCCTCCAATGGGACAACACAGAACCTGTCTGTGTGTGGCAGGGAGAAAATCCCTTTACCTTTGTCATAGAGAGGAGAGAAATTGTACCTGGATGTCCACATATCCAAAGCACACCTGAATAAATGAGCAGGTCCAGCCAAAAAGATTTGGAAGAACAAGACCTTCTGAAGTCCTTTGGCAGAACATTTCTTCCCACCCTCACCTGTAAGATGCAGCTGCTTCCTGGGGATCACCTGAGTGCTTAGGTCATGGCACCAGATTTTACAGAAAGAGAAGCTGAGTCATGCACAGGGGGAAAAGCCTATGGATTTCCTGTCATCCAACGTGTTGGATGTCACAAGAACGGAACAGATTCCCTTCGCTTGGCCATGACACCTCAGGCCATCATCCCTCCCATACCCCTACTCCATAAATTCCCCCTCACAAGTCAAACATCACCTGGCAGTTTATACATGACACTTCCCAAAGCACCTGCCTTCTCCTTGCAGATCTCCTTTCCAGGTTGTGAGGAGGCTACATCCCACTTTGTAAGATGGACCTGGTGATGCCACCATCTTCTGAGGTATCCAGTTCTTAATGCAGTGTGAGAGTCCTGGGGGGAAGGTGATTTTTGAGCCAGACCACTCTGACAAGCATCCTCCCCCTGCAGCCTGTGCTTAGACTGGAGGTGGCACGGATCATCCCCTGCTGAGCTGAGCAGTCATGAGGAGTCATCTGTCTGGCAACGAGACAGGGGCTGGCAGCACTAGTTGGGGTGTCACCACTCCAGCCACAGGCTGCAAACCCTAAAAATCGCTGCTGGTGTGGTCGACATCCTTCATCACAATCGCAGCAGTGCAACGCGTTGCCAAACAGCTGCCGGCGTTGAAATGTCTACAGCAGCCACTGGCAAAGGCAGCTGGCGGGATTTGGGGAAGTATTACGGCTGAAGTCATCGGAGCTGGTGGAAGGAAAACGTCCAAACCCTGAAATCACCCAGCAGTCACTAGATGCTCATGAGCAACAGGTCAGCGAGGCAGATGGAGTCATGCACACGAGGTGCGTCCCTTCGTGAGTCAGGCCCTTGTCAGAGGCATGTGACCAGGAGCAGGAAGATGCTAAAAAGACCAAAGCACTGGAGCAAATCCCAAAAGTGAATGGTGCACAGTTGGTTCGGAGGAGGCACTGGCTCCATGTGGCTCATCCTGCTGACGCAGAGCTCCCCTTTGAGGGGAGACCAGCTTGTCAAGCGCCCTGGCCCAGGGAGGCATGTGGGGAGTTCAAAGTCAGAGTCGCGTGTGGTGCATGAGATCATCCAGTTGGACCTTTCTTTCCAAGATGATGAACCAATACATTTCTGTGGTTCACCTGGTGTGGGAGCCCACAGAGATGCCCAGCAGAAGCACAGGATGCAGCCCAGGGAAGCATCACACAGGGAAGGAGCCACCATTCCCTTCACCACTCATTCCAGTGGTAGATCAGGTTTCCCACTGTGGTCTTGAAGCTCTTCTCTGATTTGAGCTTGTCTGGCTTCCACTTTGAGTCATCGGTTCTTGCTATGACTGTTTTGATGTTTTAAGAGCCCACAGCAGCCTAGTATCCCACATCCTGTGAACATACATATGAAGATCAATCTTATTCTGCCTTGCTTCTGACTGGCTAAAAAGCCAGAGCTTTCTGCCCCCTTCCCTCCAAAGCTTTACCTCCAAGCCCTGAACAACACTGATTGTGGAATCATAGTAGAATTGTTTAGGTTGGAAAAGACCCTTAAGATCATCGAGTCCAACTTTAAACCTAACACTGCCAAGTTCATCACTAAACCATGTCCCTCAGCACCACATCTACCTGTCTTTTAAATACCTTGAGGGATGGTGACTCAGCCACTTCCCTGGACAACCTGTTCAAGGCTATGATAACCCTTTTGGTGTAAAAACGTTTCCTAATATCCAACCTAAACCTCCCCTGGCACAACTTGAGGCCATTTCTTGTCCTATTGCTTGTTGCTTAGGAGAAGAGACAGACCCCTCACCTCACTACAACCTCCTTTCAGGGAGTTGTAGAGAGCGATAAGGTCCCTCCCTTGTTGTTCTAAAGCCTCCTTTTCTCCAGGCTGAACATCCCCAGCTCCCTCAGCTGCTCCTCATAAGACTTATGTTCCAGACCCCTCACCAGCTTCATTGCTCTGCTCTGGACGTGATGATGTTTCTCTTCTGTTCCTTTTACCCTTTTGCAATATCCTTTCACAACCACGAGCTGGGCAGAGCACCCCACCATGTGCAGAGAGGAGGACGTTCTTCTTACAGAAGGTTTGCAGTAGCCATTTTCACTGATCTCACACTGCAAGATCCTATTGAGTTCCTTATCTCCTGAATGATTTTCACAGTTAGTCTTTCCAAAATAGTCCTTCAGTAGATGGGGATGACCTGCTGTCCTTCTCCCTAGGTGGAGAACTTGCTATTGGCGAGTGTTTTTGCATGAGGAGCCCGAGTCAGACTATTCATCAACCCATGTGTCATCTGAAAAGGGGCACATCACCGGCAGTGGCTTGGTATTTACCATCAGACCTCCTGCTGATCCCTGTGACACCTCACCTTCAACATTGCATTTGGTGCTAATTCCCAGCTGAGGCTGGTCTTTGAGGTCTGCCAGGCAGCCAGCTTTTAATCCATTTTACAAACGGCTCTTTGATAATATCAAGTGCTGGGGTTTTTTTAATGGAAATGTATCACCAACAAGTTAAGTCTGGAGTACAGGGTACGGGGACAAAAGTCTGAGCATATTGTACAGTTGTAATTGCCTCCATCAAATAAATCTGTAATCTCATTCAAAAGCAAAAAGCCAGGCTCATTTGGAAATACTGGTTTTCTGTCAAAACCAACTTGACTGATGTTGATTATATTCTTGTCGTTTAGTTCCATATGGATTGAATCATATGTCAGCGTTTCCACAATTTTGCATGGAATCTGTTGTCATGCTTGTTGTTACCTGTGCTGTCCTGCTTGCCTCTTCCTCAACGCACTGTCCTTCTCCTGGCCTTCAGGAGCTTCTCCATATGCTTGAAGTAAAATAAACACGAACAGCCCAGAGGCCTATGGAGGCAGCTCTTGAGGACCCATTGATGCAAATTTCCTAGCTGAATGATCTAAAAATATTTGTCTGTAGTAGATATCTGATATCCTCCTTGGTTCTACCAACAGAGGAGATTCATCTCACCTAATTTTAGCTGCCGAAAAGGCAGGTGTTCGGTGTGAGCCAAGTGTCTAGCCTCCCCCTCTCTAGTCAATGGAGAGAAGCGCTTTTAGAAAGCGACTCATCCCACCCATCTCTGGAGCGACTGAATCACCCTCCAGAAGAGCTGTCTCTCTCCATCAACTGCTTAGAAAGGCAAAATAGCTCCCTGGATCAGACACTAATGCTCGATGGCCCTCTTGCCTTTTAGTAATGATTTAACATCTCCATTACGAGGACTCCTTTGGCTCCACTCATACCTTAAATACTTCTCCTTATCTTCCTCATCCTCCTCAGCCCAGCCACCACTGTGCTGCCTCTCACAGCTACAGTTCCCCTAATTATTTGCCACATGATGCCTTCTGCCTGGTACTTGTATCCCCTCTTTCCTCTGTTTTTATTTATTTATTATATACTGCTTTTTATTTCTTCTTGCCTCTTTCCTCTTGCTCTTCACCCAAGATGAGCACCACGCTGAACACTGTAGTTTTTTGAACATCCCAAAAAAAAACTCTCTTCTTTGCAACCTTCCCATTTCCATCCAGGGGGTTTCATCTTGATGTTTTATCCTATTTCTCTTCACAGCTTTGTAAACCTACTGTGCTACCAGATGCTGCATCTCTCTGAGACTGTGCTCTCTTAACTCATCCCAAATGCTGTCGCAGGTGATGTTCACACGTCTGTGAACAGCCACCAGCTTCCAGTCCAGTGATAAATATAATTTTATCTGTCATAATGAGGTTTGAACCAGTTGGCTTGTATTTAGTGCAAGGCCATTTGTGTTGGAAATCATCACCTTTAATTTTTAGAAGGCTTGCTTATATTTTTTTTTTCTGCTGGCTGCCTGAAACTTGTTACATACCTGACTCACACTGACATTGCCCTTAACAACAGCTGTATTTTCTGAAATGTTTTATGAAGAGGGACTCAGAACAGCTCATTTTACTCTCTTCTGTAACTCCATGACCCACGTTGATTGTCAGATGCTACAAATACTTGCTCTTGGGCTTGATTGCAATCAGCCTGACTTGGTTTAAAACTGAGAGGATATAGAAGGTGTATGGGCCAACACGCCTCAAGACCAAGCCTCTAAGCATGTTTTACCAAGAACTCATAGAAAACTTGAGACAAGCCACTTTTTTCTCTCTTCACCTCCTCATCTCTGTAAGGGAAACAACAACAACTCTGCTTTACAAAACGTTCTGAATTTCTTGGGCGCAAGAAGTTTTGAGAGTACAGACAGTTACTATTTGCAGACCCACGCTCATAATAGATGTTTTTTGGCTTGGAGAACATTCAGATCTAGTTCCCCCTTTAAATAAAGTGGCTCACATGATTACCTCTGTAATGAGCTGGAACCCGCAAAAAACATGCTGTAACTATCGGAGTTCAGATGTATTAGTACAAGAGAGCTCTCAGAAATGCCCCAGAGCCAGATTTACAAATACAGATAAGATGTGGCCTGTGAAAAATCAGGCAGCAGGTCCAAATCTGAATTCTCCTAGGACTCCTATGTATTCAGTTCTCCTCCCTCTCTCCCTTTCCTCCTTCCCCAGTGCTTTTGCCAAAGTAGATGAGCTGGCTACTGTTAATGGCATCATCCTGAACATTTCTCATGTTGCAGCATCAAGACTTGTTAAAGAAAATGACTGTGTAATGGCATTACTTTGCACTTTTATACAGTACCTCTCAGCTGGGAACTCCGACACTGTCTACAAGCACAAATTGATTAACCCCCACAACGCACTGCCTGGTTGGAGCTATCACCCACCTTTGCCAAACACCGTGCAGAGGCTCAGTCTGCTTTGCTTGCCCCGTGCTGCAAACCTCTGGAGGAGTCAGGAGATGAAAGCAGGGACTGGTTCTCCTGCCTTTCTGACTCCCTCCATGAACAACCTGGCTTCAAGTGGCCAGCAGAGCAAAGGTACTAGTGAGGGGCAGCTACAAAGTTGGGGGAGCAGTATGATTCCCCACATATTCCCTTCTCCTCCTGTTCTAGTGCACTGGGAGGCACAAAAATTGATGATCCATCGATCGCTAGAGAGGAGCTTTCTGCATGTGCATTTTGGTGGTGGGAAGTCAACCGTGCAACATCTCTGGTGAAGGTGTAGGTGCCCGGGCTTCCCTGGGTCCCGCTCCTGCACACCAAGCCTGGTGGGATCAGGGAGAAGCATCCCCTCAAATCACAGAATCACAGAATGGTGGGGATTGGAAGGCACCTCTGGAGATCATCTAGTCCAGTCCTCTGCCAAAGCAGGTTCACCCAGAGCAGGTTGGACAGGAACATGTCCAGGTGGGTTTTGAAGATCTCCAGAAAAGGAGACTCAACAAGCTCTCTGGGCAGCCTGTGCCAGTGCTCTGCCACCCTCACAGGAAAGAATATTTTCCTTATGTTCAGATGAAATTTCCCGTGTTCCTGTTTGTGCCTGTTGCCCACTGAAAAGTACCTGACCCCATCCTCTTGAAACCCATCTTTTAAGTATTTGTAAGTGTTGATGAGGTCCCTTCTCGGTCTCCTCTTCTCCAGTTCTGACCCCCGAGCTCCTGCTCGGGCCACCGTGGTCCTTCCCTTCCACCAAGCACCAGAGGAAATGCTCGTGCCTTGCGCAGGAAACGGTAGAGCTGAGCAAATCCTCCCTGTCCCTCCCTTAAATTATTTAATGTCCTACAGGAGCAGATGACCCCTGCTAAGCAGACTGTCAGGAGAGCAGCAGCCTTTGATGCAGTAATTGGAAATTTCCATTCTTTGCTTGCAGCCTTGAAAAACAGAAGAGTCTAATATACTGGGAAATCTCCATGCTGAGCTAGGAAATTTCCATGATGGAAATTTTTAATATATTCTCTGGCTTTAAACTATTCAGGTTGATGAGGCTCGGGGTTTTTATTCTGTGTTTCGTGTTGTGTTTGGGGGTTGTGGTTTGGTTCTTTTCTGTTTGCTTGTTTGTTTGTTTGTTTGCTTTGCAATTTGCCTGAAAAGAATCAATGAATGGCTGTGGAAAGGGCTGGAGAAATCAGCCAGACCAAAGGAAAGTAATGCTTTTGCAGGAGAAACACGTGTGGGACCGGCGAGGCACCTGTAACGCTCCTGGCCGAGCCAGAGATAATGGGAACCTGTATTTTAACGAGGCGGGAGCTGCCAGCGATGTTGCAGCGTGCAGCGATGACTCCGCAAGAAGCTCTGCAGCACAGCTTTGAAAGGTTGGAGCTTTTGATGCGCTTTCCATAAAAAGCCAAGCAGCCCAGAGGGTGAACATGCCTTTGCCCACTCAAATACTTTGCAGACCACACCAAAAAAGCAAGCGGGTAAACAGCGGAGAAACGACTCTTAAGAGGTACCTGTGTGAGCCTTTGGTCTAAATACCTGGCAGTTCTTGAACAGAGAGTTCTCAGGGACAGAAAATATAGGAGGGAGTTGTCAGCTGTGCTGTAAAAATTATGATGAGGAGCTCGTAGGAATGAGGGTGGGTGGGAGGACAGCAAAGGAAACACATTGGAAGCAGAGCTACTGCCTTTCCTGAATGTAACAGGGAGACGCTGCACAGGCTCCCGCTTGGCTTCTGCAAACCCGTCCTGGGCTGCAGCCTCCAAGGCTCTGCCAGATTTGGACACAGCTCCCTGCACGTGCCTCGTCCTCCCCCATGCAGATGGTGGAGCTGCTGCGGCCGATCTGCCCGTCTAGAATCAAAATGAAACGTGGCCTTGACATTCAAAGTAACCACGTGAAAACAAAGCCCTACCAAAGCCTAAAATCCCTTGGCTTGCAAAGCCCCCTCCATCCAGAACCAACAGGAGTAGCTGGCCTTACCACTCACTTGACCATTTATTTACATAAGCAGAAATAAAGGATTCATGGAGAAGGACCCATTGCAACTTTATTTTGTCAGCCAGCTGCTTGTGAACAGCAGGGATGGACCCACACCAGGGCTTCCATCTTTGATCCATAGAATGCTTGTGGGGTGGATGTAGAGACAAGCACCTCCAGAAAACCAGCCTAACCCAAAGGCAACGAGAGCTTCTTGGCTGCCTTGTTTCTAATGCCCAAAAATATGTTTCCTCCCATTGACCAGGTGCCCCCAAGTGTGTTCAAGATGTCCCAGCCGGTTCTCAAGAGTGCAGGAGCTCAATGTAGACACTGGACTGGGATGAATGGGTGGAGGACCCGTCTGTTCTTCATGTCCAAGCACACAAAACCAAGAAGCAAACTCATGGCACAGCAGGGAACGTCACCTCTCTTCCAGCTGAAACAGCACATTGCACCAAAATATCGAAGGCCCTATTTAACTGTGCTCCTACAGGGCCTTTTAAACCAGGAGAAGACATTGGTAAGGTGGCATTGGGAGAGAAGTAAAACCTCAGAAGGCCTTCTGAGGGACCTGTTGCCATTGTGAGGGCATCCTGAAGATCCCCTTTGCTCATCCATCCCTTAAGCCTAAATTTGGGAGACCTGATAGCAGCCTTCCAGTATCTGAAGGGAGCCTACAGGAGAGCTGGGGAGGGACTCTTTGTCAGGAAGTCCAGTGACAGGACGAGGGGTAACGGTTTTAAATTGGAAGAGGGGAGATTTAGATGAGATATTAGGAAGAAGTTCTTTGCTGTGAGGGTGGTGAGGCACTGGAACAGGTTGCCCAGGGAAGCTGTTGATGCCCCATCCCTGGAAGTGTTTAAGGCCAGGCTGGATGGGGCTTTGAGCAACCTGCTGTAGGGAGAGGTGTCCCTGCCCATGGCAGGGGGGTTGGAACTTGATGATCTTGAAGGACCCTTCCAACTCTAACCATTCTATGATTCTATGATTCTATGATACAAATGAACCAAGACGCCAACCCAAGTTATCTCCAGTGGGGGAAGAGCTAAACTGCTGAGCATCTGCCTGGGACATGGTGACTATGGATGACAAAATCAGAACTAAATCCTGCTCTGCGTTTGCAGTTAATGCATAGGAGTACGTACCCCTGGGGCACAACTCATCTCCCTGTAAAGCAGACTTCACACTTAACCATAAGTAAAATCACTGAGTTTAGAGTCTGGCTCTACAACACAAGTGGGTGGATCCAAGCCTCGCAGACTACAGAAGTGGGTGACTTTGGCTAGACAGATGGCTTTGTCACTGAAATCTCGTATTCATTTATTTGTCCTTAAATCTGATTCCATCTGCTGTCTCCCCTGTTAAACACGGAAGGTAAAAGCCACCATTGGGGAAGGTCAGTTCTTTTGCTCTGGATTTGTCCAGCTTCTTGCACAGCTGAGTCCTGGTCCATACTCACAGTGCCCCAGGTACAGGAAGGATATGAACGATTTGATGCATCCCCCTGGGTTTGGTTGTTCAACCAGGATAGGGACCTTGCAAAAAAAACCATAAAAATCTCCACTGGGCTTTCGCTGTCCTTTGCTAATGATTAGAGTCTTTTCTATTTTCAAGGATTTCTTTATTATTTCCTCTTCATCACTCCTGCCAAAGAGTCACTTGAGTCATTTCCTCCCATCCTGGGAGCAAGCCAAGCTCCGGATCGGGTCACCAAAATCAGGACCATGTCTTTGAGTGGGAATTTGGCCCAAGCCCAGGACCTGGTGTCCTGGAGCCTGGCGCACGTGGTTCGGCCACCACTCTGGGATCGGGGCATTTAGGGCACGATTTCAGATTGTGGCTCATTGGGTTTCTCCACTTTGCAACCTCAGCCTGAGCCTGGATTTCAATTCACTGCTGGTTGGCTGAACCCAAGCCAGGTTTCCTATGAAACAGGTCTCTCACCTGAACTTTTTGGGCTCAGGGGTGTTGTTCAGTCCAAGCAGGGAATACTCCTCCAGCCTGGCTAATTGCTACCTCTCGCCCACTGCAGATGGAGAGGGCAGGGGGAGGGCGGATCGCTGCTGGATGTGATGGCATAGCAAGCAGTCTGACTTTTGGTCCTGTTCTACAGTGTTTTTATTTCTGAAAATGATTTATCAGGACAGTGTGTTTGATTTAAAATGCCACGGATGTGCTCTATGGGTCACAAAAGCAAAAGCTGATGAAGGACCTTCAGCAAATGCTGCCAACAGTATTTTGCCCGTATTTCCTTCCACGTTCCAAGAGATTTGCTAGATTTGTGTTTGGATGGGTGGGGTTTTTTTTAGCTCATTAAGAGTTTTACCGGTCTAGGTCAGGTTTTACAGCATTATAGAAACTGTATGTCAAATTTACAACCGGAATATTCACAGTCGAGGGATTTACATGGGGGCTGAAGCTGTTTAAATAATCAGTCAGTCAAGGAGCAGCCATACTTTCCCAGCCAGCCAAAATGAACCCATCCAAATGGGATCGGCTCCAGAGCGGCGCCGGCGCCTGGTCTGTGCAGAGTTAAACCATGGAACCGAGCGATTGGGAATGCTGCACACTGTCAGAAATGGTGATTTCTCCATGTATATTTCATCAGCATAATAAGGAGCCACATTTGTTAAAGAAGCCGGTGCTTATGAATGATGCACTTTATTGCTCTGCTCCAGTTATCTTAGCACCTCTCCCAGCCGCTGGAAGATTACCCGCATTATACATTCCACAGGATTTCTTCCAGCCATTTTCCAAAGGGAATTTTCACTGTTCCCTGGTAGGTTGGTTTCCCAAGGAAGCGAGGATCGTGTGTTTGAGCACCGTGCATTTGGGTTCACACTTATCTACCTGTCCCTACAACACCTCTCGCAGCTGATGAACCTGTTGGGCATCTTCAGCTGAACTTGATAGAGAGATGGAGAACTCCGAAATGCAAAATTGCTGGAAGTTTAATGTAAGCAAGCAGGCAAAGGGGAACAGCGAGGAATAGAAAGATTGCAGATTGACCACAGCTTCCCTGGGAATCCAAATGGAAATGAAGTCTTGTAAGACCGTGACCAGCAAGCAAGGTGAGCCTGGGCCTTATGCCTACGAGGCATCAGAGAATCCACACACAAAATGCATCTGTATTGGAAATCTTATTTGTGACTACCAGAACTGCTGCGTTGTGGTTTTTTATTCATTTAGAAGTTGTTATTTTAGAGGAATAAGTACCTTGTGGTGCAGCATCAGAAGGAAAACACAGTGAGAGACACCATTACCAAGTGGAGCTGAGCTGAAAGCCCTGCCTCCCGTTGTGATGCTGTGCAGTACTGAGCAACGGGAGAAGAAAATATTAAACAGAAAAAGGCTGTGATATTGGCTCGTGGCCTGAGCACAGGCCAGGGAGTTTGGAAATCCCAGGATCAAATCATGTCCCCGATAACAGCTCCTTTTATTGCCTACATGTGTTTGGGTTTTGGGCTACCTTAGCTAAAAGAAGTGGGGATAATAGAGCCTGTCTCCCAGGATCATTCCTGTCCAGCAATATATAATCACTCGATGTGCTCAGAGGATAAAACGAACCCCACAGTGAAGTAAAAGGCACCAGCTATCACTCCTGTAGGCATTGAGAGCTTCTCCCTACCTTTGACAGCTGCCACGCTACAGCAGAGATTGTTCTGCTCAGCCCCAGCCTCAGAATCCAAATTTAGATCCTGTCCTGTGACAGGAATCATTTACATGACAAAATCTGCCTTTCTCCAGATTCCGCTAATTAAGTCCTGCCTCCCTCGCAGGCAAAGCAGTTATCATGCTGGTGGAGCACTGCAGGAAACCCGCCGTGGGAAAAGCAGTGTATCCATCTGTGGGATGATCTCCTGAGCCCATCAGGATGTATTTGGGGGCTGGACATCTCAGGGTCAGCCCAGACAGCCAGGAAGGAGGTGAGGGCTCCTCACCCTCTTTTAGTCCCACCATCAAGCTGCTGGTGTGACTCAGGAGCCAGGAGGGAGGACTGCCCTTGGGACAATTTTTAGAATGGATGTGGATGATGTTGCCAAGCTGCATGGTGGCAGGTGTCTGAACAACAATGGATGTTGGTGAGTTTTTGGGATTTCCTGGGTCTCCACTGAGCATCTAGGGTAGAAAGGCCCACCATCCTCAGCAGCAATTATCATCTTCCAATGGACGTGCTCAGCTTCTAACATGTCTGGCAGCTCAGGAATCAAAGCTACGTGGTCACACAAATGAGTATGAGCATATCTCTTGCTGATGGTTTTAGGAAATTCCATGTATCCTTTAACAAATTCTTGGGAAAAGAACCCCTCCTTGCGCATTTATCCTGGAGTCAGTCAGGATGTCTCTGAGTTACTTGCAGCACAGTGTGGTTTCAAAAGCTTCCTTCTTGAATAGCTGCCGTCTCCCCTGCTGGGAATATCTGTATGTATAACTGGCAGAGAAACTTCTTCGGAGAACGGGAGGGATATGCGTGGAGCCTTCATGGTACTCCCCACCTCTGCAGCTCCCAGGAGGGTCAGACCTCACTTCAGATCTTCTACACTGCCAAGATCCCTCTGCTGAGGCACCAAAGCCGACTTGCAGGCCACTCCATGTCTACATGACTTGGATGCCCCCTCTGCCAACGCTGTTGGGTCCAGTGGCAGGATCAAAGGGTTTGGCCTGCCATTGATACTCGGAACAGAGAGAGAGAGTGGCCACAGTCATCAGTAACACTCAGAAGGAAGGAAGGGCGGCACTGAGAGCTCCAAGTGCTACAGATCCTCTGGCTCCAAAAAGTCTCAATGAGATGAGTTGGTATTTGTTATCTGCTGATGGCACGTCGCCATCCCGGCTACGTTTGGGCGTGATTCTGCCCGTATTTCTCTGGACAGGGGCACAGAAGCAGCTGGAGAAGGAACAGCAAGGAGGCTTCAGGAACCACAAAAACACTTGCCAGTGATGCAGTTGGAGACGCTCTTCCCAGGGAGCAGCTCTTCCTCCAGCCTCCACATGCTGGGACAAATCGTCTTTCAGATGAGTCACTACCTCCCTGCCCTCAAACTCAGCACTGGCTCCAGGAGTGACGCTCCCATGCTCCTTGTGTTCCTCCACGACATCCCATCCAGCCAGTGACCCAAGTCCTTTGCCCTCGGCTTCACCCATCCCTCCAGTGACTTTGTGCTGAGAGCTGCGCACAGTTTTGCAGTGGGTAGAGGACACGTGGGACATGATGGCCAGCAGCAACATCTGGGCCAAGTTGGGTGGAGACAGGGGCTCCAGCATGCTTGTGCTCTTGATAAATGAGATGCTGGACCCTTGGAGGCTCCACCACTCTATCCATTTGTGTGTGAGGGCCCGTAATGTATTTTATATATTCAGAAATGCCCTTGAATTTCTTTCCCATGAACCTGTAGCACCTTTTTATGGTGCAGGCAGGTCTTCCCTGCCCATCAGCTGCAGCTCAGCTCTTTGGGCAGCTGCCTGCACTTTCATCAACACAAAGCTCGTGGCTCCTGCCAAAGGCACCCTGTTATCCCCAAATAGGAACACATTGGTTTCGCGCTCTCAGACTCCGCTCAGGAAAAGGGGTCATTTCACTCAGCAATTGCTGCCAGTTTCCACCAAAGTGATCACAGTTCGGGGTCTGTTTCTGCGTTGGAAGCCAACCACATAATGCTCTTAATCTTGGTAATTGTGGTTTATTAGGGTTCTTGGAAACCGGCAAAATGGCTTTCAGAGGAATAAAAAAAAAAATATAATTCCCAAACTCCAAATCAGTGAGGAAATTCCCTCAGTGGATCACAGCTGAAAACAAACATGTTTTTGTGCTTCCAGAAAATCAGGAAGAGTAACAGTGCCATTGTTTGTGAAAGGGGAATTTCCACATTTCAGGGAACAGCTTGGAAGCAGTTGCAGCGGCTGCCCTCAGGAGAGCAGGAGATGTGAACCAGCATCAGGAAAAATCACCACAGGTTAAAAATAATGGGATTTTATAAAAGGCCAAGCAGACAAGCAAGACCCGTTGATCTTTTGGCAGGATTTCTGGGATGCATTTTTGCTCTCTCACTGTCCCTATCTTGCCTCCATAATTCCTACCTAGGATTGCGGCCCTTTTCCAGGGAAAGGATCTCGTGGAAACTACCTGTACGCTGTATCACTCTGGAAGGGCCAGCAGAGAACGTCAGGCTGATGCCATTAATTCTGAAGTACTGTGTCCAGCTTTGGAGACCTCAGCAGAAGAAGGACATCAACCTGCTGGAACAAGTCCAGAGAAGTCCACAAAGATGATCAGAGGGCTAGAGCACCTCTCTTATGAAGAAAGGCTGAGAGAGCTGGGGTTGTTCAGCCTGGAGAAGAGAAGGCTCCAGGGAGACTTTATAGCAACCTTCCAGTACCTAAAAGGGCTACAGGAGAGATGGGGAAGAACTTGATCACGGAATAGAGTGATAGGATGAAGGGGGACGGTTTTACATGGAAAATCAGGAGATTTAGATTAGATATCAGGAAGAAATTCTTTCCTGCGATGGTGGTGAGACACTGGAACAGGTTGCCTACTGTGAATGTCCCAGTCCCGGAGGTGTTCTTGGCCAGGTTGGATGGAGCTTTGAGCAACCTGGTCTAGTGGGAGGTGTCCCTGCCCATGGCAGGGGGCTTGGAACTGGATGACCTTTAAGGTCCCTTCCAACTCTAACCTTTCTATGATTCTATGAAAGGTCTCAAAGCAAGGATCCTGCACATGCTACTGTTTATCTGGCAGCTGGGGATCATATTATATCTAGGCTTGGTCAAGGCAAACCCAAAACTTTCTCCCCTGGTTGGCCAATACTTTATGCCTTTTGAATACCATGAGAGCAAAACCCATACAAAGAGAGACTCAGTATTTCTTCAGGTCCTCAAGAGCAGAAAGATGTTAGGAGGGACTCGCTGCCTTGCTGGGCTCTGCCCAAGGCAGGGACTGAAGACCAGGAAGGGACAGAGCCCACTGGCTGAGGACAGAGCCCCATGTGGGTAACGGGAGGGGAGAGGGAGAGGGGATGAGGGAGCCAGAAAACTCTTGTCTTGCTGGCCTTCATCTGCCCGTGCGGATGGATGCTCTTACCCTAAACGTTGCAGTGAGATATTCCAGCCTCAGCTGATCGCCCTGTCTGATACCATTCGGGAGATTACCATATCCCTTGGCTGGGCTGCCTGCCAGGAAAACATGACTGAGAAGGCGATAAGAAGGGTGCTTTGCGGGGAAGGCGGTGGCATCACTGCTGACAGGGATGTTACCTCATCCCCTCTGAGTAAGCATCATGTGGCCACCACAAAACTGGGGCAGCGGCTTGGCATGGGGTGACAGAGTGGGGGCTGGGGAGCGAGGGCAGGGTCACATCAGTCCTGCCACCATGGATGAACCCGTGGCAGATATTTGGTGGGATGGGGGGCAGGCGCTTGGGACGCACCGCTGGGACATGAGCCTTGTCTTGCTGCAGACTGGGAGTGTGGTTGGCCTTGGGCTGACAGCACGAAACCTCTGCCCTACCGTCCTCTTTACAGCATGTCTGGGTGATGCAAGGTCCTCTGGGAGCATGGCGAAGAAGAAATCATGGCTGTCGATACTTACTAGTAAACAGACAACTATATTCTGTTAATTTTAGAACCTCTTTTCAAAAACAATAGGAAAAACTCAGCCGATAAACTCAGAAGCTTGCACCCAGGCACGTTTGAGGTGGAGCACCCTTGCCGAGGAAAGGTGGGAAGACCCTGGCTTAAAAATACCCATGCAACCTGCAACAATCCATCTCGTGTGGGTGAGTCCTGATGGCCCTTAATTATCCACTCCCGTGCTATTTTTTGCATCGAGCTGCTGCCTTGCTCAGTGCTCAGGATGTACCGTGCTCAGTTAATGAGCAGCTAATCAGTGCTGTTCTTTGGCTGCTGGCTGCTGAACCCTGCAGAGCTGGCCGATAGACCTCACGGACCTGATGGTACGGGGATAGTCCTGCTTTGTCTCCAGGTGGAGGGAGGGCACGTTGGGTGATCCAAGTCTGCTGAAGGTTCAGCTGCTCTCATCAAGGACATCTGGCCTGAATGCTGGCCGTTTTTCGAGACTTTTTTGAAAATTATTGCATTCAGGCAGATCTGCACAGGAATCCAAAGGACAGAATCACAGAATGATATGGGGCTGGAAGGGGCCTCTGGAGATCATCTGTCCAACCCCCCTGCCAGAGCAGGGTCACCCAGAGCAGGTCCCACCGGAACTTGTCCAGGCAGGTTTTGAATGTCTTCAGAGAAGGAGACTCCACCACCTCCTTGGCAAGCCTGTTCCAGTGCTCTGTCACCCTCAAAGTGGAGAAGTTCCTTCTCTTGGAGAACTTCTTCAAGTCTGTGCCCATTTCCTCTTGTCCTCTCATTGGGAACCACTGAAAAAAGACCAGCCCCATCCTCTTGACACCCATCCTTTAAGTATTTATAGGTGTTGATCCGATCACCCTCAGCCTCCCCTTCTCCAGACTAAAAAGACCCAAGTCCCTCAGCCTTTCCTCATCAACGAGATGCTTCAGGTCCCTAATCATTTTTGTAACCCTCTGCTGTAACCTCACCTGCAGTTCCCTGTCCTTGAACTGGGGAGCCCAGAACTGGGCACAGTACTCCAATATATTTTCTTGAAAAGGGAGAAACATCTTATGTTTCCTTACCCCTCTTCTTAGAAATGACTGAATAATTTTGGCTGAAGGTTAAGCAGAAGTAGTACAAAACACTCGTCGCAGAAAACTTCTACCTCAATTCTTCAGAGTTCGTAATGTTAGAATCAAGTCAATGCATCTTCTAATGGGAAGTTTTGAGTGATTTACTAACCTACCCTGAAGTGCTACCTGGAAGTTAAAACACATACATCTCTGTCACTCAGTAGCATTAACTGCTCCAAAGGAGAGAGCAGCTTAGCTCAGCTTACTGCCGACAGAAAGGGGAACACTTCAAAAGATCCAATTTCCAGATAAGACTCAAGGATATTTCCCTTGTTCTTCCACAAAATCTCTTTTAAACAAACAAACCATCAAAGATACCAGAAAATCATACCATTTAGTTTCCTTTGGGTCTCTGAAGAGCTCAGGAGATGAAAACAGCTGTGAAGCTATTGAGAAATAGTGACCTCAGCCTGATGAGATGAAGGTCAACGAGGAAATACTGAAATTCAAAATACCTACTCTAAGCACAGAAATGATTTGTGTGTTTCCATAGCCCTTATGATGCCACCAGTGCAGGATCTTAGCTCATGGACCGAGGCTTTCATCAAGGCATTAGCTGAGAAAAAGAAAATGGAATGAAAAGGGCAACCGATGTATTATAGCTTACCTGAAAAAGCTTTTAGATCCTGCCATGTCATCGATGACTCTAAAACTTGATAAAACAAACCACCATCTTTGTGTGGGCTGGCTTCCCGGTGCATCAGATGTGACCCATCAGTCCTGCCAGGATCCCCTGTTCAACGCAACCCCGTTCCTCCCCTGTGTGGCGTGGAAACGCAGAACCAACATTGCTGCAACACAAAAGATGCCTTGGCCAACTTGAGAGTCACCAGTAGAACATCTGCCAACAAAACTATCTTTTGTGTGATCCTCCACTGCACAGCAGAGAATGACCAACATCATCTGCAACATTCCGGAGGCAGAAAACAAAGCTCTGAAAGATATTCCTGACTCTTTGTCAGGAAGTCTAGTGACAGGACGAGGGGTAATGGTTTTAAATTGGAAGAGAGGAGATTTAGATGAGATATTAGAAAGAAGTTCTTTACTGTGAGGGTGGTGAGGCACTGGAACAGGTTGCCCAGGGAAGTTGTTGATGCCCCATCCCTGGAAGTGTTTAAGGCCAGGCTGGATGGGTCTTTGAGCAACCTGCTGTAGGGAGAGGTGTCCCTGACCAGGGCAGGGGGGTTGGAACTTGATGATCTTGAAGGTCCCTTCCAACTCTGACCATTCTATGATTCTATGATATTCAGGCTGCATAAGAAGTATTCAGGGCAAAAAATAAAGGAAGCCATGAGCCTCACTTTGCGCAGAGCTCTCTGGTGAGCCAGGGCAGAACTGGCTGATGGTCTTTCTGATTCATGGTGCCATGCCAACAGATTTTTGGACTGGCCATTGTTATAGACATGGAAGGACTTCCCCCAGCAATGAAAAGCAGTTGTAGAGATTAACTTGGTATTATCCCCTGAACTTGACAGGTACCTATTACATGGATGCCAGGTTTTGACAAGTTAAAGGACCTGGGTATGTTTATAAGGCAAGTAGGACCATTTATGCAGAAGGTCAGATTCCAAGGGTTGGCTGTGGAGTGTCTCACGGAAGCACCTTTATAATTCACAAGAAACAAAGATCACAGCATTATAAATGCCAATCACGGTGGTAGGGCTTGATTTGCTTCATTTTAAGGTTGGCATCAAAAATGACAGACCAGTCTCTAGAGGAACCTGCATCTCTCCATCAGCAGGTGAGCTGAAGATGAGGAACGCAGTGGATGACCACTGTTGGCACCCAAAGTTAGGGGAGATGAGTGCAGCCCCATTGCTCAGCGTCTGGTGTAGTTCTCCTGGGATGGAGGAAGGACATTGCTTCCTCATTGCGCAAAGGAAAAGGTCAACCGTCGGGCTGCAGTGGATGCTGACCAACCGTGTCACCGACTGCTCCTGCGCCGGGCTTCGCCCCCGTTGCCTTTGCCAAAACTCAGCTGCTGCTGAACTTGCAAAGGCTGCCCAGAACAATCCTGTTCTGCTGCCAGTTGGTCACGTCTGGAAACTGAACCTTGTCCTGGACTAATTGCAAAGACAGGGCAGGAGTAAAGTCCTCCCCGCCTTGGTTGTGACTCCATCGCCTTGGGATCTCTCTGAGAAGTTGCCCTCACGTGCCTACAAGGCAAGAGGAGGAGTAGCTCCAGTGGGAGCGAGGGGCAGTGGCTCCGCAATACAGCAGCCGGCTGGAAAACTGGCATCTCCTGTGCCACCGGGCTGTGCCATTGGCTCCAGAAGAGCTGACACATCACACGGGAGCTGCTGGCGGCCGCCGAGCGACCTTCACTGACCTTGGCTCTGTGGATGATGTGGCTCCCATCGGTTAGTCAGCACAACACCTGGAATCTGCGCTTGGATGCTTTGAGGCAAAAAAGCTGACAAACTTGGTCTCTGTTTCTCCTGGACGGAGACCAAAGCTCAAAACCTGGCAGTGGGACAAGTCACGCAGAACATCCAAGTGAATAGCTGCTCTGTTGAGGGAGTTGAAGAATGTATTTATCTCAGCTCGGAGCAGAGCTCTCCAGGCAGGTGTTTGCTGGACGCAGTAGAGCAATATCCTTGGTGGGCTTGCTGAGGAGGCTACAGGGATGATACAAGCAGTAGCTTGACATGAAATCCAGCTGTAATAGACCTGCACCCAACGGCGCTACTACATGTCTCCAAGAGAGAGATGCTGCTGAAGTGACTCACAGGTGCTCAAGGTATTTCATATAAGTTGCCAACATTATTTTTCTGCTGTGCTAGGAAATGATTGGTTAATTCTGTGAAGTCAGGCACGTTTCAGGATTTGGAAGAAGCCAGCATTATGCAGGCTTTGGAGCAATGATTCACACTCTTGTATTTGTGGCATGTTCGGGTGAACCTACAAGGTAGACAACGCCTTAAAATTCACCACTGACATCTGGACAGGTTAGACCCAGTCTAGCTGAGAAACTGTGCTCAACTTTGCATGTGTTAGAGTTGGAAGGGACCTCAAAGATCATCAAGTTCCAACCCCCTGCCATGGGCGGGGATGCCTCCCACTGGACCAGGTTGCTCCAAGCCCCATCCAGCCTGGCTTTGAACACCTCCAGGGATGGGGCATCCACAACTTCTCTGGGCAACCTGTTCCAGCGCCTCACCAACCTCACAGTAAAGAATTTTTTCCTAACATCTAAACTGAATCTCCCCTTTTCCAGTTTAAAACTGTTCCCCTTCATCCTGTTGCTTCAATCCCTCATCAAGAGTCCCTCTCCATCTCTGCTGTAGCCCCTTTAAGTACTGGAAGGGGCTCTAAGGTCTCCCCGGAGCCTTCTCTTCTCCAGGCTGAACAATCTCAGCTCTCTCAGACTGTCCTCACAGCAGAGGGACTCCGGTTCTCTGATCATCTTTGCAATCATCTTTGTTTCCACCTTGCAAGCTCTGGCTAAGTCCCTTGGGCTCTCTTTGCCTCATTTTCCCATGTGCAGGACAACTCTTTGTATTTTCCTACCTCTGCAGAGCAGCATGAGGATAAGTACATTAAAAGCTTGGATGTCGTTCAGGTCCTAGAGTACCGGGAGCCATAGAAGTGACTTAAATAGATGGTTTAAAGCCAATTAAAGCAAAATCTTTGCTCTGCATGTAGACATAGGAAAGCTATAACAGGTCATGCAGCCCTCGTCCCTGCCAGCGTCGGGTTGTTCTGTGCATTTACTGGGGTTCAGCCTTGTCAAAGTGTGCATGCAGCGAGCAACTTGCAGTGCTTGCACCAGGAGAAACCTCAGCATTTAATCTAAACATTCGCTCTCATCATTTCACCCCTTTATTCCCATTTATCCCCTGGGCAATCCATCATAAAGCTTGTTTCCAAGCTAATAACAGGCGAGAGAGAGCAGCAGTGAGATAGCGCCACATTAAGGGGATGACTGTGCTGATACCTCTGTTTGGCCTGGGAGCATCACCTGGGTGAATTAAATGCTCCCAGGTGCCTCAGACTGGGTTCCCTGCATGAGGTCCCCTCCTTCTTCACATCTCTTTGCTCAGCCTGGTCCATGTAAGGTTTCCATCTGTTGTTGGGTGAGGCAAGTCGCCTCTGGTTTATGTTTGAAAGTGGAAAAAGTGTGATAAACGCATGCAAAGGGTCAATGTTTGTGCAAACACTTGCTGCCTGGAAGTCCACAGCGAAAACATGGTGCTGGTTTCTCAAAGTCCAGCCCTCACCTCGATGGCCAGGTCCCTTGGGCATAAATCACTCTTAAACTCAACCTGCTTGTTCTCATTAGCCTTCTCGTCTCATTTTTACTCCAATTATACAGACACAAACCCGTTTGTATCTCACGCCTTTACAAATGGCATTTTATTCAAAGCTTTCAGAAGGTGTTTGTTGTTTGTGGTGTCCCTGGGGAGCTTCTGGCTTCAGCAGCTGAGACAATGTTCTTCCAGCACCACGAGCTGCCGAGGACTTCGCTGCATTGCTTTTATGTCGAAAATCCTTTGCTTTCATTTTAATGACATGCATCTTGGGCCAACAGATGAAAGTAAATAGGATATTTTGGTAGCTTCTCGCTCCTGTAAAATTAATAAGCTCCTCAGCACCACCCTGGGAAAGCATTAGCTGAAGACGCACAAGAATATAAGCAAAACTTTTTGTCGCAAGAAAACCTTTCCCCAAGCCCCACCTGCACTTGTATTTCTGCCAGCTACAACTTTGTTTAAGCCCTGGATGGGATTATTATCCAAAATATCCGAATCATTGTAGTCTACAGTTGTTAGATGGGCTTTGTTCGCAGTCCTGGGGGGCATAGGACCAGAGGTGGGGCCGGGATCTGAGCCAGGTGTGATACGGGTTGCTCCGTGCTGCAGGCTGGATTCCCCCACATGCCGTTTGGTGATGCTAAAGGGGTGAATGTTCTGCAGGGATTTTGGGTGTGAGGAGCCTAATTCTGTTCCTGCCGCTCTCTTTTAGCCATGTTTCTATTCTGCAAACACCAATCAGTCATGGGGTTGTTTCATTTTAATCAAAATCTTTTCATGGCAGGCAGGACCTCTTTGCACAGCCTTAGAAATGCCAGTGCCTTTATTACCAGAAAGCATTATTTTGAGTCACTGTCCTTCCGAAGGGCTTTTGAGAGAAATCTGTGGCCGTCTTTGAACGCTGAAATGGAAATAATTTTTAAAAACAATTTGACTTATCCCCATTTTCTCTGAACTCACTTACGACTCGATCCATTTGGCTCTCTTCAGCCCATCCACTCCCTCACATCTTGCGAGGCATTTCCATCAGCTCTGATGACAACAGCAGGTCCAGCTCTTGGCAATGACAGCATCTAGGGCTGGATGACGCTGCAGAGCTCTTTGAGTTGGCCTTACTAACACTGCTGATGCAGGCACTGCATTTTGGGAAGCCCAGCTCAGGTGTTCATTCCCCAGTTGCACATTGACCCTACCTGGAGTACTGCATCCAGGTTTGGAGTCCTCAGCACAGGAAGGACATGGAACTGTTGGAGTGGGTCCAGAGGAGGGCCATGAAGATGATCAGAGGGCTGGACACCCTCTGCTGTGAGGACAGGCTGAGAGAGTGGGGGTGGTTCAGCCTGAAGAAGGCTCTGGGGAGTCTCAGACTCTGGGGAGTCTACAGAAGAGATGGGGAAGGACTCTTGGTCATGGAGTGGAGTCACAGGACAAGGGGTAATGGTTTTACTTGGTAAAGGGGAGATTTAGATGAGATATTAGGAATAAATTGTTTCCTGTGAGGGTGGTGAGGCACTGTAACAGGTTGCCCAGAGAAGTTGTGGCTGCCCCATCCCTGGAGGTGTTCAAGGCCAGGTTGGATGGGGCTTTGAGCAACCTGGTCTAGTGGGAGGCATCCCTCCCCATGGCAGGGTGATTGGAACTGGATAATATTTAAGGTCCCTTCCAACTCAAACCATTCTGTGATTCTATGATTCAATGAAACTATACTCTTCAACTAAGCTCTAAATTCCATGTAACCACACAGCTTCTCCTGCCTTCACTGACAGCTGCCCTTTTGCACGTCCAAGCCGATTCTGGCCCCCATCTGTGGCCGCACAAGCCAAGCAGAAAGACATCCCGTGGACCAGAGTAGCTGTTTGCTCTGTTCCTCCGTCTGAAGCGATATTTTGCCCGTCGGTTGATCCGACGCCAACTGCTGCTATTTCAGGTTGCCTCATTTAACCCAGGCTGCGTTTTCTTCGCTGGGTAATTTTTGCAGTCGGTGGCTGTTGAAGAGCACGCGCTCTCCTATTGATTTGTCCTGAACGCTGAACGCAAAGGGCAGGAGGGATCCTGGAGTTTCGCTGATGCTCCAGCTCCGAGCATCAGCAATTAGCGGCACAGCAGCCTGTCTCAATGAGGAAGAAGACAGACTTGGCAATCTGTTCTGTTGTTCAAAGACTCTCTTGCTGCCCTGTGTGCCATTTTATTCCGGTCTGTGATTTGTGGAGTGGCAGCAACACAAAGGAAGAAGAGCCTCATGGTGCTGCACAAAACCAGGACAAGGCAATGTCCCTGGTCACGAATGCTCTTGGATCATATACTTCCTCCCAAGAATGGTCTTAGCTGACCACTGCTCTGGATGAAGATTTTGCATGAACATCCCATGGTTTATAGCCTGTTCTACAGGTCTTGGTGGACAGTGGGTCACTGAGCTGGCAGAGCTACCTGTAACAGCAGAGATGGTGTGAATGTGCAAATCATAGAATCACAGAATGGTTAGAGTTGGAAGAGACCTTCAAGATCATCGAGTTCCAACCCTCCTGCCATGGGCAGGGACACCTCCCACGAGACCAGGCTGCTCAAAGCCCCAACCAGCCTGGCCTTCAACATTTCCAGGGATGGGGCATCTACAACTTCTCTGAGCAACCTGTTCCAGTGTCTCACCACCCTCATAGTGAAAAACTTCTTCCCAAGATCTAACCTAAATCTCCTCATTTCCAGTTTGAGGCCATTATGCTTTGTCCTATCAAGACCTTGTAAAGAGTCCTTCCCCACCTTAACTGTAGCTTCTTCAGGTATTGGTGGGAGGCCTAAGGTCTCCCCAGAGCCTTCTCTTCTCCAGGTTGAACAACCCCCACCCTCTCAACCTGTCTTCATAGGAGAGGTGCTCCAGCACTCTGATCATCTTTATGGCCTCCTCTGGACCTGCTCCAACAGGTCCACGTCTCTCCTGTGCTGAGGACTCCAAAGCTGGATGCATTACTCTGTGTGGGGTCTCACCAGAGCAGAGCAGAGAGAGGAATCACCTCCCTCGACCTGCTGGCCATGCTGCTTTTGATTTAGCAAAACAAGTATTTGATTAGTGAAGGCTTGCAATGCAAGTTGAGGACCATAAAAGTTTGCACATGCAGTCAATTTAGTATTTGCACGGCATCCTGCTTCCTTTGGAAGAATCCCCATCCCACGTTGCAGTAAACTACAAGCAACCTGACACTTTAAGGAATCAGCTTGTTGCCTTATCCTCTTGGGGATGGTGAAATTAGCACCTGAAGACAGAGCAGCCACGCAGGGTCCTGTCCACTCTGGAAACAACATTTCTCAGATACTGTGCCTGAGCTCATAAACTCCAGGGGTCTTATGCAGCCAGCTCAGGAAAGCCTGGACTGTGCTGGGATTAACCTCAGAGGAGAGAAACGAGCAGTCTGGGATCTGTTACACCTCTCTCTTCCCTCCTGTGTCATTCATTTTCCAGTGCAGCTTCAAAAAAAAAATCATTAATGGATAGCAAGAGGATTTGGGGGACCACAGCCAAGGGCTTCCTGGCATGGAGATGCAAAGTTGGATGTGGGAAGGGACAAACAGGTAGTCTCTTGGTCTTCTGTCAGCATCTCCAGTTGATGGTGCTGCCTTAGGTTTTCATCCCTTCACCTCAGCCTGTGGAAATTCAAGGTAGATGGAGAGAAGGCAAGGAGAAGGTGTGCATCCTGCTTGCTGCTGGGAAAAACAGAGCAGATAGTTTCTGTCCTCCAGCCCCACATCTCCACCTCTCCCCCACTCCTTCCTTGTCCCCATGGCCCTGCTTTGCATGCTCCCACTATCACCCATAAGCATCCAGTGCTGTAGAGCACCTCCACCCCATATGGGGCAAAGCTCCTAAACCCCTTGTCTGAGCAGGAGTGATGAGACGTTGACTGCTCTGCTACAGCATCCCCAATTCCTGTAGGTGGCAGCTCCCATGGAGCTGCTGGGGGATGGTCGTGTCCACCTTGGTCATCTGGGCAGCAATGGCTCCTGCATCTGTGTTTCTGAACTCCTTTGCTGCTGCATCTCTCCTTTCCCTACCCATGCCCCACTTTCTTTTTTGACCTCCTGCCCTGTTTTCTCCAAAAGTTGCTCCATTCTTCCCCCTCTCTCTTTTTCTCAGCTTCTCAGGGAGGAGGGGAATGGGTTTGGGTTTTTTTTTCCAGTTTAGCAGTTCAGGTCGCATCTGGGCTGGTCTGGGCTGAGCCCGGTAGTGAAGAGAAGCAAAGCACATCCAAATATGAAGTCCGAGGATCCTTGACTAACATCCCTGCACCTGCTCTGTGCCACATGTGCCCGTGCTGTGATGTCTGTAGGCTCCCAGGCTGCAGCTCCTTCTGCTTCTGAACTATAAAGACCAGGGGAAGACAAGATCTTATCTTCTGTTTTGCCCACCCTTGACGTGGGGACATTCTAACCCAGGTCTTTGGTATCTCAGCATCCCAGATGAGCAGGAAGGTGATGATTTTCCAGCCCTCATTCCCAGGATGCTTTGAAGAAGGACCCACGTTTTCCATGGTCAGGGAGTTCCTCCAGCTCAGTGGAAATGCCAAAGTGTTGGAAGTTTGCTGATGCTTCCTAGTGACTTATTAGTGCACTTTTGGGGGTCTGACCATCCTCTGTCCCTTCTCAGCAGCACCAGTTGGCAAAGGAGGTGAAGGAAGGACCATTTTGCTTCATTCACAAGCAGCATCTCCTTGGACCACCAGATAAATGTGTTTTTCACCCTGGAGAGGAGCTGTTTGGGCTGCAGAAGGGTTGCCTGTGTGCTGGGAGGAGCAGGCAGGCACAGCTGCCATGTGTCTGAACACCCACGGCCACCATCACAACCCTCAGGTGGGACAAATCTGGGGCACATCTTTGTCACATCCAAACCCCAGCCACCGCTTTGCCCCTCTGCCCCTGACAGCATCGGCTGCCTTTGGTTCCACCCCATCCTCTGCCTTCTGCAGCCCCGCCAACCCTGCTTCTCACAGGGAGGATTTTTATTTTCCAGCCTAACCTTTGTCTGGTTGAGCCAGTGACTCATCTCGCTCATTAGCTGAACTTTGAATATCTCTTTATCCGCTGGATCCCTTTCAAGCTCGTTCCCTG
The DNA here is from genome assembly GCA_013400375.1 of Thinocorus orbignyianus. NCBI lineage: Eukaryota > Metazoa > Chordata > Aves > Ciconiiformes > Thinocoridae > Thinocorus > Thinocorus orbignyianus. The sequence goes on from VXBW01005996.1 coordinate 45,565, forward strand.
GCAGCGGAAGCGCCTGCTCGCCTTCGCTCCGCTCTGGATTGCAGAGGAACCGCCTGCATTGCTCTCCCAGCGGCATATGTCTCCCCAGCTAAGGCACGCGAATAAAATCCCAGGGGAGCAGGGATGGCTTTTGGCTTTCCCCTGCCCTGGAGGTTAATGTTTAGTGTTTACGAAGCCCCCTCAGGTTTTCAACTGGCACTCAGCCCCCATTTTTGCACCCACCGCCTCCGTTGCTGTTGCAGTTTGTCTTTGCAAAGCGACAAGGACGCTCCGCAGCTGCTCTTGAAGCCCGTTGTGCTCATCTCCAGCTGCCAGCAGAGCCTGGTGAGAGCTGCTTTAAGGGCTGGTCTCCTCACAGTCCACTCCAGAAGGTCCAAATCCTTCATTAGTTGCTTTCTCTGCTTTTTTCCCCCCACCTTGTTCCATGCACAGACCTCCCAGTGAGAACAGGGATGGCCACGTGGCGAGGTAAGGACATTTCAGCTCTTGTGGCTGAAGGGACAACCTCAGGAGAGGAGCAGGCAAGGGTATGGGTCCGGTATGAAAGGGCATGAGTGTTTTAAAGGGTTTGAAAGCAGGTTGGAATGATGTAGGTGACCCAAAATCAGTGCTTCTGAGGTGCTCCTGGCTGTTTCAGTGTAGGTGAAGACTCAAGGAGCCTCTCGGCTGATTAATAAGAGCTGAGGGTGCTCAGTCAGAGGGAGAAACCTCTTCACTGCTCCCTTATAGGTGAACAGGAGATGACTTTATCTCCTGGAGAAGACCAGCAGCCTCCTCCACGTCCCCACTGCCTTTCAGCTGGCTCATTTTGCCACCGCTTATTTTTTCCCTGGTCTCATCACTTAGCAGCACTAATCACTTTCCCAAATTGCTGGGCACGTGACTGAGAGCATCTCCTTCAAGCACCTCAGCTCTCCCATGCCTGGTTACGTGCACGCCAGTAATCTGTGTCCCTCTGAGCCAGGGAGTTGGGGAGAGCTCTTCCCCACGAGGAGGTGATGATTCACGTGCCCAGAAAAGGGAATCAATAAAGCATGACTAAGGCAGCCCTACATCAGGGTGGTGATTAGAGGCTGCCACCACATCTCTGTCCAGAGTGGCAATTTGCTGATTGTCTTGACGATATTTTTTTTGTCTTGCAGGGTCTTCACCAGGCTTCCAGCAGCTCCTTTTATTTATTCATTTGGTTTTGACACCAGCCTTTCTCTGGGTTTGGATTTGCTGCCTTGTGTTTCATGGGGATGATGAGAAGTTGTGCTGACCTACACATTTCGGGGTGATCTAGCAAGATCCAGGGTGCCCTAAACCAGCCCAAACGGAGAGATGGGTGTTATTAATCACTGCTCTGTGGCCGCTTGGGGATTGCTTGCCCGTGAAAACTCTTTGCAGCAGAAGACTTCTTGAGAGCTTTTGATTTATGAACTTGCCACCAAACGCCCTGAACACCCAGACAAGATAAGTGCACGCTGGACATGAAACTAATTATATACTGTCTGCAGCCGGATGTTCATAAGAAGGTAAATTAATGCTCAGCCACGAGACAGAGGATATTTTACACCTTTGCAGCTCACTTTCCAAGAACATGCAGGTACTCCATGGCCCGGAGATGGTCTCTCCTGTGGTTTAATGCCATTCCTCACTACTTCCCTAATTTACCACATGCTGAAGCCTTCTAGGAGCAACATGTGGATGCAGAGATGTGCCCAGTCACCAAACCAGTCCCTCACTTAATGGCTCCAGGAGCATTCCTCCATTAGCTGTGCCACCCAAGCATGGCCTGGGGAGGGCTTTTTTTTGCCAGGTTATGTTGTGCTGGACCAGTTCCCCATCTCAGATCATTGCACAGACAGGGAATTTGGGGGGCTGTGGAGCTGTTAAATGGAGAAAGGCAGCCTTAGTGACAGGTAATGGGACAACGGGGCTTGGGACCACTGGATGGCACAGGAGGCATCAGGGAAAAGTCTTCTCCTGAGGAGGGGCTGTTTGGAAGACCTTCCATAAGGGTAAGCTCCTGGAGGGGGGGTTACAGAGAGGGCACTCATCACCTGATGGCATTCTTTAGGCATCTGAGCTCCAGAAAGGCCAAGGGGAATGGAGACCCTGTCTTGGAGCGGTCCTCACCTGCAGAGGTGATGACGGGGAAGAGAAAAGCCAGGAAGGAAGAGGCACTTCCCCGTGTCCATGCCAAGAGGAATGAGCACATAATTCCTGGCAGAGAGGTCACTGTTTCCATGGCAGTCCCTGAGGCTCAGCCTGACCTCCCTAACCACAGGGAACTAAAATTCCCCTCTAATCTACCTGCTCGCAAAGCCCATTAACCTTGTGGTACTCAAGCGATGCTTAAAGGGAGGAAAGTGCTCCCAGGATGGACAAGCACAGGAGGACTGGGATGTGCCTTAGATTAGACACTGGATTTAGGCTCTTCCTCATCCCATCTCCAGTCCAGAATGGTCCCATCTACCTGAAAGAGCTGCTTCAACATCCCGAAAGGGCACATTTCTCCCCACAACCCTTCAGATGTGCTTAAACTTCTCCACCAGCTCATCCTCACGCATGTCACCACTACCATCATTTTTATTACCTCCACCAATGGTGCGTGGGGCTGCCTCCAGGGGGCAAGCCAAGATGCCTAAATTAGCTATAGGGAACCTGTGTAGGTGACTCCAGTCTGCCCAGGAGCAGCGAGGTGTCCCTGGCAGAGATGGAGTCTCCCCACTCTGCTCAGCTCGCCAGAGCCACCCAGCTCTATGGGATGCCTTGGGTGAAAGCATCTTCCTGCCTGGACGCCTCCCACTGGGTGAATGAGCAAATAGAGGAGGTAACAGCAATTCTGAAGCACTTTGCTGATGGAGATCTGGGGTTTTGATAGCCTCAATCCATCCCTCTCCTAGTTTCATGGATGCTTTTCCAACAGAAAGAAAACTAAAAGCCAAATTCCAGCCAGGCACCACAGTTGTGGGAGCACTAGGTTCTGGGTCTTGCTGGGGATGATGATGCCATGTCTGGGGGTCATGCTGGTGACAGTGGCCAGGTGAAGGTCTTTGCTGGTGATGCCAGAGGTGAGGGTCCTGCCAGGAATGATGATGCTGCAGCTGAGGTTCCTGCTGGGGACAGTGATGGCCTGGGTAAGGGTCTTGCTGGGGATGGTGATGCTGCAGGTGAGGGTCCCACTGGTGACAGTGACACCACAGGTGAAGGTCTTTGCTGGAAATGGTCATGCCATGGGTGAGGGTCCTAACCAGGGATGGTGGTGCTGTGGATGAGGGTCCTACCAGGGATGGTGATGCTGCAGATGAGGTTCCTGCTGGTGACTGATGCCACAGGCAAGGGTCTTGCTGAGGACAGCGATGCTGCAGGGAAGAGCAACGCTGCAGGTGAGGGTCCCGCTGGGGACCCCGCTTGGCCCTGGCAATGCTGCTTGCTGCCAGGATGTAGGTCCTCTTCTCAGCCCGCCTGCGAGGCTCCTGCTCCTGGTCGGCTCCCAAAACCCAGTCAGATGACAGGGTTATTTACGAAGGCTGGCAGGAAGGAAAGGCCATAAATTCCCCAGATATAACGGCTGAGTCAGAGAACGAAGTGGCCGCGGCCAATTCCAGCATGGCCTGGAAGAACAGCTTAAAGGGAGGGGACATGCTCAGCTGGGGCTCTTACTGTTCCCCCCTGAGCTGGGAGATCCCTTGGAGGCTCCTTGGGATGAGGAAGTATCAGATGGAAGGTCCTGCTGGATCCTGGTAGTCCCAGAGCTGCTCTCTGCAGACTGACCACCCTGCATTTGCCTCCCGTGCTGGAAGGCAGCAGTTTTCTTTGGTCTCCTGCCCTGCTGGAGGATCAAGGTTTGGTTGGAGGACCTTGCAGACAGCCTGCCCTTCCATGCCAGTCATCACTGCTTCTCTGGAAGAAAATCAAAAGGTTAAGGCTTCAGGGCCGAAGTCCATGTATTATCTTCTGCAGGGGTTTTTGCAGCCCTTTGGGGGTTTTGTTTTGTTGGAAAGAAATTATTGCCCGTTCCTAAAATTAGCGCTGATGCGCTGCAAATTCAAAATCAACACATTTTTAAGAGAAAAAAAAAAACAAGACAAAACAAAACCAAAACAAATGAAACAACAAAACAAACGCCACAAGGAGACATTTGGATCCATTCACATGCATTTCTTGTTCCTCTGTTTGTTTGCTTGTTTGGGAGCAAATTCTCCAACAGGCTTCAAGCAGCCGCAAACCAAACCGGATAAACACTGTCTCGGCAGAAGGTTTTACCCCACCCTGCCTGCTGCTGTCCCTTGAAGCTGCAGCCTCCACGGCTGACCCACCAGACCCCCATCCCTGGTAATTCTCCTCCTGGTCCCCTCATCCATCACTGCATCCTTTATTTCTGCTCTATGGATTCTTCCTTGCTCCATTTCAGGGGCTCCCTAAGGCTCCTGGGAAGAACNTAATAAAAATAAGAGTACCTCCCTCCCTCCAGCTAACCTCATTTATATACCAAGCAAGACATCTACAGTAAGGAATATTGCATTNGAAACAACAAAACAAACGCCACAAGGAGACATTTGGATCCATTCACATGCATTTCTTGTTCCTCTGTTTGTTTGCTTGTTTGGGAGCAAATTCTCCAGCAGGCTTCAAGCAGCCGCAAACCAAACCGGATAAACACTGTCTCGGCAGAAGGTTTTACCCCACCCTGCCTGCTGCTGTCCCTTGAAGCTGCAGCCTCCACGGCTGACCCACCAGACCCCCATCCCTGGTAATTCTCCTCCTGGTCCCCTCATCCATCACTGCATCCTTTATTTCTGCTCTATGGATTCTTCCTTGCTCCATTTCAGGGGCTCCCTAAGGCTCCTGGGAAGAACTTCCAGTGGGTGATGGAAAGTCCTACAGTTTCTGAACCCCACCACCAATTTAAGGCTTTACAAAAGCTCTGGGCATTGCATGACACTCTGCTGGAGGATCAGATCCCACATCTCCAGACCTTTTGGGTATTCCCCATTGTATTTACCTCCTCTCTTCAGGCCTCCTCTTCCCGGTGTGGTGCTGCTGACTCAGTCACCAGCACTGTGGTGCTGTAGCCCCAAGGAGAAGCGGTGGTGCCCCCACCAGGGCATCTGGTACAGGCAGACACAGCCAGGAGAGATGATGGGCTTCTGGGATCTACTGCAGAAACTTCAGGTGAGAACAGCACATCTCCTGCCATCTCCAGCTCTTCCTACTCTCCCTCCACCCTTAATCCCCAGCAGAAGGTTGCTCCGACCCTTCCTGAGAAGGCTGAGATATGACCTTCTGTCCTGGTTTAAGTGCAGCTGGCAGCCAGGACCAGGCAGCCGCTCATATGGTTCTCCCCTTCCCCCAGAAGGGCAGGGAGAAGAGGGGGAAAGGAGGAGAAAGGGAAAGAGAAAAGTTGAGATAAAGACAGTTTAATAAAATAGTGACAGAAAAGGAAAAATAAAAATAAAGATCAATAATAATAGTAANCGCATTAACTCTCTCCCAGCTGGCAGCAGGACACCTTCCCACTGTGGCTCCTCATTGAGGGTGATGCTCTTCCCATCGCCAGACGGATTTCCTTGCACTATTGAGCTTCATAGAATCATAGAATGGTTCGAGCTGGAAGGGACCTTAAAGATCATCCAGTTCCAACCCCCCTGCCATGGGCAGGGACACCTCCCACCGGACCAGGCTGCTTAAAGCCCCATCCAGCCTGGCCTTCAACACCTCCAGGGATGGGGCAGCCACAACTTCTCTGGGCAACCTGTTCCAGTGCCTCACCACCCTCACTATTGGTGAGGAAAGACAAGAAGTCATGAAATCAGCCCCAGCAACAGCCTGTGTCCTTCTAACCTTCTTAGAAAAGGCACAAACGCTCCCAGGTCTCCGTCCTCCACTGCCCCTCTCTCCTGACAGCCAGGAGAGCTTGGCTCAGTGCTCCAGGGACGTGGCTTTTGCTGCTCCAGCGATTTATGGCTGTTGCTCAAGACCTCACGGATGGAAATGTCTGGAGCAAGAGCCGTGAATCGCCCAAGTAGCGTAAAGAGAAGGCGGCTGAAGGAGCACTGTAGGCGCCAGGGGAGCGTGAAGGCAAGCACAGACCTGGGAGGTGCCTGGTGGAACCAGTTTAAGCCGTGCTAGCGGGTCAGGGTGCTGGAGGTGACGTGGAGATGGGACATGAGTTTGAAGGCACAACCCTGCTCTCAGGTGGGCTGCTCATCAAGTGGTTTTCATTGCAGGTGGGGAAAAGAGGCAGATAGCAAACCTGGAGAAGGTGGCTGTGTTTGCTCCAGAAACAGGTCCCGAAATACCAAACCAGCTGAGCATGAGGAGGGCCGGGTCTGCGGAAAGACCTGTGAAAGACACCTAACACGTTCGGAGGGTTAAAAAGAGAGACTGAGTGGGCTAAGTGGTGAGTAATGAAGATGTCACTCAACAAGATGAGATCTTTCAGTGTACCGAGCGCCGCTTTATATTGGATGGAAATTTCCAGGTGTTTGGAACAGAAGTGTATATGAACTGGAGAAAATTCTTCATTATTCACCAAACTGCTTCAAATTTACTCCATGTTTCTCATTTCGTACTGGAAGGCATCGTCCTTCCAGATCGTTGGCAAAGATATTAGACTTGATCTTTAGCCCTGACTCTTATTCTACCCTGGTAAAAGTGCCTTGCTCCGTGCAGCACACTCTTGTTGGGATTACTTACTGCATTTCAATGTGTTTTCAGTTAGTGCAAACCGCATTTCAGACCGAGGCATTTTTTTCTCTCATTTTTTTATTTCCGAAGACAAAGAAGTAAAATGCATTAGTCAAAATAAAACCATATGTTCGTGAAGGCTTTGCTGTCTTCATCCTCTGGCTGTGCCATTCTCCAGCAGCATTCCTCTTCGCACTGAGAAGAACTGGAAGAGAACCTGGCAGTTTTCTGCACCCATCATCCCTGGAGTTTGCTTCTTGTCTCATGGTGATTTTATTCAGCGTCTGGCTTCTGCAAAATTTCTCCCCGTTGACACTTTTGTGTGGACAGAACCAAGCTCTAAACATTTCATTATGATTTTTTTCTTAAATATTCATTCTATTATTTTTATAGGGTGGTGATTGCCAGAGTTATATTCTCTCTTTCTTCGTTTTAAATCACCATCACATTTCTTTTCTTCTGCCTGTCAGGCTCGTACTGTTCAAAGATTTTAAAACATAGCCACCCAAGGATCAATATGCTCATTAACTAATCCCGTTATTAGCAGCTGAGAATGAACACAGGACATCTGCAACCAACAAAGATTGATTTCTTAAATATAAAACTTCTCAAGAACCTGGGTTTTTTTCTTCTTTATCATTCTCCTTTCCTTTCCCCCTGCACTCAGAGGATAAAATTTTAAGGAGGGCTCAGAGTCTGGGCCCTTTTGGCTTGTCAGTAGCATTGTTTTCCTCCTCACTCACCTCCCTGCTGAAGTTTTGGGTGAAAAAGCTCTTCTTCACCCTTTGGTAAAATCCATCTAGTTTTGCTGCGTGGCTCATTGCCCTCCTACCAGCAATCCTGGACTGTCTCAAAAGGTTCCCGCTTGGTTTCCTCTCTCCATTCTCCAGCCATGGGCAGATGTTCACCCCACAGAGGGCTGTGCCAGCTGGAAATGTCACCGTGCCCCAGCTGATTATTATGGTCCTCAGCTGGAAAGGACATTCTGTACCACTCTGTCAATGGTGAGTATCATCCTGACCCCAAATCCTCCACGTCTGCTCCAACGAGCAACAATCCGTCATGTTGAACAGGCTGGAGCAGCTGCTGGGTGTGGAGGAGCGGCTGGAGGGAGGAGCACAGTGTCCAGTGGCACAGCTGGATCCAGGAGTGCACATCTGTCCACGGTTCCTCATCCTCGAGCCTCTTGAGCCTCAGCCTTGGCCAGCTTTTATGATCTCCTGGCCTTCAGCCTTGGGTAAAGTGTTGCCTGGGCTTTTCCAGTCTTCTCCCTCACTGCTGGCTTTTACTGTCCCTTCAAGAATACATTTAATGCCCTCCACCTCCTCAACAGTCCTCATTTTGCTTTCCAGCCCTGTGCAATCCTCTCCATCATCCAACAACGTTGACAATGAACTTCCAAGGTACCTCATCCATTCCCAGTCTGTAAGAAGCAGGTTTAATAAGGTCTTCTGAAGTGCAACTCACCACAAGAGTGCATGTGGTGGACTATTCCACTGGGATGAGCAGCTGAGTTGGAGGGAAGTGGGCAGTGGGTGGAGAATGGGCTGGAAAAACATCAAAGCTCAGCGCAGTCTCGAAGCAGCAAGACAGCACGACCTGGCAGTTTGAGGGAGGCTGGGGTGGTGCTTCAGCCTTACAGCAGGAGCTGCCTGGCCCTGATGCTGCGATGGATGGTGCCAATTAGCCACGGGATCCTTCTCAAAGCGTCATGCCATCCTCTGGCTCTGAGGAGCTGGCGGCTCAGCCTCACGCCCTGCAGCCCTAACCAGCTGTGACAGCTTTGATTTCACCTGCGCTATCGCTGCTGCCTCCAGGCTCTGTGACACCACCCGGAGGAATTGGCCCTGGCTGATGGCTTCGTCACCTTGGGCTGCCTGAAGCCCTCAACGAGAGACACTGGAGAGGGCCTGCCCCCAAAATATCAGGGTGGCTCCTGGCTTTGGGTCAGATGTCAGATAAACAGGCTGAGAGAGTTGGGGGTGTTCAGCCTGGAGAAGGCCCTGGGGAGATCTTCTAGCCCCTTTCTGCACATAAAGGGGGCTATTAAGAAAGTTGGAGATGGACCCCACCTGGAGTACTGCATCCCGTTCTGGAGTCCTCAACATAGAAAGGACATCGAACTGTTGGAACAGGTCCAGCGCAGGGCCACCAAGATGATCAGAGGGATGGAGCACCTCTGCTGTGAGGATAGGCTGAGAGAGCTGGGACTGTTCAGCCTGGAGAAGGCCCTGGGGAGATCTTCTAGCCCCTTTCTGCACATAAAGGGGGCTATTAAGAAAGTTGGAGATGGACCCCACCTGGAGTACTGCATCCAGTTCTGGAGTCCTCAACATAGAANTCTTGAAGGTCCCTTCCAACTCTGACCATTCTATGATTCTATGACTTTTACAATGGCATGTAGCAACAGCATGAGGAATAATGGCTTCAAACTGGGAAAATGGAGATTTAGATGAGATATTAGGAAGAAATTCTTTGCTGTGAGGGTGGTGAGGCACTGGACCAGGTTGCCCACAGAAGCTGTGGATGCCCCAACCCTGGAGGTGTTCAAGGCCAGGCTGGATGGGGCTTGAACAACCTGGCTTGAGGTTCAATAAGGCCAAGTGCTGGGTCCTGCATTTCATTCACAACAACCCCCATGCAGAGCTTCAGGCTTGGGGAAGAGTGGCTGGAAAGCCACTCCAAGAAAAGGACCTGGAGGTACTGGTGGACAGCCAGCTTAACACAAGCCACCAGTCTGCCCAGTTGGCCAAGAAGACCAACAGCATCCTGGCTTGTATGAGGAATAGCATGGTCAACAGGAGAAGAGAAGTGGTGGTGCCTCTAAACTCAGCACTGGTGAGGCCTCACCTCGAGTGCTGTGTTCAGTTCTGGGCCCCTCACTACAAGGACACTGAAGTGCTGGAATGTGTCCAGAGGAGATCCACCAAGCTGGTGAGGGGTCTAGAGAACAAGTCCTCTGAGAAGAGCCTGAGGGAACTGGGCTTGTTTAGTTTGGAAAAGAGGATGCTGAGGGTACACCTCATTGCCCTCTCCAGCTACCTGAAAGGAGGTTGTAGAGAGGTGGGTGTTGGCTTCTTCTCCCAAGGGAATCATAACAGGGCCAGAGGAAATGGTCTGAAGTTGTGGGAGGGGAGGTTTGGATTAGATATTAGGAAGAATGACTTCACTGAGAGGGTGGTCAGGCACTGGAATGACCTGCCCAGGGAGGTGATGGAGTCTCCACCCCTGGAGGTATTTAAGAAATGTGTAGACTTGGCACTTCAGGGCATGCTCTAGTGGCCGAGATTGTAGGGTGTGGGTAGTGGCTTTGTGTATGGTTGGACTTGATGATCTCAGAGGTCCTTTCCAACCATGGCAATTCTGTGTGATTCTGGTCTGGTGGGAGTTGTCCCAGCCCATGGCAGGAAGGTTGGAATTGGGTGATCTTTAAGGACCCTTCCAACCCAAAACATTCCATGATTCTATGATTCCTCTGGTGCTGGCCTTGTTGTGGGGGATGCCCTTTCTTCCAGTGTTTCTGCAACCACCGTCCAGATGTGCATCTGTGTAAGGGGGAAAGGAGGAGTGTTTCAAGCCCAGAAGATTTTTGGGAGGCTCCATCTCACACCCAAAGCAACATCCCTCTTTCATGAAAAAGCACAACAAAAATCAAAACATCACCCCACTTCAATCACCACCGTAATTAAACCCAGAACCCACAGTGATTTAGCATCAGACTGCAGCCCTGCCATGGGGAATGATCCCTAAATGACACAAACTTGGTGGTCATCCCATCCTGGGCCAAATGTGAACGGCAATGCCAGCCTCCAAATCTGTGTGTGCCTGTGGAATGGCTCTCAGGTATTTTACCTTTCAGGTCTTTCCTCTTCCCCAGGGCTGGGCTGTGAATGTATTTCTCTGAAAGCAACTCAGAAACCAGGTGTAATTTCAACGGCATGAACCCAGCAGCTCCTGGGGCACGAGCTAATGCAAAGCCTTTTGAAGGTCTTACTATTTTATCTGCTTATTGTGTAGCCAGAGACTAAGCAGTGAGGGAAGGTCACAGGCTTAGGAGATCCTGGGGCTGTCAGGGACATACCTGGTGGTTTGCTCATGTCCACCCCAGCTGCAGGTCTGTAGAAGCCATGCGTGGGAAGGACCATCAGAAACCACTCAAGGCAAGATCTCTACAGCTGCCTTTGCCTGAACAAAGAAGTCATTTCCCATGGAAATGGAGGTGATTCTCCCCCTCTACTCTGTGCTTGTGAGACCCCACCTGGAGTCCTGTGTCCAGCNGCTCTAGGGAGAGGTGTCCCTGCCCATGGCAGGGGGCTTGGAACTGGATGATCTTGAAGGTCCCTTCCAACTCTAACCATTCTATGGTTCTATGGAAATACCCCAGACAAACCCCAAACACCTCACCCCTTCTCCTTACCAACTCAGCCGTGGCAGAGATGCTCTATTATTTTTCAAATCACAGCCATTTGCCTTCTTTCTCCCAACTCCATAACAATAGTTGGCATTTAGAGAGCCTTTTCCCTACATTTATCCCACGCCAGGGAGCTCCGTTTGTAATTTATACAGAGGGAAACCAAAGCAGAGAGACCAGGTAAATACATTTTTCAGTGGCAGAGCATTTGGGAGTTGAGGCTCCTCTGGACCTTCTCCTCCACCAGCCTGCCAGGGCTTAAACTGCTGAGAAACAGAAAACAGAGGTCTTTGGGCAAAACATTCCACAAACAAGCGTTAAATCCTCAACTTGCCTCCGGAGACTTCCCCCCGCTGCCCTAAGAATTTATTTGTGACTCAGAAATAATGACACCTCTTCACTTAGCAGCCGTCAGGATGCAGAGAGGAGATTATTGCTTAGCAGCACTCCAACCTCACCACGCTCCTGTGGGTTCCTGAAGCTGCTTCTCCTTCGCCGCCCTTTTATCAACAACGTCACAGTCGCTGTTTATTTGGCGGGATTATTTAGCAGCAAAAGCTCTCCTAGCGGTGTTTTGACATCTGCCTCTTCTCCAAGAGGCTCGCAGTCGAGATGCAGATGTGCCAGCTACAACCTGCTGCCTGCAGACGTCGAATTGTCGGAGGAGCTTCAGATGAGAGAGATGTGATTTGTAGAGCCCCAGGGCCCAATGTACCTCCCCTGTACTCTCCAGGCGGCAACAACGCTGTTATTTCCTCCTGAAATCAGTGGTAAAGTTTTCCTCAACTCTCCCTACACTAAATCAGGGCCTGCAGATGGCACCGAGCCGGAAGATGATTGATGATTTTGCGAGAGCAAGCCAAAGGTGGGTGGAAAACACATCTTGGAAACCGGCTTGGTAGCACTTCGATGCCTCCTGAAGCCTCACCAGGATGTGAAAACGTACCTGGCGTTTTGCAGCTGTAAATCTGGCCTTCGTGGCCATGTACAGCACTTTCCAGCTGCACAGATGCTGCTGATCTTTGTGTGTTCTCCTGGAACAAAACCTTGCTTGATGTTTTTTTCTCACTTCCAAAATAAACTTCCTTTTCTGCACTCCCACGGTGAATCACCACCGGGAAGAAAAGCTGCGCAGAGTTTTCTCCCCAGCAGATTGCCTCTCTCTTCCCTCTGCCCTGAGAACCCCAAAGCAGAGCAGGGCTACTGTTTGCAGAAAAACGAGGAGCATTTAAAGCTGTCTCATTCCTAAATACACTTCTGACTGGAAGAAGCTGAGCTAGTCACATCCAAGGAACTAATTAAAATGTAAACGGCGTCGCTTTTAATTGCCAGCGCTAAAAATTGTCATTATTTATTTTAACAGTCGAGGTGCATAAGAATACGTGTTTAATTGCAAAAAAGGAGGAGGAGGAGGAGGTGAATTTTAAATGTACGTTGGATTTGCTGCAGTCTGAGCTCTGGCTGGTTGTTTCCACGAGAAAATACAGTGGGGCTTTTCACCCTGCAAGTCCTTCGCTGCAGACACATGGTTCGATTTTTTAATTTTAATTTGTTTTTCCTCTTTTAATGCATTTTGTTGGTTGGTTTTTTTTAGTCTTTCTTGTTTAAAATCTTATTCCCCATCTTCTGTAAGCCTCACTCTTGGAGGAGTCTGGAAATCAGTCCAGCGCTTCCAGATCAGTCATTATTGGATGTTTTTTTCTGCTCACGCTGGTAAACGGCTGGATTGTGTGTAATTAGTTAAAGATGTGAAGTGCCGACTAAGTGCTAAGTAATGTTACACAAGTGCAATGTATGGCAGACACACTGTGCCACAAAAAAAGCATAATACTATTTTGCTCTTAACGAGCACCTTTTACCCCAGGTTGGCAGAGCTCCTCACTATCTCTGCTGGAGGCTGTCAGCACCCCAGCAAATTAGGTTATTGTTTTAATACGCCTCCACAGCTGAGAAAACTGAGGCACGGAGCAGTTTAAGTGCCTTGTCCCCATTGTTCCCCTGGTGAGTCAGCAGCCCAGCGGCGCGGTGAAGCCAGGCATCTCCCCAGCCAGCTCCGGGCAGGGGTGATGCTCCCTGCCAGGAGCTGGAGCTCCAAAACCCCTGGCTACGTGGGTCCCACCATCAGCAAAACCTGGGGGTCACATCATAGGGACAGGCTGGGAAGAATTGCAGAGGGGGAGGATACTGTGCCCGCTTCTGGGCTTCCCAGTTCAAGAAGGAGAAGGGAAGATTGAGGGAGGATCTGATCAATGCTTATAAATACTCAAAGAGTGGGCGTCAGGAGGAAAGGGCCAGTCTTTTTTCAGTGGTGCCCAGTGACAGGACACGAAATGGGCACAAACTTGAACATAAGGAATTCCATCTAAACATGAGGAGGCACTTCTTTCCTTTGAGGGTGGCAGGGCAGAACAGGCTGCCCAGAGATTATTAGTCTCCATCTCTGGAGACATTCAAAACCCGCCTGAATGCACTCCTGTGCAGCCTGCTCTGGCAGGGGGTTAGACTAGATGATCTCCAGAGATCCCCTCCCTATCATTCTGTAATTCCATGATGTTTTGGATGGGCTCTGCAGACAAGGCAGTGTGGCAGTGTGTGGGGAAAGGGCTGCTGGGATTGGCCATGGGGGCTGGTTGTAGGTGTGCTGAAAAGAGTTGTCCTCAGAAATGTTCCCAGCCTGGACGTGGAGAAAACAAAGGATGGAGAACCCACTTCTTCCCTTTCCATGGTCAAACACTTCACAGAAAGATGTATTTCCTTCAAACGTAGTGGGTTTCTGCTTTCTAGCGATGCATTTCTGCAGGGCTTGCTACATTGAGGAGGGAGAAGGAGGGCAGCTTCATCTCTTGCTGCCGGGCACACATCATTTTCCAGCTTTTGGATACACACTGGACCAAGCTGCCCATCAACTTCAGCTTCTGCCTGTGAAACCCAAGCAGCCATGGCATGAGCCAGCACCTTGAGCCACGGTGAAGACACAGCAGGCCACTGCTCTGTGCCTAAAGTCACCAGGCAGGAGCTGGGATTTGCCACATGGATGGGATGCTGGTCCAGACCCCACCAGATTGGTCCTGGAGCGTTTTGGGCAGGATGAGTGTCATCCCTGCTGCCCAAGCATCCTGGCTCTGTCACCCTTTTGCAGCATAGCTGTGTTCCTCTTCCTCCTCCCCTTCCTCCTCCTGGTGAGCAGAGTCCTTGCAGCCTTTCCCTCCCTCCCTCCCTCTCCAAGGCATTTTTCTCCAAGCCTTGAATTGCTTTTGTGACTCTGCCCTCCTCGGATTTTCAACATCCTCTGGAAAATTTGATTTCACACCGTATTTGTATGTTTAACAAAAATAATTCCAAACACCAAAAAACAAGCCGTGCCCCGACTGGCATTACGTAGCATTTGTGATAATTGGATTCTCAGAAAGCCAAGCACTTTCTGGGTTTTAATGAGATTCAAACTTTAATTACTGCGGCCCTTTCCCAGGCATGCAGTAGAAAAGGAAAATGACCATAATCAGGTCTACGGCATGTTGCAAGAGACGGCCTCCACGGATTGCATTTTGGTTCCTTAATGAGGGGCCATTCTTGCCACACACACAGTTGGAAAGCCAGTTTCTCCTGCATCATGGCCTACATTCACACCCCTTAGGATTTTGGCCATAAACCACTGCTGCATCCTATCAGGAGGCACTTCTTCACTGGTGGAAAGCCAGGAGAGATGGCTCCTGGACTTGTAGGACAAGAGAGGGAGACAAGGACACATTGGGGGCTGGTGCATTAAAGTTTTGATGGTGGTGACATCCAGAGTGGTCCTTGGGAGGGGTCCTGGGTCCCTGCAGGACCAGCATCAGCTTCTTGCAAGCCCCTTGCACGACTCTTCTCCTCCCGCACTGCGCAGATCCCAGGCAAATCTTGCCCGTAAGGCTGGGATGACTCATTTGCTGGCTTTCTCACTTCCCCGCCTCCATCCTGAAGGATGCGGTGTTTTGTCGACTCCTTTTTCTGCGCTGAGGTTGGAGGAGGCAGATGAATGCAGTGGTTTTGTGTCTGCAGCCACGGCTTCAACAGGGGAACGGGGTCATCAACAGAAACACTTAAACTTCACCTGAGAGGGAATCAAGATACTGTGGGGTCATTTGAGAGGACCTTTAAATTGTGATGTGACTGTTTGGATTCAAGCCAAGAGAAATTAATTGTTTTTTTTAAAAAAGCCTTTGTTAGACACCACATCAAATTCTTCACAAATCAGTTGGTACATTGCCTTATGGTGTTCCCGTATCCACTTTTTTCCATAATGATAAGAAATCTCTCCATCTACGTGTTCCTGATAGCCCCATGGCTTAACTTCTGTGAGTCCATTATCCTTCAGATGGTGAGAGATTCATGTCCTGCTCTATCTTTCCCTGTGCTGCATTCAGGACCGAAGTCAGAACTGCCAGGTGAAAATCCCCAAGATTGCTCCTCTTTCCATGTCCTGACCCCTTTTCCAAGTTCCCAGCTCTCTCCCTGGTTTTCTACCACGTAAAAAAAGGTGGCCGCTGTTGCTTCTTTTTCCTCCCTCGGCAGCCTGGAGTACACGCTGTCCTTGCCTAATAACATGCAAGCGTTTTCTTGGAATTACCTTCTTTTTAATCGCTCGCTGGTTTTGCATTCAGCCGTGTACTCTAGATGCCTACACAGCGAGACGTGACTGCTGCTTGCTGTCAGCCAGGGAAGTCAAGGTCTAAGCGGGCAGGAGCAGTGGGTGGCTTGAATCACTCTTGACATGAGACATCCCAGCAGTCACCGTGGGCAGGTTTGGCACCTCCACTCCACCATGGCCGTGATCTCCCATCGGTTCCTGACATTTTCCAGGGCCGCTTTCTCCATTGACTGGATGTTGGAAACCCAGCCAGAGGAGGAAAACTTTCTTCATGGCCACGGGGCCAACACTGAAGTAGACACATGGGCACGTCCTTGGGGTGGAAGAGCCTACAGGANGAAAAGCCTTGCACTGGGGCTCAGAGCACACCTGGGGATGTGCTTTTTGTGGCCATCCCCTCCAGCCTTGCCCAGGCCATGTCGGGCAGAGCAGGTAAACATCTTTGGGCTCTTGTCCTCTGGAGATGGGCCCGAATCTCTGGTCCTTCGTAGGCTGGAATTTTTCAAACCCCTTTGCTCCCCTTTAATTGTTCTGTAGCATCAATCCCCCAGCTCAGCGTTTTGCTGTTGCTCTTTCCCCCACCTTCCCTTTCTCTGTGCAAACCTGGCTTGATTCATGCTTTCTTCTCTGCTTGCTTTGCCCTTTTCCATTTCCAGAAGGAGTTATTTTTATCCTCAGAGCTGTGTATTCCCAAAGGGGGGAGCCATATTTGCTGCTGCTGCCCTGCCGGAGGAAGCTGGGGCTGTTCTGCTTCCCCTGGGTTCATTTTTAGGGCTCCACATCAGGCATGGGTGGTGGGTGCTCTCCAAATGTCCGGGGAAAGCAGGGAGTCAGGAACCATGAGCAAAGCTTCAGTTTTGGGGCACGAGCAGGAGCATATTTGGTGAGGTTACAGCACACCCTCAAGCTTCTTCCAGTTTTGTACAGAGCCATATTCCCCTTCTTTGACAGAGATGACCAGATTCATGGCAAAGGGCAGAAATAAGGATCATGGAGGAGACAAGAGGGTGAGCTGGAGGGCTTCTACAGGCTCAGAGTCTCACCTTGCAGAAGGGCACAGGCAGCCTTAGGCCCCACTAAGACAAATCCCAGCAAGAAAGTGCCTGCATAAAGGCTCTTACCCTGGGGCTTATGCAAAACAAACTCCTCCTCTCCCTGTAGCGACCAAAGACCTTGAATTTCCCCCACATGAGTCTGGATGAACACAAACACATCAGTGGGTAATGCAGGGTGAGCTGTGCAGGAAGCAAAGTCCCTTGCTGGGTCTCCAGACTGGAGAAAAGCAAGCTGCCTTCTGGGCTGTTGATCCCACTATGCCCAAGACCAGGAGAAACTGGAATCTTCTTGGCCTGCAGCAAGGCAGCACCACTTCAGAGTGTTGTCCTGTCTCCCAAGGCGAAATCCATTCTGGATGGGGTTAGGATGCTTCTTTTGGGACAGAGTGAGCTTATTTTGTTCCAACATGTGATGGATTGATACTCTCTGGTATCATGGGATGCTGAAGGACATGGTGCCTTGGGTACACCCCTTGTCTCTCTTCTCCTTTGGCTTTGGGAAGGGAATCCTCCTCCTCTAGCACATCTGGAGCAGGACCCCTCATTCTCAGCTACGCAGGGAGCCCCTGGAGCCCCACAGCTATTCCATGGGTGTGGGAGCAGGTTGGGAAAGCAGCACAGACGGCACTCAGGCAGCCCACAAACCTCTGAGCTCTGGCTGCCAAGCCTGCACAGATGATTACCCGTAAGCAGGAGTCCATCCTGAGCCTTCAGCACTCACAGGACCGTTGTGTCCCTCCACTTCCCAGGAAGCAGATTGCAAAACCACGTAACCGCAGAGACCAGCAGTGTCTGAACGGGCTCAGGCACCAGTCCATGCCCATCTGTGGCTCCTGGGAAATTAATTCCCATGGGCCGGGAGAAACTAAGCATGGTGAGAAACAAAACCTCCTGCTGGGAATGCAGGTCTCCTCTCTTCTCAGAAAACTGAAATGGAGTGAAAAGATCTGGATCTATAGGAAAAAAAACAGCCCTGTGCATGTGTCACCTCCTCAAACAGCCTTTTGTTGGGGTCTGGACAGTATAAAGGAGGTCATTTGGATGGATTAGCTTCTGGGGCAACCTCTGGAGAAGAAAAAAAAATGCAACTTGAGACCCATCAAATGACCTGCACTGAGAAAAGATGGTTATTCTTTCATGTATTATTTTTCTCTTTGGTGGAGGTGAAGTTCCTCCCTCTTCATGGGAGCGGTACATCCCACTTATTTCCCACTTGAGCCTGAGTGCCAAAGAGGGTCTTAAGTGGAGCATCTAAGCCATGGCACGGAGGGTGACCTTGATGAGTAGGTACCTCCTTCCCCAAGCCCTGCCCTTCCCAGAACTGCTGCCAGAGTTTCCACCTACTTAGTGCAAAACCACACAGAGACACAACAGGAAGCGATTCTCTAGAATAAAACAGCCTTTCTGAGACTTCAGAGCTTTGGGCACAACCCCTCCCCGGGGAGCACTGGGATGAGGAGGTGGGTTTGGCACAGTCTGTCTTACAGCAGGCAGTGCACCACAACACCATGTCTGCACATTTTCATTTCGTCAGGCCTGGCAAGTGAGAGGAAGCTCTCCTTTTCCAGAGGTCAGGCATCACTCCTCCTTATGGACCTCTCTGCAAAGAACAGAGAATGGAAGAGGTGGAAAGGATCAGCTACAGGTTACCTGTCTTCTTCCTCTCCCAGCTCCTGGCTGTGGAGATCCTGAGTGAGATGTCCATGCAGGGTACAGAGCAGTTGGCAGAAGCTGCTGAAATGTTTTGCGGCTGTCTAACCACAGCTGGGGAAAAGAGAAGGGAGTTGGCATCATCTCTGCGTGGCCTGTGGCTGGACACTCAACAGGAAAGAGGGAGAGCCCAACAAACCTCACTGGAAAAGTCATCTTTTACACAGATCAAAGCAGGAGACTGTCTCCAGGATGAGAAAATAAATAGAGAGCGTGAGAAATGTCAGCTCCTTTAGAAAAGAGGTATAGGGAGAATGTGCTTCCTTGGCTTGGCCGGAAAGGGAAAGAGCCAGTCTTGGAGAGGTGGGACAGCAGATCACAGCGGTGCTTCCAGGAGGGCACTGGGACAGTATTGATGGTTTAATAATTTTCATATACAGCACAAAGAGGTTAAAAACATTTGTTTGGGAATCCAGAGCATAATTAGTAGTGAGTCACGGAAATCGTTGTTCCAGCTACTGTGGAAACAAGTCAGCGGTGAAGGGTCTGCTGGTCATTTGAAAGCACCGAGAGCTTCAGCCCAAGATTCCTCCCTTAATTGCACCACTCTTGGCCACTTGCTCTAAATTAAGCGGACAGGAGCACAAGAGAGCTAATGCACTGCTCTGAAAGGCAAACTATTAACCAAAGTGTCTCTCGGATGTTTAACTTCAAGGAGGCACGATTGAAATCTCATCAATTACGATCAGGGGACACGGGAAGGGCTTGAAGTTCATCCATAACGCAATTTGCAGAATAATAAAAATTAAAGATGTGAAATGTCTTTTAGGTTGAGTGTGCTTCAGTCCCCAGGGCGAGTTAGATGGGTCTCCCTATCGTGCTTCCTGCTGCATCGAATTCATGTAGCAAATGCAATGCAAGAGAAGTTTTGCTGATGCAGTTTTGTGACCCAGAGGATGTTGCCATTGAGTATTTACACTCCAGTTAGAGGTGTAAACCCATTCCGTGCAGTCCCGGGCATATTCCCTGCTTTTGTCTTCACTGGCAGCTTTACCTTTCCAAAATCCACTCAGTTATTCTCACAGCTTTTTGCCTGGGTTGAAATCAGCTCTCTGCTGTCCCTGGCATCCTCTTCCTTTAAACACTTTGCAGAAGTCCCCTGCCCTCAGCAGACCAGTCAATGGGAACAATGAACTTCAGGGAGACCGATGAACTTAGGGGAGAACGTGACATTCCTGATTGAAAAAAAAAACCAAGATTGAGTCCTCCACTTCCCACTGTGCTGCTGACAGCAATGCTACTTAGCACTCCTACCCTATGACGCATTACCCAAACATTAGCTAATTATCCTGCCTGGCTCCTTAGAAAGTAGGCAATTACGTATTTAGTTCCATTCTCCATATGGGGAAAGCCTGGCAGAGAAAGAGGTTACCAGGGAAAACGCCAGTGCAGGGTGGAGAGCATCCCTGCCACTTGGAAGAGCAACACTGAGTACGGCACTTGTCTTACCCACCTCAAATGTCTGCACTAAGGCTGAGCTTCTTCTAGCGTGGGTATGAAAGATCAGCACCTTGAGAGTGTTTCACACTCACCCAAGATGTGCCCCATTGAGGTGGGCTTCCTCTAGGAAGAGCATCCAAGGAGTCAATGGTGCTGAGGGGAAGGGAGCACCTGAGGAGGTAAAGATGCCCCAAGCAGACAGTGAGAGTCAACTCCAAACTGCAGAGAGCAATGTTGTCAAAATCAGTGCCCAAGAGCTCCCAGATCCTGGGAGATATTCTGCTGGTGTCACTTAAGCTGACTTTGATGTTCACCATGGAGAAAGTGAGGTGCAAGCCCCATCCTTCCTGTTTTCAATTTGGTGGCAAGTACTCCATCACAACCACGAACTGGTTGTATCTTTGGGGGGGAGAACATGCTGAAACAAGCTATTTTTAATGTGGAGAGAAAGCGTTTAGCAGAAAGGTCCTTAAAAAAAAGCAACAGAAGGAGTCCAAACCTAATAACAAGAGCTCTAGCCACTGTGACTAAGTACTCCATAAAATGTGTAATTACGGCACTATAGCAACTATTGAATTCCAAGGCACATTTTGCATCTGAAATGCAGGACAGAGCATCCTCTTTGGGCGGTTCAGGGAAACAATCACAACACCCAAGTGCTCCAGGTAGAAAAGGAAGAAGCACTGACCGTGTGCCTGGCGTGTGAGCGCATCCCCACAGAGCAGCCCTGCCCGGGGATGAGGGCACCTGCCTGAGAAGAAGAGACAAGCCAATATTTTTAGCCCTCAGAGCAGCTGTGAGCATGGCATCCGCTTCCTATGAGCCCTCACTGACTCATGGAGTGGAGCTGGTGGGCATGGAGAAGGTGACACAGGGGTGACACTGGAAAAAAAGCACATTTTACCAAAGCCTGGAGAGCACAAGCAGAATTTGTGCTGCCGCTCCCATCTCACCAGCTCCTCCTGCCCTTGGGTGCCCCGTATCAGTTCAGATGGGGCTGAGCACGCAAGGGTATCAAGGAGATCTTCTTTCCTCAGCGTGGCTTGGAGCCACTTGCATCCCTTAAAAGGCATCTTCTGACTCAGATACACTCTCCTCCATTGTCTGGGGCATGTTGTTTTGCAGCTGGAGACTGGTGAATGAAGCTGAGTTACTGACCTTGATTCAGAAAAAAATGAAAAATGCACGCTTGTGCTTTGTAAAACAAGCCTTTTAAAGCTGGCTTTTATGCAAAGAGTTATGCCAATGTGCCTATGGAGGCGCCGGTATTTCGGGCCCCTTTCAATCTTCTGGATTGCCAGGGAGCTCTTTCACTGATTCAAGCCTTTCACCAAAGGACGGATGCTGCAAGAGGTGGTGAAGAGGGCTCAAGCAGGTATTTGAGTGCATGGCCTAGGAGCAGATGCTTGGATCAGGGCCTAGATCAGAAGAGGTGTTTTGTTCTGTTGAAGGAGGTATTGTTTTATCCTGTTGTAAGGAGGCACAGATGATCCCTCTCCCTAAATGGAGGGAAAAAAATAAAACAACCTGTTTTTGAGGTTTGCTCTCACCCCCTTTGAGTGTGGAAATACATTGAGGCCCCACAGGAAATGTGTCTGAATCAGCTTTGCCACTTTTTTCCCCCATCATGTCATCAAAACGAGAGAGGATTATGAGGGAGGTCAGTTTGGGGAGTTTTTTAGAATTGCCTCCGGCCCTGCTCCAGCCTCACCCACAGGTTAGAGGTAATTTTCTTGGAGGACTGTATGGGAGGCAGCTTGGGAAGATGTTCTCCAGCTTGGGTTCAGCCCAGACAGGCAGGTTTATCCCCCTTGCACGATGCACTGAGCTGAAACGAAGCTCTGGCTTTGCAGAAGGAGCTTGGTGAGGTGAGCACCGCCAAAATCTGGTGGGACAATACCCTGCCAGGCCAGCGCCCCGCTTCCTCTCAGAAAACAATAGGAGTTTACACAACTGCAGCCCACTTGAGGCTTTTGCCTTACTTCAGGGCTGAGCAACGACACCCTAAATGTTACAGCTCTGCTTCTTGTCCTTGGCTCTGTCCTGCTTTGGAAGGAAACACTCCGCGGCCCGCGCTGCCAATGCTATTTCCTCTCTCGCTCGCCTTTAAAGGTCTCTTTTTCCAACAGCTGATGGGGCTCTGCAGCTCCGGGAGTACGTGAGATCCGGCTGGCCCACGAGCGAGCTGGTATGGCCGCCTGCCATGTTGTTGTTTGTATTGCTTTCATTTTTTTGGCGTTGCTTGGCTCTTCCACGCAACTTGTTTTCATCCTGAACTATGCGCCCATTACATATCCAAAACACCCACGCAGGTTTTGCATGAGGAAACTCGAAACACACGCGCAGCAGAGGAGCAAGTTTGTGATGGGGGGAGGATGGGATATTTGTCTCGAGGCAGACACAAACACAATTGTCAAATCCCCGAGCTGCCCGTGGCTGGATTTCAAGCTTACTGACGACAAGCATGTGAACGCCTCCTCCTGGCAAAGGGATGGGGGGGGGGGACGACATCTCTTGCGGTCGCCCTGGCCTCTCCCAGCAACTCCAGCTACTGTCCAAGGCACAGGTCCAGGGACCTCCTGGCTCTTTGGCAGGCTGTGCCCTGAATGCCAAAGGGACCCGCTTTTGCTGCTGGGAAAGCTCTCACTTCCCCTCTACGGCCTCATCCTCACAAACCAGCCAGCCACAGGCAGCACAGATCCCCCCCAGCCACCTCAGGTCCGGCAGGCATCGAGTCCTGCTGGAGGGTTTCAGCCAGGTCCCAAGTGAAGGGGTCAGAAATAGGACTGTTCTTCACAGCATTTGCTTCCTAAGTGCCCTCTCTGGGTATTTTTCCCCCTAAAGCAGCAGGTCTGAGTTGCTGCCAGAGGCAGCACGGGCAGGACCAGTGCCACTGGACCTCCCAGTTCACACAGATGCAGCACTGCACCAGCCCAGCAAACACAGCACGACCCCAAAAAAGCAGAGCTGGGGTTCACATACTCATGTTTTCCGAGTCTCTCCCATTTTTACAGTGCCATTGCCATTGCAGCCACCCTGTTCGGGATGCAGAGATCTCAGCTGGAGGCTCGCAGGCTGTCCAGATCTGCAGTGTGCTCCCCAGCACACTGCGCTCCTCCCCGCTGCGCTCAGAGCGTGGAAAAACCCTCTCCCAGCAACCCAGTATCTGCGCAGCACTGGGCAAGCTGTGCCGGAGAAACCAGGGGACTCAGTTTGCTGCTTGGGAATTGCTTTGCTTCCTCACAGCCTTCCCCTGCTGCCTGAGCTGAAGATGAATAAAGATTTTTTTCCAGGGCTGTCAGTGGCGTGTATTTCACCGGCATTCGCTGCACTTGAAGTCCAAAATGCACTAAAAATAAGCTGGCTCCGCATCCAGGTTTTGATTTGAGTGGTAACAGGATACCAGGCAGAGGAACTCCAGGGCTGGTTTGCACTGTGCAGCGGTGAGCAGAGGGCTGCTGGCTCTCCCTCCTTCTCCTCCTCCTCCTGGCTGCTGTGGGGCTGTCACTCATCAATCCCTAAATTCCACAGTCGAAGACCACAGCTCTAACAGGGCATCGCTCCTCTTGGGGTGGTTGTTAGTGAGGTTCCAAACACCAAGGCATCTTCTCTTCCTCTGGGGCTGGGGGTATATTATTAACAAGATCCTTAATAAACTATTTATTTTAATAAACTTGCTGTAATTTTGGAAGGGAGGGGGGTTGTCCACAGGTGGAAGTTTGGATAGTCGAAGAGTGAAATGCCACAAACTTCAAAAAGCTTCGCTAGCAGAGGGAAGTGTGGATGTTTGTGCCTCATGCACAGGCTTTGTTGGACCATTTCGGAGCCCGTGGCTTTGATATCAGTGAAAACACTGCAAATCCCCCTCCTGGGAAGGTGTCTTGAGATGAAATGCTTGCTGTTGTGTGTCCCCCCCTCCTTGCTTTTGAAATACCCAGTTGATGCGCAGTCTTCACGGCTGACGAATGAGTTTTTCATCCGCAGGCAGATTTTGCTGCTGCATTCTCACTTGCTTTCCTAAAATAAAGGGGGAAAAAAAAAAATAAAATCCTTGTGCTAATTTAATCTAGCCAGGCATCTTGCTGTCCTGCCTGATAATATCTCTCCAATCTGTCATTTCCAACAGACAGCTGTTTATTTGTTTGGCTTCTTCCCTCCCCCCCCCCTCACTGGTCTTGAAATATCTCTTCTGCTTTCTCAAGCAGCACAGAGCTGCCCCAGGGATGTCCTAAGTCCCCCCTTACTTTGGTGGGGGCTCTGGATGAAAACGTCTCCCCTTCTGCAGGAAAAACCCTACAACCTCAGACAGAGAAACCTGTCAAAGAATACCCAACCCAACACCCCAACCCCAGGCGTTTGGGGTTTCAGAGCCAGCATTCTGGCACGCTGGGGGCCAAAGCACCGAAGAACAACCTGGTGCTCTTGGAGATCTTGACTGGAGCTTCCTTCCAAACCAGGCACAGCACCACAGAGAAGTACCAGTGCTGCTGGTGAATTATTCAGCAGCATAAACTGCAAAGGAGGAAATGATTAAATGCAAGTTATTCCCTAGAATCCACAGCAAAAGGAGAAAAAAGGCTATTAAACATGACAGCCTGCAAGACACAAGAGACAACCCGGGTTCCTTCCCACAGCCTGGAACTCCAGGTTGCATCTCCATGAAGCAGGCAAAATGAGCTGTTGTGTGGACTGGAAAAACTGACCCAAGGAAAAAAAAAACAACAACTTGATTAATTCTGGCACCCAGCACTCGATTTGTAACCGCTTTCAAACAGGATTGTTTGTCAAATACTGAATCTGGGTACTACTCGATCATCCGCATTTTCATTTTACTTGTTATTTACTTTTATTTATCTATTTACTGTTATTTATGGTGACTTTAATAGCTTTAACTCCTTCTTGGGGGAAAAAAAAAACACCACCAAACCAAACCAAACAAAAAACCAGCCAGCATTTAAAAACTGGCAGAAGTGTCACAACAAGCTTCTTGGGAAGTATAACAACACATGGTCAAATATTTGGCTGATGAAATGGAGTGAGGGAGGATAACTGTGCTACCCACAACAGGTGCAGGAGGTGGCATGGGATCAAATCCCACTTTGCCAGATCCCTTTCCCAAGTACACACCTGCAGCTGCCATGGGGCCAGGAAAGGAGACATCCCCCTTGGAGATCCCTTGGAGGGAAGGGATGCCATCCAGAGGGACTTGGACAGGCTTGAGACATGGGCTAGTGTAAATAACATGAAGTTCAACCAGGCCAAGAGCAGGGTCCTGCACCTGGGACGTAGCAATCCCAGGCACAAATACAGGTTGGGCAAAGAATATCTGGAGAGCAGCCCTGAGGAGAAGGACTTGGGAGTGAGGATGGCAGCCCAGAAAGCCAACCCCATCCTGGGGTTCATCAAAAGAAGCGTGACTAGCAGGTTGTGGGAGGTGATTCTCGCCCTCTGCTCTGCACTCGTGAGGCCCCACCTGGAGTCCTGTGTCCAGCTCTGGAGTCCTCAACAGAGAAAGGACATGGAACTCTTGGAATGGGTCCAGCATAGGGTCATGAAGATGATCGGAGGGATGGAGCACCTCTCCTCTGAACATAGGCTGAGAGAGCTGGGGCTGTTCAGCCTGGAGAAGGCTCCGGGGAGACCTGATAGCAGCCTTTCAGGATCTGAAGGGAGCTCCAGGAGAGCTGGAGAGGGACTCTTTGTCAGGAAGTGTAGTGAAAGGACAAGGGGGAATGGTTTTAAATTGGAAGAGGGAAGACTTAGATTAAATACTAGAAAGAAATTCTTTGCTGTGAAGGTGGTGAGGCACTGGAACAAGTTGTGCAGACAAGTTGTGGCTGCCCCACCCCTGGAAATGTTCGAGGTCATGCTGGATGGGTCTTTGAGCAAGCTGGTCTGGTGGGAGGTTGGCTTTCTGGGCTGCCAGCGTGCAAGGCCAGCTCATGTTGAGCTTCTCATCTATGAGAACTCCCAAGTCCTTCTCCTCAGGGCTGCTCTCCAGCCATTCTCCACCCAACCTGTATTTGTGCCAGGGATTGCCACATCCCAGGTGCAGGATCCTGCACTTGGCTTGGTTGAACTTCA
>VXBW01005996.1:73470-150606 GCA_013400375.1 Thinocorus orbignyianus
GGGTGTGTGTGTGTGATCACAGCTATGGCAAGGGGGTAATGCAGGTGAGGAGGAATAGTTGGGCTCAGATTTGGGGGAAAAAATGAGCACTGTGTGTGGGAGAGGCTGGTCACCAGGTTAAGTGGGGAGAAGGGTAAGTAAACCTTTCCCCTCCTGCCCTGCAGGCCTGGGTATGTCAGGTGCCTGTGGGCAGTGTGTTTTTTGGCAGCCAGGCTTCCTCTACTGCCCCTGACCTCTGAAACTCTGGGCTACCCTCAACTGTTGTGCATGGTTTTGGGGGCAGGGGGTTATTTGCTGCCCCCGCCTTCTGCTTTTAGGAATTATGGGTTTGGCAAAAGGAGACTGGAGCAGTGCTTAACAGTTCGTGTTGATTGTACTAGTGTGAACTCATCTTGCATGGGAGCCTTGGCTGTAGGCAACCCTGCTACGGCCTGTTAAATGCCTGTAGTTACTGAAAATAAACTTTGGAGTGACTATGATGTGATCTAGGTCTGCTGTTTTTGATATACATCTTTTAAATAAGTGTTGGAGGTCGGGAAGACCATGAGGAGTCATTGCAGGACACAGAGTCCCATCTAATCATTGATTGTGCTGAATTTATTAACCTTTGATTGAAATATCAACAAGCGACAGGGTTATCTTATTTGTTAATAATTAATGTCATGAATTATCTCTACTTTACAAAATGAAGTGAAATTTAAAAAAAAAAAGAAGTCTTTCTGACTAAACTCCTGGTTGTATTTTTCTGTACTTTGCTTGATTAGATATTAAGAAGAACTTTTCTCATTAATAATCTTTGCGGATAATTAAGTAATCTCTTTACCTTTTCTGTTAAAAAGACTTGACTTTAAGATGTTTCTTTCAGGTCTGTGATCATGCTTGTGGCTATTTCTGTCAGCATTTCTGGCTTTCAGCATCATATTAAGGTGTTGGTCCCTGAATACAAGGACGACAGCCTGTTATTGATCTCACTGATGCAATATAAGAAGAGAATACTGTCTTTCTCCTTGATATTCCTTTCTGAGGCTCCCGCTAGTTCTTTCTGCTACAGACTTCTGTCAGGAATTAATGTCATGTGGTATCTGCAGTGCTGCCCAAAATCCTTAATGTCATTGCCTTCTGTGATACAGTTCCCTTTCCTACAGTAGGGCTGGTGTTTTACAAATGTGTAACCTTGCATTTGGCTTTTTTTTTTTTAAGATGTTGTTTAAATCTGCTTACCATCAGTGAAGATTTTAATGGCTCTTAAGCAGTGTTCAATAATCCCAGCGACAGAGTGATTCTGACCTTGGCCTGAAGGATGCTGGTCCTCATGCTTCTGTTCTAGGAAAGTTTCAGTTTTTGTGAACAGCATGTTAAACGTTTTCATGTTCTGGGAGAAATCTTAAGTGTGAACTGATATGAAAAGAGGAGGCTTTGACCTGCAGTTTAAGATTAGGAAAATTTATAAAGAAAAATACTGGAGGGTGGAGTTTTGGAGATGGAGTGAAGATGGAAAACTTCAGAATTTCTGGGACAAGAACATAATGTACTGTGGGATGAACATGCAGACAGAGCTAGGAGTTGTCTTAGTATTTGACAGGTGTAACAGAATGTAACTTTTCTGGAAGGATATAGGGAATTCTCTCCTATGAGGACAAGCTGAGAGAGCTGGNCTGTAGTTTAAATAAGTTTGTTAGTGTAACTAGGAAGAAACCACTTTAACCTTGAAGTAGAAGAGGGACTCTAATGTATGTAGGAATACTCATTTAGTAATGCTGCTTGTCACTGGGAGTTGTGGCATTGCAAGTGAAGTGCTTGTGGAGGAGAAACAGAATAGATCGCCCATGTTCTCTGTCAGCTAAGTATGATCTAAACACACTTTTTAAGTAGTTGTATGGTCTTAAATGTAAAACTTTCACCACTGCTGTCCAGGGAAGAAATGTCTATGAACTTACGTCACATCTGCTTATGTGATGCTGAACTGGTATTGAAACTTCTCAGAATACTGAAATCACCTGATAACTGCTCTTTTTTAATTAAAAAAAAAAAACCCAACCCAAAAAAGAAGTGTTTTCAAATACCTTTCTGATCACATTTTTGTCCAGGATCAGTAGTCTTTTGAAAAATACCAGGTTTTTTTCAATGACAGAATTTCTTCTGGTGAATGCTGGCATCTTTCCTTTTGTGTTTGGTGGTGGTACTAGGGCATTAGTTAGTGTTGGATCCAGTTTCTGACTGTTTTACCAGTGCTGCAGCTACCTACATGTTTGCAAAGACCTTTCCAAGCATTAAATGAAGGTTGTCCTTCTTGAGTTTGCCAAAGAATAGCTCTCCTGTTTTTCAAACTGCTGGAGTTGTCCTTTATTGTCTTGCAGCTATCAGCAGGAAGACCGACTTGGATATTTATTTTAAAAACTCTGTGGGTAGAAATGAGTTAGTCTAGTAATGTTGTCTAGTTCAGTCTATGTTGTAGGGGAGGTTGTGCCTTTGGGAAGAAAATTGATCCGAGAGGAAATTTGCTCTTGAAACATCTGGTGTTTCCAGAGACACTCTGCCTGTGCAAGGGCAACAGTGCATTGAGAGGCTTAAGCCTGTCTAACTTGGAAAATGTTCAACCCAGCATGTTGCCTGAGACTCTTTCATCGGATCCCTTCCATGCCTCTCCGTGGTTCTGCTCTGAAGGATTGGAGCCATGAGGGAGGCTGCTCCCTGACATTTCACAGGGGACTGGACTAGGGATTTCTCCACCACCACCAGTGACTGGTCACATCTCACATGAGCTACGCAGACCAGTACTGGTGTGTTCTGACATACGGTGAGGGAGAGAGACCTGGACTTTATTTTCCTCTCTCCTCTAGTCTTCTGGAGAAAGTGATGAGCTCAGTCGCTTCTCATTTTGGGTTAAGGAGGGAGTAAACAATTTATAGAAGGCAGTGTATATCTTTGTTCAAACTCAGGGGTTGGTTTTGGTTTCTTTTTGTTTTGATTTGGGGTTTTTTTTGGGAACCAAAAGCTATTACTCTGCATTCTGAGAGCAGCACTTCATATCCTGATTTTTTTAATAACCCATTTTCATAGCTGCTCCTGTTTGAACTGCTTACTAAGGAGAATAAGTGGTGAAGTGCTGTGCTCTCTGCGATGGCAGTCATGTGTTCTTTTCTATTGCCAAATGCTAAATTACTGTATCCCAGGACCATGGATTCTAGTGGTTGCTTCAGACTCGTGACTGATACCTTGTAGTTGGACTCAGGCCCTTCTGTCACTTTTCTGTGGCTGAAATATCACTTTAGAGACTAAGAAGAGCTTTTTACTGTGTTAGACTAGTCTGGTACCTTTTTTAGGAAGCTTCATCCCATTGGATCTTCAGAGTTGTTCAGGTTTTCATGTATGGTATCTCAAGAGGAAGATTAGTATATTTCCTAGATGTGACTTTAGGATTTTTATTCAACTATTTCTTACTCTAAGGTCATTATTAAGAATATAAAATAAGATTGGTTTCCTAGCTGATAATGAAATGCCACTAGCACCTCCTCCTAATTGTTAGTCACTTTTTCACTGCAATCCATTTTCATCTATTTCACTGTGGACTTGAGTTATTCTGGTAATCCCAGTCTTTTCCAGTTTGACACCGAAGGCTGGAGGGCTCTTTCTTCCTGTGCTTTGGACCTACTGGAACACAGAAAGATCCAGCTGATTTGTTATGATGAACTTAACAAAATTGTGTACGTTTCTGCTGGTCTTCTGTTTTTCCATCAGACCAGGGGAAGTAAACTATGTGAAAGATAACTTTGATAGTAAAGTATGAGTGACTTGGAGCCTTTCAAAGTGAGAATGCAAATGCTTTTTTTGCTTTTTAGTTAGAAAGATGTGACAGTAAGTTCCTGCCCAGTCTAAGCTAACATCTACTGCTGCATTGCGTTTACTCTGAAAAAGAGATGTATTCTTCTCCCCTGCTTTCAGATTTAGGGTGTTGCAAAGTATTAGCAAGAAGGTACTGAGAACATGTGTAACAAACTTTTTGGGGTAAAGTCCATAACAATTTAAAAAAAAAAACCAAACAAACAATCAAATCAAAACAAAACAAAACCAGCCGGAAAACGCCCTGAATGCCAGCTACCCTGTTTTCTGAGATTTCTGTGACAGGAAAAAACATATATTTGTGCCTAGTGAAATGTGATTCTTGGTTTCTCCTACCATGTGAAACTAATGATTCAGCTCTGTACCTTATAGGTTCATAAATCTTATTATAGATGCATCCATGTCTTGAAGAATCTCACGTTCAAGTTGAGATCAGTCATGACTGATGAAAGAGTTTGTTTCTTCTTGTCTGTTTTCTGATGCTGAGCTGTGTTTTCTTGATGAGGTTAAGATACCTTCTGCAGAGATCTCAGCAGTTTAAAACTATATAAACCAGTCCGAAACTGGACTAGCAAAGTGTTTAGAGGTTATCTGGCAGGGTGAATGGTGCTCATCATCCATACCCTAGAAGTCTTGATGATACAGCTTGTGTCTCATAGTTTCTTAAATAATTTCATGGATGTAGCAGTGATGACTTCCATTCTAGTTGTAGAACTGCAGCTTTGGGTTGGTTTTTTGTGGTTTTTGTTATATATAAGCACAAATGTAGGGTTTTTTCAACTTAAATTGTCAGCGTTTGTAGCTTTACTTGATTTTATGTTTTTTTAATGTAGCAAATTCACTTTTCCTTGCTCTTGCCTTTAGAAATGGGAAAGATGAACAGGCACACCTGCTGGCTCTCTGTAATTATGTGCTCTTGATGTCTTTGCAATATTGATCGATACTTTTAACATTAACTAAAATGAGCTGGGGATGCCAGCACTGACTAATGAAGCGAGCTGGCAGACTCCATTCGCCTCCGGTGAACCCTGTTTATAAAAATGTTCTCAGTTCTGCTTCTTGTCCTTTGCAGTGTCCAGTGGAAACTATTTTTTTTTTTCCACTCGTTTCTGTGGATTTTCTGGGTGTTTCAGGACAATCTCATGTCCTGACAGGCATTTTTTCTCTTGCTTACATCACTTCTGTAGCCTAGGATTTTTCTGTGGAAACTGAAATCGAGTACTTCAAAACCATAGTGTACTTCTGTAGAAAATAGTTACCTACAAGGTTGAATACATAAGTATGTGGTGCTTCATTAGTGTCTAATTAGGTGAAGTGCTGAGAGGGCTGAAGGTCAGAGAGGTGGAGGGAGTGGAAGAAAAAAAAAATCACAAAATTATGAAGTTGCTCATGTCTTATGTTGTCATTAAAAGCTGTTGCTTCCTGAATAAAAGCAAAAATACTGTATTATGGGAGCAAATTTCTTTAAGCTCCAGCTAAACTACAGCTGTTATTTAGGAGATTAGGCAGAATTTTATTCACTGTCAGAAGGATGAAGGTGAAATGCTAATTGCTCTGGTTCCCTGGTGTGACCAACCTGGCAGAACCTGTATTACTCCGATGTTCAACCTTTTCTGAGATGACATTTTGGGGGAACATTAAGAATGTAAAATTTTTCATAGGAGGTGTTAACATCATCAGATTATGGATCGTTTGTTCTGTGTGTGGCTTTATATCCTGCAATGTTAATAAAGGTTTTCTAGCTCCTGATTACTACTTACTTCCATCAAGACTTAAATACTCTTTCTGATAGAGAGCATGTTTTCCTTGGCATAACTGTTGTTATTGCTGGGACGTCATGTGCAATTTGGGTGGGTTTTTTTTTACATGCAAGAATATGGTTTCTTATTCTGCACACTTATCTCCTTTTTAGCAGGTGACTGTTAAAATGCACAGTTAGGTTTATCACTGCCATTGATTTTATGATGTGATCAAAATTTTTATGCTGAGGTTAAGTGGCGTGTGCGGCTTTGATTCAGTCAGTTATCTAGAGGTCAACATGTTCCAACATTCCAAAACAAGGCAGTACTTCGTTACTTTAATTATATGCTAATAAAAACCTCTAAAACCAAATGTAGTTTTGCCTTTTTTGACTAAAGCCTGTTGAATTTTGTGGGAGCACTGTAAGTTTGGCTGGCTCTGAATTCAATAATAAGCTGCTAGTTCCTGGAAGGGGAGGAAGTAATGCTGGAGATGCAGAGTGGTTTGTTAGCTTAGGTAGTTGCTATTTTAGTCATTGCTTGAAACTTAGTGTGCATAAACTTTGAGAAATTGTTTCCTGGATCAATTTAAATCAAGGAGCACGACCATATATTCAAGTTGAGGACAGCAGCCTGCGTGTCTGAATTCAAACTGCCAAAGCAAACTGGTTAATAATGCTCGCTCCTCTTCTGCTGGTGTGTTCTGCAGTTCCTGGAAAATGACATGATCTTGATAATAGAGAAAAATTGAGCCCTGATCATTTTGAGTTTGATGATGTTTTTCTCAGTCCTCTCTGCCTTTTCTCCCCAGGCTGACTGCTAGGTTTAAAATGTCACCCTCGGGGTCTGGGGAGATGCCTGAACAACACTGAAACTTAGGACATTACCTGCATTTTTCTCAAATGCTTTTGTGGTGGTACATACTTTAAGCTGTATCTGGCTTTTATATTGACTATTTAAATACTAATTTGCTATCCTATTCTGCATTTGAAAGTTATATTGGTAGAGAGGTGCTCTTAACAGAGTGTTAAAATGAAAAAAAAAATGGGATTAGGTGCCAGCAGGCACCTTACCTGTGAGTAAGGAATTGCTGAATGAGTTCCCACCCTGCTCATTCATGACAGCGTGCTGTTGCTGGCTTTCACATTTTGTCTCCTAAAAAACATGTTCTCTGGTACAGGGTCTGGGAACTACCAAATATCAAAGTAATACTGGCTTGGGAACTGATGTATCCCTTAGCAGGAATTACTTACATTGCCCCAAAATAAGGAATTGTTCCATAATGTAGCTCCAGTGGCAAATATTGCGGATTTGTAATGTGATTTCCCAAATAACAAGTATTTAATGAGCAGTATTAATTGCTAGTGAGAGATCCCTAATTTTGAAAGGCAAGCTAATACAGTGAAGGTGATCCCACCTGGAACCAGGAGGCATTTTCAGTAGAGTTTTGGTCAAAAAAGCTCCAGACTTGGCATTAGTGTGGCCATGAGGGGGCTTCGGTCTGTTTTGCTGAACGTGGTCTGCTTCAAATTCTTTTACAGGCATCAGGTTTTGGGTTAACTTTTTACTAGGTGTGGTGAACACTTGATGAGTATTAAAGATGTGTTTATGGCTTACATTAGGAATTTATATCTTTACATGTAATCACTCAGTCTGGTTTTGTGGATTCCTCTTTTGAGTGGAAGTATTAATGGTATTGTGGTGTGGGAGAGCATGGAAGGCCTAAGTCTACTTCCTGGCCTTCCTAAAACTTTTCCATATGTGTGTTGCTCAAGCAAAAATGCTCCACTAAGTTTGTAATGCTTCCAAAATACAGCATAGGGGATTTACACAGACATTGCTTTTCTGTGATCTTCTTGTAAAGGTCTGTTCCTTTCCAGGAAAATACTTTTGGAAATGAGAAGCGAGAGCAAGGCAGTGCTGAAGAGCGCTACACCATCAGTATTGTGGAAGATTTGGGAAGCCTAAACTCAGTGGCTTTTCTGGTGATTGCTGGCAGTAGAAATCCCAGTTTTCAAGCAGTCTAGACTATTTTTGTAGCAAGATAGGAGATTTTTATTTTATTTTTTTAAAAATGGAAGGTAAACTTTATTATGAAGTGGCTGTGGCTGGTGTTATCTTAAACTCTGGCAAATTTTACTGCAATGTTTTATTTACTGACTACAAATCCAGTGAGCTAAAGAATCTAATACCTTCTATTTTTCAATATTCAAGGAAAAAGATGAATTCATCCTGGTCTTTGTCTTTTTATCAAGATGGGTTTATTTCTATCTCCTGGGACCTCACCTAGGCTAGGTTGCATGCTTACCGTGTAGCCTGTGTTATTACTTTATGGATCACTTAAAAGGCTGGATTTCAAATATCCTTGTGGCTTAGGCATGTAGAAATGAACACTGAGTAAGAAAAGAAATACTTCCAGATAATCTTATATCCACTAATCTGTGTTCACCGAGATGATTAAGTGAAGCAGTCTATATTATTGCTGATTTCATCATCATTTTAGGTTATTTTCGGTTCAAAACATAAGATAACCTTAAAGTACATGGAAAAGATCTGTTGTTTCAATGACCTACCAATTCTTAAATTTAAAACCAAGACAAATTCCCCCTCTACTCTGTGCTTGTGAGACCCCACCTGGAGTACTGTGTTCAGTTCTGGAGTCCTCAACATAGAAAGGACATCAAACTGTTGGAACAGGTCCAGCGCAGGGCCACCAAGATGATTANGAGGAGAGAGCAAACCTTGATAGTTTTTAAGATTAAAAGGTAAGCATCAGTTACCAGTTTCATTGCATCTATAATAATAGTAATAATAGCATAATCCCTAAACATTGGGATAATTAGGCTGGTGATCGTCTGCAATGTGTGAAGTTACTGTGGTTACCAACATAGATGAATAAGGCTGACTTGATTTTTTTTGTCTCCTGTCCTGATGCTGATATTACCAACCTGTCACTAAGGATTTGGGCTGCTCAGTGCTGTGATACAGTCAAAAGTTTAATCCCTGATTTAGGGTTGGCCAATGTCACCGGAAATAGAAGTTATTTGCTAGGTGCTGATAACTTGCTGAGAATTCACTGTTCTGCAATTTTACTCACTGGTTTAGTCACACATTTAATTCCTGATGTGTCAGGAGGAAGCACTAATGAATCAAAAATGTCTTGTTTAAAGAAATCTAAACGGGAGGAGCAAAAAGGCATATTTTACTTTCTAACTTGTGTTACTGGAAATGTCTGCAGCAGTGTCATTTTGTGTTTAAGGAGCAGTTTTTTAGCAAAGGCCTTTGTGTATCATTGGGCTGGCAATGATGAGAGGCAGCTTAAAAAAATAAAAGTAAGTAGTAAACTTATCATTGGAAGAAATAATTGAAAATCTGGTTTTAGTGGAACTATTTCTAGGTCAGAACCAAGTGATATTTGTTTTGTTGTCCAGTAGTCAGCTGTGATCTGATAAATATATTCCTGTAAGGTGATTTATAAATTCCTCAATTTATTTTTGTATGCTGTGCTTGCTTTGCTGTTTTACTTTTGGTTGAATTAAATTTATAATGTAGTGGATGTTTGTGTGAAACTGCTGCTGAAGAAATGGAAGCAGATTTGAGCAGTAAGTTGGCAAACCCTGTGACAGTTTAGTATTTAAAATTACACACTTCTCTACATGTTTAACTCAAACTGTATTTTGCTATGCAAGAGGTTCTCCTGTACTTCTTAGCAGTAGGGTTAAGAAAACCTGTGTTTTAAAAAATGCAAACCCAAAAAACAACATCCGAGCTCAAAAAAACCTTGTTTCCTGAATGTACCTGTGTACTATCTAATAATTGTGCATATTTTCCTTTGTTTTAACTAAGGATGAGGGATAATGGTTTTAAATTGGAAGAGGGGAGATTTAGATGAGATATTAGGAAGAAGTTTTTTCCTGTGAGGGTGGTGAGGCACTGGAAAACAGGTTGCCCAGGGAAGTTGTTGATGCCCCATCCCAGGAGGTGTTCAAGGCCAGGCTGGATGGGGCTTGGAGCAACCTGCTCTAGGGAGAGGTGTCCCTGCCCATGGCAGGGGGGTTGGAACTTGATGATCTTTAAGGTCTGTTCCAACTCTAACCATTCTATGATTCTATGAAAACCTGCATTTTAAGAAATGCAAACCTGAAAAACAAAACCCATACTCAAAAAACCTTGTTTCCTGAATGTACCTGCGTACTATGTAATAATTGTGCGTATTTTCCTTTGTTTTAACCAACACTGCATTTTCATGCCATTTAAGTGGAGAACTTTACCAATAAAACTTTAGGAACTTTATACCAAAATCAGAAAAGCTTTTTTTGAACTGCTTTAGGGGAGAGCCAGAGGTATTTATAGCTTTATAAACATTGCAGCCAGGTTCTTTGAAATCAGCGTTAGTTGCAGTGAGTTTCTGGGAGTTGGAGGAGAGAAACTTGTCTAGTTCTTTCCAGATCCATGCACAAGGGTTATGATTTTTTTTTTCTTATTTTGGTGGTGGGGTTTTTACTTTTTTTCTTGGTTTATATTGTATATATATTCCAGTGTCTAGGCTGGGCAAGAGTTGTCTCTACTGATGCTTTGCACTGGCTGGTGTGATGTTTCCGCGTGCTTGAAATATTTGGCCCATCGTGTCTTATAGCCCTTCTGTAAAGGGGACTTAGTGGAGATTTTAGTCTCTGCGTTTTAGTTGCTAGTCTGTTTTGGGATGGTTGTAGGAAAAACTGAAAAAAAAATGAGAATATCACCACAGGGACAACCTCGAAGAAAGTATTTTATCCGTTTTCAGTCTGACTGTGTTTTTTTGTAGGGCTCCAAATGCTTTTTGCAGTGTAATGGCGCGGTACCTCGGCGGTTTTCTAGAAGAGCTGTGTCTGAGTTCCAAGTTCTCTTGGAGACGCGTGTGCCCTTTTCTGCACAGCTGCTCTCTGAAGAGTGGTTTGAATGTGCCAAGCAAAGCTAGTGTTTTGGATTTGTTTATTCTTAAGAACTCGTTCCTAAAGTAATGGATTTCTTTAATAGCAGCTTCACGAAAATATTTAGGTTAGATGCAAATTAGAGCAGCTTTAAACCTAATTTGCGGTACGTTCTGCAAAGTCATCTTATTTCTCCCTTTCTCTCCCCTTTCGAAGCAGAGAAAAACTCTTGCTTAGTTGATTGTCGTGTTTGAAACCACAGAGGTTTTTGCGCGGAGAAGTTCTCTGGTAACACCAAGCGTGGGGACATCTCTGTAATTCCAGCAGAGATCCGCCAGCAGTTGGTACAACGGATATGACGGTTTCTGGGTTGGTTAAAGGAAAAATTATCTACTTCCAGCAGTTGCAAGACCAGCCTCTGCCTGGGTAATAAAAAGAAACTTCCACTGTGTTCTGCCAAGAGGGCTTTCTACACAAAGCAGCCAGAATGATCCACTTCTCTTAATTAGCAATGGGAATGCTTACAATAAAGGCTTAGATGCTAATAGCTGGGAAGGAAGCTGGGTTATGAATTTAAGGCACACCAGTACCGCCTTTGGCCACGTTACTGTTTGTGGTGCAAATAAAATGAATCCTTCTGCTTAGCTTTTAGTGTGGGGTAGGATTGTCCACAAAGTAGCAGAAGTCCCACAATATCTATATTTTTTTTCTTTTAGTAGTTCCTTGCCGATAGAATCATAGAATGGTTAGAGTTGGAAGGGGCCTTAAAGATCATCAAATTCCAACCCCCCTGCCATGGGCAGGGACACCTCTCCCTAGAGCAGGTTGCTCCAAGCCCCATCCAGCCTGGCCTTAAACACTTCCAGGGATGGGGCAGCCACAGCTTCTCTGGGCAACCTGTTCCAGTGCCTCACCACCCTCACAGTAAAGAACTTCTTCCTAAGATCTCATCTAAATCTCCCCTCTTGCAATTTAAAACCATCCCCCCTCGTCCTGTCACTACACTTCCTGACAAAGAGTCCCTCCCCAGCTCTCCTGTAGGCTCCCTTCAGATACTGGAAGGCTGCTCTCAGATCTCCCCAAAGCCTTCTCTTCTCCAGGCTTAACAGCCCCAGCTCTCTCAGCCTGTCCTCATGGGAGAGGTGCTCCAGCCCTCTGATCATCTTTGTGGCCCTGTGCTGGACCTGTTCCAACAGTTCCATGTCCTTTCTATGTTGAGGACTCCAGAGCTGGACACAGGACTCCAGGTGGGGTCTCACAAGCGCAGAGCAGAGGAGGAGAATCTCCTCCCGTGACCTGCTGCTCACACTTCTTTTGATGCAACCCAGGATACAGTTGGCTTTCTGGGCTGCCAGCGATATATAGCAGAGTGATGTTGGAAGTTCACTCCAGTGTGTGCCCCTCATCCAGATCCAACAGCTGATCTTTTTTTCTTCCCCTCCCCTTTTGCACTGGCACTGGTATTAAGCTGAACTGGAGAACTGATCAGACTAAAGCAGTTATTTATGCTAATCTTTATTAGAGCTGCTGGTGGAGGGAGGGGGAGGATCAGGCATGAGTGGGTGGAATGGTCCCTCGTGGCAGTGTCGTAGATTTATGCTAGACTAGGTCTTGTGTCTACACAAGTTTATGATTATGAGTTATCTCAAACCACATTTAATGGGTTGCCTTTTTTCACAGGAAAAAGCTTGCGTAAAACTATTTAGTGCTTGCGGTAGCTCAAGGGCTTACAAATACCTTTTTATGCCT
This sequence comes from Thinocorus orbignyianus, assembly GCA_013400375.1. Taxonomy (NCBI): domain Eukaryota; kingdom Metazoa; phylum Chordata; class Aves; order Ciconiiformes; family Thinocoridae; genus Thinocorus; species Thinocorus orbignyianus. The sequence continues at coordinate 85,709 of VXBW01005996.1, forward strand.
TGTGAAAATTACCTGGAAAGCCATCGAGTTAATGGAATTTTCACTTTTAAAGTTTCTCAGATTTTAATCTAGATGTCATAGCTGAAAAACCTGCCTCCAGATACTGCATAAAAATTTTCTGATGTCCAGAAAAAGGGCTTTATGTGGAAAAATGCGTCTGTCCTGTCATTAGGATACACATTTGTTTGTCTCTTACTGTCTCATGACTGCCGGAATGCTTGAATTTCCCCAAGCTCATAAATTTTCCTAAACCATTACAATAAATTGACTTTGCACATATGGACTTCTGTCTTCGATGTTTGTTTAATCTCAATAATAAATTAATAACCCATGTATTTTAAAACATATTTATAACTCCATTGACACTGCTAGCTTTATCTTTTAAATTTCTTTTTAGCCTTACTTTTGTGTGAACTGCCTTCCCCTTTTCTCTGTCTCTGCAGAAGGATTTTTAACATGTGCAGCTGTACCCATTGAGGTCCTCTTTGGTTGTGGCAAACTGATCTTTGACCTGGGGAAGCAAACAAATCTACTTCTAAAAATATGATCTTTGGGATCTGTCCCAGTTATAAAATGCCTCTTTCCAGCGGGGCATTGTCTGACCACATAACCATGCCAATTCCTGCAAAAGTTGCTCAACTTATGAAGAGCTTATCGTCTAATGTTTAAACAAATGTAATAGCATCATAAATAAAATTTATTCTGGAGGGTAAATTGTCTTCTTGTGTGCTAGGATAAAGTTCCATAAAGGAGAAAAGCCCTACAGTATTATCTGGTTTTATCTGTCTTCATGTCCCTCAGGTATTTAATATAAGATGCATATCTCCTTCAAGTGAAGCAGTTTTCTCTCTCTCCAGATATTAAAAAGTATTAAGAAATTCATAAATATCCTTTTGCCTTGCCTGTGGCCTGGCAGAGGAGACTGCAGGCATGATTCTTCTCCAAACAAGCCTATTTTGGTTTCTAGTGGTGACTTACCTCTGCGACTGGCAATTTTGAATAGAAACCTGTGTCTCATCAGTTCCCAAATTCTCCCCTTTGGTTTGGTTAGTTCATTTTGTCCCTCTTGTAATTAAAGATGGGGGAGTTGAGCCTCTAGATGTACTTAGTTGATGTTTAATTATGCAGACCAACGGCTTGATGTTTTCTATTTGGATAGGGTTAGAGCAAGAGGGTAGTTTGTGTCCATACACTGTTAAAATGCATTTTTCCCACTGGGATTGTGGGAATAATCCAGTTGCTGGCCTGGTTTAATAAATGCCTGTGTTAATAAATGCTGTGCTATGATGGAAACTAGCTTCAAGAGAGAGGGAACCTGAGTTTTGTTCCTATGCTGTATAAAAATCACGACATGTCTCTTGCAAAGCCCCTGACAGGCAGCCACTAGGCCAGCTTTCTAAAATCTATGTGTTTTAAGGGGCCACCCTGGTCAAGCTCCTCGCTGTCTCCCTTGTTGTGGCGCGGGACTGCTTGGATACCGTTGCTAGTGTGGTGATTTTGGTCTGCCCAATGTGGAAAGAGCGAGCTAATTTCTCTCTCTGTTAATGCTCAACCTCTGACTTAACCTCTTTCCCCTCTGAGCTTTTATACGAGCGCTTTTTCCTTCAGTCCTTTGTAGTAATCCAGATGCTCGTGTTCTTTTTCCTCCTACACAGCAGATGGAGATGGCATAAGCCTTTTGATGACTGCTTCCTTCTTTTTACATAAGTTTTACAAGCTGGTGAGTTTGTTAGTTGGACGTGGTAGAGCTCCTAAGCCTTGTCCAGCAGGTGGTGCATCGTTACCTCGCCAATATTTATATGTATTTTAGGGATTTTTGTTTTTTTTTAAAAGTTTTTAATTTAGTCTAGGGGGTGAGCTTTACCATGTGGTTATAGGAGAGGGGAAGGCAGAGATCCTTTGTAAGACAATGATGATAAATCTGTTTCATTTTAGCCAAAACACTGTTCTGAATATGTTAATTACCTAAATGCTGTGCTGTTCCAAACTGTAAGAAAGCAACTCAGAGGTAATTTTACCAGTCCAAGAGTTGAAATTCTGCTTTCCTCTGTGTTGATTTAGGCTTTGTAGCTCATATGAAAAATACTTGTTAGAATTTAGCATGAGTTAAGTGCTCGTCTTCCATACTCCAAGAAAGCTTAAGTAGGTTAGCAGCTCGCTTTCTCCGTTCCAGTATTGCCTGTCTAGTAAAGGATGGATCTTGGCTTGCAAACTGTTTTACTGCTCGTCATTTGAACCTTGTTGAAAAGTTCTTGCCCAGTTGAGGAGAATGAGACCGTTTTTTCCACTTCATTGTGGACTTGGGCCTACGTAAATTCATCTGTTTTACATTTATTTCACAATTTGGATTTTTTTTTAGTTTTTTTTATTTCACAACTTGGAGCTCCGTTTCACAACCACGAGGCTTGGAGGCATGTTTTGATGGGTTCTGTAAAATAACAGTGCAGAAAATTTTTAATAAAAGAGGGGAAGAACCTTAGTCTCTGCCTGGTGATTTAGGTAGTTGCATGAATGTGTTACTGATCTGCATTTATGATTTTATTGGAGATGTGAAATGCATCAGGGCTGTTATTTAAATTGCTTCTGGCTTCTCATTTTTTAGGAATATCTTGGTGGACAAGCCCAATGATCAGTCCTCGAGGTGGTCTTCAGAAAGCAATTATCCTCCCCAGGTAAGCATCTGGATCTCTGTAACTGTACAGCAGTGTTGTACAACTTAATATTTACTGGAGTTTTTATTTTGAATCATAGAATGGTTGGAGTTGGAAGGGACCTTAAAGATCATCAAGTTCCAACCCCCCTGCCATAGGCAGGGACACTTCTCCCTAGAGCAGGTTGCTCAAAATCTAGGCTGCTACTATTTATATTGACAGCTTTTAGAGGCTACTTTCTCTCAATAAATGCATGTTGTTGGTCCATTAAGTATTTACTTTTCCAGCAGTTTATTACTGATGGATCAAGAAATGCTTTTTTGCAGGGAGAGTTTCATGTTTCATCCTTGACAGTTGTGGTCCTACTGGAAATAATCTAACCTTATGGTTAGATGAAGCTGCTAATGAGGCGTGCGGGTCCCCACTTGTCAGCACTACTGGAAACTATTGTAGATTGCTGGCCTTGAATCCTGGATCTAAGGAGCTTGTATTTCTTTCTCTTAATAGTGCATTTAGAAATGTAGCCTGTGTTTAAAAAGACATGAATGTCACCTCTTCTGCTGGTTAAGCACCTTATTAAAATAAGATTTGTATTGATTTTAGCGTGTAATTTGCTTTTTCACTATTAATTAGATTGGTAGATTAGCCAGAAAAAAAAATGCTTATCCTTTTATTTCATTTTTTTTCTTCTCCAATAAATGTGTTATCCTTTTCTTTATGCTAGATCTATACCTTATTACTCTGATACTGTTTGATCAGCTTCTGTATCTCTTATGCTGGTTGTTTTAAATACTTTTGTTTAAAACAGTGGGTGTGCACAGCATCTCTCTCCTCAGAAATTCTTCTGCTTATCCACTTTTTAAATCCAAATATTCATCATGAGTGAATTCTCTCAGAATTTTTGTGTAGGTAGATCTTGCTACTTTGCTTTGAAGGTGTGTTAAAAATCTGTAGTCTAGACACCCAGCTTCCTATTGCAGTAGGGCATTTCATCCACCTGAAAAGTTTTCATCTTGACTTTCATGATAGCCTTCTATGCTCTTGTGCCTGTAAAAGTAGAGGGTTTTTTGGGAGGGGAGGAAAGACTGTCCTGTTTATTCCACTACTGTGTTTCATAAATCTGCTTATGAAGACTAATAATTTTGATCCACTTGATGCCTCTGTGTGTTTACTGCTGTTTTAATTTGATTTTTTTGAAATACATGTTTTTTGATAAACAGCATAGGATTTTAATTCATAGCCTGAAGCAGTTTTAGTCTATCTAGGAACTATTGATTGCAGGTTAATGAATATTGTACATGTATTGTGTTGTCTGTGCCATCCTTTACTTCCTTTCACCCAGAAAGCATGTGTTTTTCTTAGGGCTCTCTTGTTCACAGGGCAAGGTGTCACTCTGGGCTGGGTTTTTCACCTGAGGTGCTCTTAGCTGTTGCTAAAAGTTGTTCTTTTGTTTTCTGGACCATTCTGAGTATTTTGTGGTTTTTTTTTTTTTAAAAGCCTGATTCTGGAATGGGAATGCATCTCTTGTAACTGGATACCTTAGTATGTCCCCAGTTTATGCCTAAAGCTGACAAGTGATGATACAGATTATATTCAGACATATATATTAAGCAGGGAATAATTAGATGGCTTCCTGTGAACCACATGAAATTGTTAGAGATGTTTTCCAGCATTTTTATGTGTGTTGATTGTGGCTTGAATGAAGATGCTGTTGCAGAACTAGTGAATACAACCCTGGAGAACTGGGCACTGCCCCACATGATAAGCAAGTCATAGAATCATAGAATGATTAGAGTTGGAGGGGACCTTAGAGATCATTCAGTTCCAACCCCCCTGCCATGGGCAGGGACAGCTCTCCCTAGACCAGGTTGCTCAAAGCCCCATCCAGCCTGGCCTTAAACACTCCCAGGGATGGGGCATCAACCAACTTCCTTGGGCAACCTGTTCCAGTGCCTCACCACCCTCACAGGAAAGAACTTCTTCCTAATATCTCATCTAAATCTCCCCTCTTCCAATTTAAAACCATTACCCCTCGTCCTGGTTTTTGAGGCACTGGAACACATGATAAGCAAGTCATAGACGAGTGCCTCGTCATTGAAACTGAACTTCTTGAGAGGAGATGAATTCTCATTATTATTTATATATGTCATATATACTGACATATACACACCTATGTATCTCATCTCTATCTCATATATACCTTTCATGATACCGATAGGAGATATCCAGATTTGAGGTAATTTGATCTGAGTTGTAAGAAGTTAATTTTTGTAGTAGCAACTGAGACTGGCAGGACAGTGTTCTGAGTTTTATTCTGTCTTACATAAAGACAAAAGCAAGAGAAGACCTGGCTGCCCAAATGGAAAAGGCCCCACCCTGCTGCATTCCTCCTACTTGAGTCTCCATATCCAATAGTGAGAATATAAACCACTGTGAGGTTGCTCCTGTATTCAGCAAGCCGAATTTGGAGCCTTGAGTGAGAGATCTATTTGCAGTCTCTAATACATACTTTAGCTAAGTCTTATGCTTCTAACCTGAGTGTTTAATTATTCATGTAGAGCATTTTTTGCAGTGTAACTTCTCTGTTGAAAAATTAACTGGGAAGAGGGAACGGGAAATTAAAATTTACGGAGGAGGCCTGTGTGCAAACAATGCAGTGTTTGTTATTTCTGTGTGTGTAGAGAGAATCAGTTTCAAATTGTTTTGTCTCATACATAGCAAAAAGAACTTCAGATTTCAGGACATTGAACTGTTGGGACAGGNTCCCTGCCTATGGCAGGGGGGTTGGAACTTGATGATCTTGAAGGTCCCTTCCAACTCTAACCATTCTATGATTCTGTGATTTGATTGCATTTTGCTCAAAATGACTAGTTCTTACACTTTACCCATTGCAAGTCTGCCATATTTTAATGCAGGTAATAATTCCGTACACATTGTCTGCTTCTTAATTCTTGTTGATGGTTGAAGTTCTTAAGGCAGATTCTTAGCTTGGAAAATTTCAGTTGAAATAGTTGTTATCTGAATTGTAAGCGTGGTGAGGAGAGAAGTTGGGGGGGGAAATTAGTTGCTTCGTGTTAGAATTTGGGTATTTCATAATCAAAAATGATGATACATACACCTGATTTATAATCCACAGAACAAACATCGTGTACCTTATGGAAGATGAAGTTGCAGAGCTTTTTATGGCTTGTGTGTTGGCATCGCTTCATTTAAAAATTGGTCACTTTTGTGGTGACGCACTTGTTCAGCTGTGTGGGCGGCCATAATAGTCCGGGACAGGAAGCAAACTAAAACTCAGTAAAATAAAGCTTTCCTTGTTTCCAGCTTTGTTAGCCAGGGATGACACAACACCAGGAATAATGTCAGTCATGCTCACTGGAACATGGCACGAGATATTTTAATAAGCTCTAATCGCTGGTGTTTGTCTCCTCAGAGTGTCTCACCTTAATGTAAGGGTTTGGTAATTCCCTGCCAGCATGGAGGTTCTGTGCTGGCTTAGAGGTAAAAATATGTGTGACTCCCTAAACACTGAATTGTTTCCATCCCTTGTTGATTGAAACAAAATGTCTCCAGGCACCTTTTCTTTCAGAGCTTTCCTCTTGCTGGGATAGGTTAACTTCTGATAATTTCTACAGTAGCTCAACCGAAATCTCTGCTTTGCAGTAAGTGTGCTGGAGTCCATATTAAACCCTTTTTGAAAAGGGAAAGAAAATGAAAGTGGAAGTCCAGACACTTGGAATGCTGCCATGTGACTATATTTAGTGAAGGGATTTCCTAGTTTTATGGGCATGGTAGAGTTAAATAATTCTTGTGACCATGAGAGCCACCAGTTGGTTATGAATGAGTGCCAGGGAAAGGAAATACAAGTGACAGCTGTTTTTCTGTTTATTAAACTAGATATCTTCCTTGAGTCTTGAAATAGAATGACCCAGAAATTATATATTCAATAACAAACCTGTTATGTAGTAACCTATTCAGGCAGAAGAAGGCTCATCATTCTATTTTTAAACTAGTTCTAGGCTTCCATACATAGGAAGTGTGAAGCAATGAGGCTGGTGATGCTGGGGACCATGGCCCTGTCACAAATGCTCATCCTGATGGCTCCAGTGATGGTATAACTTGGAAGACTGCGTGCAGAAGAACATTTCATTCCCCTGAGTGGCTTGATTAATATGTTAGATTTTTACTTAGCCACAAGCTTAATTGCTAAAGCAGTGGGCAGCTGGACAAGGGTAGTCCCAGTTGAGTATCTTAGAANGCTGGACACAGGACTCCAGGTGGGGTCTCACAAGCACAGAGCAGAGGGGGAGAATCACTTCCCGTGACCTGCTGCTCACGCTTCTTTTGATGCAACCCAGGATACGGTTGGCTTTCTTGGTTATTTTGTGTTTTTATTTTCACGTGCAATAGAAGTTTCATTACTCCCCAGTAAAAGAAAAGCTTGAGCAGAAATGGTTAAAGCGGAATAAATTAATAAAGCACAATATGCCTCTAATTGCAGCTTATGTAGTGCAGTTTGGAATCTGGTCCAGCGTATTTGCTGTGGAGATGTAAATTTTGAGCCATTAAAGAGCAGCATATGGATAAAGTTAGTGGCACTGTCCAGACAATTGGTTTCAGTTGTGCAGCTGAGAAGACCAGTTTTCCTCTCTTGACTTCCATCCTGCTGTGTAGATTGTATCAGGAAGTAATTTAAAGTACATTAATAAAATTTACACTCAGTTGTGTGATGCAGATGTGTGCATATGGTTGTTGTCAGTCGGTAGCACAGACCAGTGCTTCAGAAAAGTTTGGAATTTGCTTCAGCTCCCGTTGGGGATGTATCATAACAAGCTGTTTAGGTGCTGAAATGCCATTTGCTCTGCTCTGCTCTTTGTGCATCTTCATTTATAAATGTGTTGAATCGTAAACCAGAAGAAGTTTTTCTCTTCTAATATTTGGTAGCATTGTTTTTGTAAGTGTTGTAACTTGAGGCTTAATGATTAGACCAAGTTTTTTTGCACAAATAGTGCAATTAGTGTCTGTGTGCCATGCCTCTAATGAAGAAACACTTCTGTTTTTAAAATCTGGATTTTTTTTTAATACTTCATGAATATTTGGATATTAAAAGTACTGACGTTGCTTATAGCAACAGGATGGAAAAGTGTCAAATATCTTGATATATATATATATATTTGTCTGCAATCTCATAGACTTGTTCTCTCCAGGTTTAATAAGTCACTTGATCTTACGTGTGCTTTTCTCTGTAGCTTTCAAAGATGCGATTAGTCTGTCACATCTAAAGTCCTGGGAGCAGTCCAAAAATATCCATGCAGCCAGCTGTTTGCAGCTCTTGAAGTAATGTATTCTTTTGACATCAGGGAGATTTGTAGCCTCTACCCACAGTAGCAGAACTCTGTGTGTGTGTGTATCTGTACATAAAACCAAAAAGTACATCTATGTATGTGTATGTATCAAAGAAAAAAACCAAAAAAAACCCCAAACAAACAAACAAAAAACCTCCTAAAATGCAAATTGAGCCACAGGCTTTTAGAGCAAAGCTGTCTTTTCTTTCTGTCAGCAAATAAATCCACGAAAGGGTTGTCTTTAGCTTTCCTGCTTCTATTTTCTCTAACATCTGCCTGACTTGGGGTGTGTGGGAGCAGGAAGGAGGGCTGCAGAGCACCTTCCCTATCCCTAGATTTAAGAAATCCCTACTTGTCGTGTGGACTAATTGCCGTGCCTTGCTCCCTTCTAAGGATGTTTGCCAAGATAGAAGATTTAACTGCAGTCCTGGATTTCTTTCACTTAGTTTAGGTTAGGAATTAAATAATGAAGGATGAAGCTTGTGCCAAACTTCTGCAAATCTTGCTTGTACTTGAGAAGGCCTGTCTTCACCACCCAAGCATTAGGTTTGTGGTTCCAGAAGGATTAAGAATTGCAGTTGCTGATGCTGGTAGTGCTGTAGCTTCACTTTTTCAGTTTCGGGAGAAATCCACAGGGACGAAATGATGGTGTAGGAGGAGTTCTTAGACATTGTTGTGTACTGTCTGTTCTGCATGGGAATTTTGGCAGCAGGCTGTGCCATGTATCAAGTACTGCCTTGCTCATTACAGGGCCATCCTTTTGCTCATCCCTTCCTTTTTGCTGCTTTAGAAAATCTTGTTTTCTGTTTAGAACTACTTTTTTTTTCTTTTTTTTTTTTTAAGGTTGAGGAATACTTTGAGACAAATGCCTGGCTTCCTGATAGTTAAGCTAACAGTAGGTTCTGACATTTAGGTGGATGGTTTTATACACGCAATAGGAATTTTTCTTCAAAAAAAAAAAGTTTGGAAAAGCACCAAAGCATTCTTCTGTTGTACCCGAGCAGCTCTGATACTGGTTTGTTTGCTTCATTCTGAAATTTTTTGAGTTTCTGAAAACATCTTTGGCAGTAAATCTTCCTCGTTTTATGAGGGTTTTTAACCAGTCAGCGTTATCTTCTGTAACCATTATATATGCAAATTGCTTTTTTTTTTAAGCTAAGCTTTTTTGTAAATGTAGTGAGAACCAGCCGTTGAGATCACATGTTTATCCTGACGCTCTCTAGAAAGATGTCAGTGCTGCTCCTAAATTCTGAATTAGTTGCTTTATAGGGCTGTGACAGAAGGATTGAGAACGAATGGGGAAATTTGTTCTGCTTCTCACCCAGAAGATGTGCTTCTGGGGTAAGTTTGTCCCATAGACAGAGCTGTGTGTGACAAGCAGGGTGATGACCACCATGCTTTGTGAGGAGATCATAGAATCATAGAATGGTTAGAGTTGGAAGGGATCTTCAAGATCATCAAGTTCCAACCCCCCTGCCATGGGCAGGGACACCTCTCCCTAGAGCAGGTTGCTCCAAGCCCCATCCAACCTGGCCTTGAACACTTCCAGGGATGGGGCATTAACAACTTCCCTGGGCAACCTGTTCCAGTGCCTCACCACCCTCACAGCAAAGAACTTCTTCCTAAGATCTCATCTAAATCTCCCCTCTTCCAATTTGAAACCATTACCCCTTGTCCTATCACTAGACTTCCTGACACAGAGTCCCTCCCCAGCTCTCCTGGAGCTCCCTTCAGATCCTGGAAGGCTGCTATCAGGTCTCCCCGGAGCCTTCTCTTCTCCAGGCTGAACAGCCCCAGCTCTCTCAGCCTGTCCTCATGGGAGAGGTGCTCCATCCCTGTGATCATCTTGGTGGTCCTGTGCTGGACCTGTCTCTTCTTGGGAACCGCAGAAAACAGCCACACTCATGAAATAGTCTGTTTGATGTTGATGAAAGTCTTAAAGTACTGCGTTGAGTCTGGTTTGGCAGCGCTGGTTCTTGGAGGAAAGAGCCACCAACAGTGCCTGCAGTGGGAGGTGTCCTACAACGCCTTACTGATTCTGATTGTACCCTGGCCTTGATCACAGGGTTTGGTAACAAAATCCAGCAGGATGAGTAATTGTGATTCTGCACTTCATCTTGTTTCTCTGTTATGTACTGCTTATTTCTGAGAAGTTTGGGGAGAGAATGAAACATACTGTTTTCAGGTATAAAACTCATCGTGTTCTGCAAAGCCTTATCTCCAGGGCTCCCTCCAAGACTTGTTTTGTAGGGGAAGTTTATTTAAACTTGCTTCTGATGGTCCCTGATGAATGGTGCAAGTGCTTCTCTGCATAATGCTTTTCAATTGGAACTCATCTCTTCTTTCAGCAATGCTGGTAAAGCCTTAATGTAAATAATCTGACTCTTCACATGCTTGGGAGGGACATGTCTGTGTAAGGAGGAGCACGTGTTCACAAGGGAGAATACTTTCCTAGTCTCATGTGTAAAGCCCTTTGATTGCCAGTGAAGTGGTGTGGTTTTATTTGGTATGGTTAATAAGCAGTTGGTTCCTGTGTTAGCCACACAGCAAACTTAGTCTGTGTTCAGTGGTTAAATAGTGTCAGCCCAGAGAGGGAAAAGTAATTTGATGTTCTCTTAGTCTGTGGAACATACTGTATTTATCTAATTGTGCATTCAGTTTAGGTTTCGTTTCAGGCTGTGGTGGGCGTTTGAATCATCGCTCTCCATAGTTTGATCCCCTTTACCAGATTTCAGGAACTCTTGCATGCAACTTAAAGGAATGTACGTAAGCCCTGAATAGAAATGTTAGGAATAGGTAGTTCAACCAAATTTTTTCCTGGACAAACTGCTTTTAAAGTAATAGTCCTAAAAAACCTTTGCTTTATTCCAGGAACTAAAGGAGAAAATATGATAATGGGAAGGGATCATATTAACTTTTATTCTCTGGCTTTGCAAAGTGAATTGTTGAAGGCTGTAGTGCTTTTCCCTTAGTGTGTTTTGGAGCCTTGGCTTTAATATTAAAATTCACTGTTCTCTCTTCTGCAGTATTTGATTCTGAAACTTGAAAGACCTGCCATAGTCCAGAGTATCACATTTGGCAAATATGAGAAAACACACGTCTGCAATTTAAAGAAGTTTAAAGTCTTTGGTGGGATGAATGAAGAAAACATGACAGATCTCTTATCCAGGTAAGGTGTGATTTCATCAGCTTTGGTAATCATAAAGGCTGGACAAAAATGTTCTTCCCCTTCACTCCCAAGTGGACCCATGGCTGACAGTGTGATAGGGCCATGGTTGTGATCCTGCAGTTAGCTGCCCTTGTGTTTATGGTCAGGACAGAGAGCAGCAATCCCAACACTTGCTCCAGGAAGCCTTCCTTACTCTGCTCTAACCACAAAGGATTTGTGGAGAGTGAGCTCTTGGAGATTTGGAAGAGCTGAGAGCAGGGTGCAGCGTTGCTGAATGGCAGTTCCTTTCTTCTGTGTGATTGAGGCACAAGAGAAAGGGTTCCCCGGGTGTGGGTACCTTAAAGCAGCTTTTAAAAGCCCAAGTAACTTGTCTATATCAAGAACCTCGTTGGAGTTGTAAAGGTCTGAACTAATCAGCTGCTCTGCCTTTCTTCAAATGGGGAAATAAATAAGCAAATGGAAAACCTGTGTTTTCCTTTGTTTAGTTTCATTTGGTGGTTGATAGAGACAAAAGAGCAAGCCTTTTGGCTATTCAAGCTATCCAGAGCTTCTGAGTAGTTGCTGATGTAAATTTACAGGGGCTTTTTAAGGATTCTTCTGTTTCAGAAAAGGAAATGATATTTAAGTATCTAGGAGTACAAGAGCAATGAGTAGCAAGAACTAGTTTATTTTTGGAGGCCTACAGAAGGAAAGCCCACCTCTGGGCAGTGGGTGGGTGTACATTATCTGTAGTCAAGCAGAGTAGCCATGGAGAAATGTGGGAATTTCTTTGATGCAGGTATCCTTTACGACCTTATAGAAACCAGCCACAACCCTTCCCACCCTTTTGCCCTCTTCAGATAGACCAGTCTTGCAATTTGACAGTTTTCCTGCTAGAATGATAGGGGGTGAAGGCTTAGTAGCATAGCAGACTTAAGTTTTTTGAGAAATTATACTAAATATTTGACATTTTTATAATGTAATGTCCATAAATGGATCAGAAAGCACTTTGGCAGCACTTTGAAAATGGGAAAGCGATGGTGCAGGCAGATGGCTTCCTGAAAGTTGCAGGGTTACGGGTGCAGAGCAGCAGCCTTGATCCTCTGTCAGGCCCCCCCTTTCCCCCCAAAAAACCCACTGCCTGGTGCTGCTTCGCAAGGAGACAAGGTGGTGGATTTGAACCCAGGCACTGGTCCAGCATGTGCACTTGTGATTCCCAGTAATATGAAGCAAGCTTCGCATTTCAGGCATGACCTAGATCGCGTTTATTAGCTAGTCCTAAAATACAAGGTAAGATTTAGTAACCTTATTTATTTTTTCCCACAGTGGCTTAAAGAATGATTATAACAAAGAAACATTCACCTTGAAGCATAAAATTGATGAACAGATGTTCCCCTGTCGATTCATTAAGATAGGTAAATGCATTTTTTCAGCATTCTGAGTAGAAAATAATCTCTTCTTATACTTGTGCCAGTCTTGGCACTCGTGACTACATTGTACTCAGGCAAAGTATCCACAAGAGCTGTTCCATTTCATGATCTTTTAGGCTGGTTAGATTTGGAACACAGTTGAAGTCCTGTCACTGAGAAATAATAGCTTCATAATTTACATAGTGGGAAATGAAAGTGCAATGCAGTCATTTTCAGAAATACATTTGTTGAGTCAATTAATTGCTGGAGAAGATGCTTACTGTCCTACTATAAATTACTGTATAAAGCTTGAAAAAAATAGTATTAAGCTAAATACTGATAAAAGTTTCAGCGTTGTCAGCCCTAGAGTTTGGAAAAGGTTGAAGTCTTTTTGTTCTCAAACATGCTTGCAGCACACAGGGCAACAGCAGAAGCTGTCCTTGTTCTCTTCTTGCAACTCTAATCATTAAGTCTCATCTCTGGCTAAAGGTGACATTCCAGGGGCAAGTTAAAGTTATACCCTATGATGTCCTGTCTTGTTTCTCTAGTAAAGGTTCCTAAAGGGGTTGCTAACAGCCAGTTGCTGTGACTTGTGATGGGAGCAGGTGAGGATCTCTCTTCCTTGCTTCGTGCAGGTCAGAGAGAAGAGGTGGCCATCAGTGATAATGAATTTAGAGTCTTTCAGCTTTTTGGAGCTCAGTAGATTTATTTTCCTACCGAGAGAGTAAAAGAATGACTGGTTTTAAACTGTTTAAGGTTAAAAATAGAGCAAGGAGGTAGTTGCTGAAAAATGAGATAAGATCCTGTTGACTAATTTAGGTGAATTTAGGAGAGTTTTGAAGTGTTCAGTAATTCCTTTCCCAAGACTTGGATGACAATGGCTGTGCAGGGGCTGCCTTTGAGTCCTTTACTCTGGTGTCTTCTAGTCAGCTTTCTGAATCTTCTCTCATGTTTGCCTGACGAATTGAAAGCTTCAGGCTGAGAATAAATAATAAAAAGAATTTGTACCATGAACAGTGGTGTTTCCCATTCTTAGAGAAGTGCACAGATTGGTTGTTCAGTTCATTGGGTTGGGTTTTTTTGGCTACTTGTTTTGGAAACATCTGTAACATTTGGCTTTTGGAAATCTCAAGAGGAATAGAGGAATAGTTGCAGAGTTAAAGGTTGATTACATCAGGAAAGTTAATTTTTAAAATTTTTTTACTCATTTTTAAATATATTCTATTGCTTCCTGTGTTGGGTTTTTGGGAAATGTTATTTTTTCAGTGCCTAAAACCAGCAAGTAGTTACTGGGGGGCTACAGGGGCGAATGGGAAGATTAGTAGCCACTTCTCTGGATGTGGAAATTGTATTCCAGCAAAATGTGCTCTGATGTTATGAAGGATAGCAGGAAGTTGAAAGTTGTTAGGAAAGTGAAATGCTGATTAATTTCTATTATGAGGGTTTTTTTTGTCTGACATTACATGAGCAGTATTAATAGTTCCAGGACTTGTTTGGTTGAGTTGAGTTTCTCATGTACCAATAAGCATTCTGTGTTATATACATTATTATTATTAGATTTCTATTTAGAATCATAGAATGGTTAGAGTTGGAAGGGACCCTAAAGATCATCAAGTTCCAATCCCCCTGCCATGGGCAGGGACACCTCTCCCTAGAGCAGCTTGCTCAAAGCCCCGTCCAGCCTGGCCTTAAACACTTCCAGGGATGGGGCATCAACAACTTCCCTGGGCAACCTGTTCCAGTGCCTCACCACCCTCACAGCAAAGAACTTCTTCCTAATATCTCATCTAAATCTCCCCTCTTCCAATTTAAAACCATTCCCCCTTGTCCTGTCACTAGGCTTCCTGACAAAGAGTCCCTCCCCAGCTCTCCTGGAGCTCCCTTCAGATCCTGGAAGGCTGCTAGAAGGTCTCCCCGGAGCCTTCTCTTCTCCAGGCTGAACAGTCCCAGCTCTCTCAGCCTGTCCTCATAGGAGAGGTGCTCCATCCCTCTGATCATCTTGGTGGCCCTGCGCTGGACCTGTTCCAACAGTTCCATGTCCTTTCTATGTTGAGGACTCCAGAACTGAACTAACTAACTTTAACTATCACTTGCTCACTAGCCACAGTTTGGGATGAGTTTGCCTTTTTAGCTCTATCTATGGCTTTTAATTTCTTTAGGTATCTTCTATGAAGAAATTCCTGTCCTAGGAGAGAAATTAAAATTATCATTTAGCCAAAACCTAATAACCTCTAGTTGATGGCTAGTGTCATTTTGTTTATGAAGTTGTGCATGGTTTCTTTTTCTCTCTGAAACAACTGTAAAATAATGTTACGAAATTCTGTTATTTTTCAGATTCACAGCTTGAATATGTTTTCAGTTTGCTAAAATTTCCAAGCTGCTAGCCAAAAGTAACTCAAAATTCGAAAGACCGTGCTGTGTTCCTTGTCATGCTGCCAGCAAACACGAGGCCAAAAGCTGCCCTTTTGGACTCTTAGGGACTGACCCTGCAAAAGTTGCTGTTATCAGTGAGGTTTGCATATTTGGGGAAGGCATTAGTTTGGCAGCGATTTGCATCAGGCATTTGCTATATAACAGATATTTGCAGATATGACTCTACACCGCTCTTAATAGTACAGCAGGGAGGCTTATAGGGAGGAGAGGGCAGGAGGAACATGGCATGGATAGATCCGTGAGAGGGAAAAAATCATAGAATCATAGAATCATATAATGGTTAGGGTTGGAAGGGACCTTAAAGATCATCCAGTTCCAACCGCCCTGCCCTGGGCAGGGACACCTCTCTCTAGACCAGGTTGCTCAAAGCCCCATCTAACTTGGCCTTGAACACTTCCAGGGATGGGGCGTCAACAACTTCCCTGGGCAACCTGTTCCAATGCCTCACCACCCTCACAGCAAAGAATTTCTTCCTAAGATCTCATCTAAATCTCCCCTCTTCCAATTTAAAACCATTACCCCTTGTCCTGTCACTAGACTTCCTGACAAAAAATATGTCCTACATTGCTCACATTGAGGAATTAGAGGAATTTTCAGGCTCAGAGAAAGCAGAAGAAATAACTTCCCTGTATTGTCATTTTATCAAGAGAAGGCTTCCATCTCTTTCAGTTTAATTAGTTCAGCTTCACTTCCTTAGCACTGAAATGCCCAGTTGTGCAGGCTTTTGACCTACTTGACAGGTAATTTTTACATTTCATGTAGCACCTCATTAAAGAACCTGGGAGGAGGAAGAAGATATTTATTCGGACAAAATCGAAAGGACATGGAACTGTTGGAACAGGTCCAGCGCAGGGCCACCAAGATGATCAGAGAGATGGAGCACCTCTCCTATGAGGACCGGCTGAGAGAGCTGGGACTGTTCAGCCTGGAGAAGGCTCTGGGGAGACCTGATAGCAGCCTTCCAGTATCTGAAGGGAGCTCCAGGAGAGCTGGGGAGGGACTCTTTGTCAGGAAGTGTAGTGACAGGACGAGGGGTAATGGTTTTAAATTGGAAGAGGGGAGATTTAGATGAGATCTTAGGAAGAAGTTCTTTGGTGTGAGGGTGGTGAGGCACTGGAACAGGTTGCCCAGGGAAGTTGTTGATGCCGCATCCCTGGAAGTGTTTAAGGCCAGGCTGGATGGGGCTTTGAGCGACCTGCTGTAGTGAGAGGTGTCCCTGCCCATGGCAGGGGGGCTGGAACTTGATGATCTTTAAGGTCCCTTCCAACTCTAACCATTCTATGATTCTATGAAAATATCGCAGAATAATCTTTTTTAATGTCTGTGGGCCTTGTTTCTGGCTCTGTTTTTGTGGTTACTCCAAGTGGAGATGGTTTTGTTTTTTTTTTTTAATACTATGTCCTTGAAGGCAGAAGGTGCTGTAAAGACTGCTTGGCATGAAAACTTGAAGAAATCCTGGGTGTAGTTTTCATACCAGTTTGCTACTGGCATGGAAGCTCCTTACTAGGCTTCAAGATTTTTAAGCTTTTGTATAACAGGAGTGAGCAATCCTTTCTTTAGGTATATTTCCTGCATTTTTCCAAACACACACTTTGTGTGTAGTGCCTGTAGGTGGGGGGACACGGAAATTAGCTTGAGAGAGGTATTTGAAATCATTGTGCCATGTTTAATGTCTCTGCTACTATCCTCTCTAGTACACAGAGTTGCAGCCCTTGCCTAGGAGTAGCTTCCAGTTATTGAGAAACATCCCCTAAAGTTGGCCTTCTGTGGGTAAAGAACTGTTTAAGTGACCTAAATACCTTCTTCTGTTGAAGGGATATTGATTTTTTTATTTTTTTCTATTTTTCTTATTTTTTTTCCCCCCTCTACTGGGCACCCCTCATTGTGGAGTGACGGTTCAGCTGATCTGAGCAGTTATATTTGTTTCTAGAAGGATTGCTGTAGTACACACAGCAAAAAAGAAGAAAAAAAAAAGGGGAAAAAATCCATTCTGAGGAGCCTTTATGGTAAAAACTGGAGGGGTTCTGTAGCTTTAGGCTTCAGATTCAACACCTTTTAATCCTAGTCTATTTCCACCTCAGAGGTGAGTGTGAAGGAGGGGAAAAAAGCAGCAGAGCAAAAGTGTGGCCTCTGCAACTATGTGGCAGGTGGGGTATACACTGATTTTTGAGGGGTTGTCTCTAAGCTTTTGCAGAGGCTCTGGTAGGTTTGTGTCCAGCTGTGCTGTCTGAAGTGGGTGAAGGAGAGGACAAATAAAAACCAGCAGTTGGAAGACATGAGAAGTGAAATGGAGTGGCACCCAGGTTCCTAGTTTACCTCTCAACTTTGTGTCAAAGTGAAAATGAGATTTGGGTGTCACGGTGACAAGTAATGCTTATTTTTTTAAGGCTGTGTAGCTCGTTGCTGCACTTTGTGTCTCCTTCATCCAGGTCTAAGTTAAAATATAGTTGCTCAAAAAAGAGGTTTATATAAAGAGTGGAGTACGACTGAGGAGACCCCAAAAGGGCAGAGGAGAGGGTGAGGTGTCTCCTTTGTGTAGCTGGGAGCCAGGGAAGAAGTTCAAAAACGGGGAGATGATCCAGCAGGACACTTGGTCTTTTCTAAATGGAATAGAAATCATGTTATGGTTTCAACCCTCCTGCTTGCTTTCTTTTCCTGCTCTTGTGGAGTTTTTTAAAAAGTTTAAATTGAGTTTTCTCTGCCTGTGAAGCATTTACTTTCTATTCCCTGTACAATGTAACATCTGTGCTTTCCTTAAAGCAGATGATTGCACCATGAGAATCTTGATGTTAAAAATCACAGTTTCTGGAGTTCTTTTTCCTTTTTGTAAACAAGACTGTTGAAAGCTGTGAGTTAACTTGGGAAGGAGAGAAGTGTTAGCAAATTGATAGCTTTATGTTTCTTATGGTGATAACTGCACAGGATTCTTAAGCACATCCTGATACATCTTTTGGCCTTTAGATGGCTACCAAGATAGGAGGATGGCACTGGAACAGGTTGCCCAGGGAAGTTGTTGATGCCCCATCCCTGGAAGTGTTTAAGGCCAGGCTGGATGGGGCTTTGAGCAACCTGCTGTAGGGAGAGGTGTCCCTGCCCGTAGCAGGGGGGTTGGAACTTGATGATCTTTAAGGTCCCTTCCAACTCTAACCATTCTATGATTCTATGAATTGTTAAATTTTTCTGGGAGAAGCTGATATAAATTCTGAGAAGTTGTTGGGGGAGGGGAAAGAGGTGGCCACCTCTGCTGTTTTTCTGGAATGAGGGGGAAAGTGATAATACTTGGTTTTAGTTTTTTCACTCAGTTATCTCAACGTTATGAAGTTGGCCTCAAGTTCACCATCAGGAAATGTATGGTCTTGGTCCATTTTGAGGTGGTCTGTGGTTTGGTTCAGTGTTTCAGTGCAGGAAGCTCATGGATAGGCTTTGGGCTTTGATTCTTTATAGCTGAGCAAATACCAGATTTAACTTCATTTTGGTCTTGGTCTGTGTGTTCAGGTCTCAAGACAAATCAAAGGTGTTGCCCTTACGGGGGATATTTTGTCCCTCTGCCACCTTAATAGGTGGGATACCCAGGATTAAATTTATCTGTGCACTTTTAAATAAAAGTAGGAACTTTTAATGGTATTAAGGTACCATCTTGGCAGTGCTTGTCTTGTGCAGAGGATAAAAGTAGGCAAGAAAGAAGTTTCTTGGGCAGGGTAGATTCAATGTGGACAGAAGACAAGTGATTCTTGGTTTTTCTGACTGTTCACTTCTCTCCTGTCTCCACAAACATGCACCTACTTAGGAATGGCTCTGAAAGCATCTTGTTTTGTATGCTCAGTGATGAAGTAGCAAGAAACTGTCTTGAACAGGACTATTTCAGAGCTGTAACATGTGAAGTACCTACTTATAGATATTAAAACCTGTTAAGAAACATGTATTCAAAGTCTCCTGGTGATACTTCCCTGAAGTTGTCACATGTCTTCACCCATAGGTTTGTAGAAACACATAAAAATTCAGAGAACCATGCATTTGAACATATGTTTTATGCCCAAACACGTTGCAGAAAAGAGTAGATCTAGTTTGTTTGAAGTGTGAATACTTAAGAACCCTTAGGAGCGCAGGAACAACTTTTAAGACAAATTTTGGTTTTTATTTCCGCAAATAGTAGGTCAGAAAACCCTTAGTTCAACATGTTAATGTTAGTGGTAT
The DNA here is from genome assembly GCA_013400375.1 of Thinocorus orbignyianus. Classification (NCBI taxonomy): domain Eukaryota; kingdom Metazoa; phylum Chordata; class Aves; order Ciconiiformes; family Thinocoridae; genus Thinocorus; species Thinocorus orbignyianus. The sequence goes on from VXBW01005996.1 coordinate 104,889, forward strand.
TTTATGGTGGTTTTAAAGACAACAAGCAATTTCTCTGTGGCAAAAAATGTTTATGTGGAAGTGATGAAGTAGCAGACTCCGTGCTGTTGCTGGTAACTGCTCATTCATATCCCGTGCTGCCTTTTCCTGTTGATCAGTTACGGTCAAATAAAAAGGAAACAAAAGCACTTGTAACGAAACCACTTGATTTCACTGCAGTTTTAAGGAGTCAGGGTTCACCCAGTTTTCTGGGGAACTGGAGTTGCTCTGAAAAGCAAACCTGAGTCTTACCCTGCAGCTTAGTGGATAGATCAGTGCAAAACCACAGGTGCTATCACACAGAGGTAGAGGAGCCTTAGGTGAGAGGCTGACAGTGTGTTTCACAGGTCATTTAATATTTTAAATATGTTTGTTCCAATACACCAATAAAACAGTATCAGCCAAAAAGCTGTGCAGATTTAAGCTTAACAAAAAAAAATAATAAAAAGGTAGTTTTGAAATTGGAAACTGTCAGTTTTCCCTCCCTCCTTCCTCCCCAACTTGCAGATGTTACTAATTTTGTACCATTTAACATACCCAAGCTTCTCGTCTGCACCATTAGGGAAAATAATTGTTGCTGACAAATGTGAAAATAAATGTACTATGAGGAGCAAATAGTGTCGCTGATGTGCTCGTGCTTCTCATCCATGTCAAAGCTTTGTTGCCTCTTTGAGCTGTTTTAAATGATAGTGGTTTTGCTCTTTTGCTTTAAATCCAGCTTCTGCTTTGTGATGATCTGCTGTGTTCATGTTGCTTGGCACGCGTTGCTTTCAATGACTACTTTAACATGACGTAGTTGTAATTTTCCAAAGCTTACTGAAAAGATCTAGAACTTATGTCAAATCAGAAATACTGAGTTTTGTTTAATGGTCTGTTGAAATAATATTATTCATAGCCTGATAAGACTTAACGCAGTGGTTATTTGGTGTTTATAAGCATTCCTTTTCTCCTTTTCCTTTCTTCTCTAGTTCCACTCTTATCCTGGGGACCTAGCTTCAATTTTAGTATCTGGTATGTTGAACTTAATGGCATTGATGATCCAGATGTGGTCCAGCCGTGCCTCAACTGGTACAGCAAGGTAGGCCTGCATTTTAGGTGCTTGTCTCTTTGAAGATTTGTACTCTGGGAATCTTGTGAAACTTCTCTGACTGGAATTACGTGACCTTTTTGTTTCTTGAATATCAGCTATTAAAACAACAAACACATGTAGTTTAAACTTAAACCACATGGCTGACTTTGACTCAAAGTGGATCTTTGAGTTGTATCTGCGTGTTCTCTTAAGCAAAAACAAAAAACCTGAAACACCCCCAAATCATCAAGAACCCAACCAAAACCAGAAACCACACACACAATCCAATGTAATGTTCCCAAAAATCCCCCATACCACCACCAGAAAAACCACCTGAACCCCTGGAGAAGAAAAATATAAAACAAAGAAACACTGAGTCAAAGGGGACAATATTAGTAAAATACTGTTTGTATTGGAAGGGAAATGAATCTTAACAAAACCAGATTCTGTTTCTTCCTCTTCTTGCCATTTGATTCGTCGTTCTTTTACCATACCTGTCCTCTCTAGAGCTGTATGTGAGCTTAGAGCCTTTTGGGCTACAGCTTCTGTTACAGGGTATAAAAATGAGTTTGTTTTGAAGAGAATCCACAGTGGTGTCTTTTCTGTTGCAGCTCCTTGCACTTCTGATGTTTCCCTCTTAGTGTCTTTTTACTGAATGCCCTGGAACAGAGGGGAGCTGATGCCACTGGACCGTGAGATGAGATGATTTATGCCATTTGTCACTTTGATAGACAGAAAGTTCAAAGGGTTCTAAACATTATTTGTATAAACTGTATTTAATTGAGTGCAACAGATTCCTCTCCTGTGGGAGAGAAATGAAAGAAGTGCACACTGACAACCAGAATTCATTTTGTGGCTGGTTTTTTATGCATAGATCTTCTGGAACCATTTATGAAATTCATATTGTGTTGCAGAGAAGACGTCCTTCCCAGCTGAGTAAGACTGGGTAGTGGAGCAGCATATCTCTGCTTCCAGAAGGAAGAACTTTAAAGGGGAAAAAGGTTTCTGGGTGGCAGTACCAACAGTTGGCTCTCCGCACAGTTTATGGTTCTTCCAGAATGGCAAAGGAACCTTGTGACCATGTTCTCTGGCTCACTTCTGTTTACACTAACATCACCTCAACACCTAACATCAGTCCTCAACATAGAAAGGACATGGAACTGTTGGAACAGGTCCANCAAACTGCTTCATGGAGGATTTGAAACCAGAGCTAACAGTTAAAGTGGAAGTTGTCTGTAGCTGTATTATGATTAAGGTGGTAATTGTGGTCATTAGTCTGCTGATTACTGTTCTCCAGTCCTGAAAAGTCCGGTTCTCAGATGCTGCTGCTGGTTTTCTGTGCTCCTTTCTGCTGCCACTGCACATGGTGGTGTCTCTGGCATTTTTGACCAGTTGCTGCAAGCAGGAAGCTGATTTTTATTATTTTTGGTCAGGAGCCATCTGATGGTGATGTCAGCATCTGTTTTGTTCGGTCTTATCCCATGGAATCGACACTTTTCATGGTCAGCATGTATGTAGCGACAGCTTCTTCAAGGGGTGCCAGTATTGTTTTTCTAAAGCTTAAAACCCTAAAGCGGCAAAGCGGAGACTTAGTCATGATTGTTTGGGTTCTGCTAGGATCAGTTGCCAAGTTTTTGGTGATGAGTGCATGTCTCATTGATGTTCTCCTCTCTCACGGTCCTGGGAGGCTGCTGTTGCCAGATCCATGTAGGAGGATACGTGTTGACCCATATTTTGGAGAAGGCAGAAAGGTTGACCTGTTTCTTCTAATTCTTTGAGTTGGTCCAAATGTTTTCCATACGTGTTCTTGGAAGTCTCAAAGGCTTTGAAATCTATTAATTCTTCACTGCCTGAGACATCAGATGAGGAGAAGGTTCTGTTTGAAGCTGCCCATCCTTTTTGTTGTGTGTACTTTAACCAACAAAACCTCCCTTTCCTGAAGGCCTTCTGTCTCCTGGAAGCTTTACCACTGCAGTTTTACTGAAGAGTGGGCATACTTTATTTAGCAGCTAAGAACTGCTGGTTTATCGATGGCTATCACTCCTGTTTTTGATAATGAACACTTAAATATGTTTAAATCTACCAGTCTATTTAACAGTGTTAATGTCTTGCTCTCAAGCTCTTGCTACGTTTTAAACCACAGGAATTATTTGCAGCTTCAGAGCAAAGCTATTATTTAAGTTGTCATCACTTTAAACTTAAACGACAGCATTTAAAAAGGAGCCTTTTTATATACTTTTTATTCACTTTTTGCATAGAAAAGTTTTGTACGTTTAACCTCTGAAGTGTCACTGTGGTGCCATAGAATCAGAGAATGGTTTGAGTTGAAAGGGACTTCAAAAATCATCCATTTCCAACTCCCTCCTGCCATGGGGGCAGGGACACCTCCCACTACACCAGATTGCTCAAAGCCCCATCCAGCCTGGCCTTAAACACCTCTGGGGATGGGAAGTCAATTGAATTTCACTTGAAGCAAGCTTTTATATTGCACTGAGTGACCAACTTCTATCCAACAGTCTAGAAACCTGGTCTGTCAGTCACGAGAGGTTCAATGGAGATACACCAAGTCTAAACTAGAGGAGCTGGAAGTGCAGAAGCTGTATTTTATTGATATGCAGCTGTCCTTTTGCTTGCTGTCCCTTTGAGCAACAAAGAACCTAATGTAGGTTTGGTCATAGAATCATAGAAANGGCCCTGCGCTGGACCTGTTCCAACAGTTCGATGTCCTTTCTCTGTTGAGACTCCAGTACTGGACATTACTCCAGGTGGTGTCTCAGAAGCGCAGAGTAGAGGGGGAGAATCACCTCCTGTGACCTGCTTCTTTTGCTTGCAGCCCAGGCTGGTGGTGGTTTCTGGGCTGCCAGCACGCACTGCCGGCTCATGTTGAGCTTCTCATCCATGAGCACTCCCAAGTCCTTCTCCTCAGGGCTGCTCTCCAGCCATTCTCTGCCCAACCTGTATTTGTGCCTGGGATTGCCACGTCCCAGGTGTAGGACTCTGCACTTGGCTTGGTTGAACTTCATGCAATGGTTGAACGTCATGACTGATGAAAGTGAACATTTGCTTAAAGACAGTGTGTTAAGTATCTCTTAGAGGGATAAAAAAAAGAGATTTTTTTTCCAGTTGTGCTGTAAAACTTTTTTTTAACTTTAATATTCCTTTGCCCACAGTCTTGCATTTTTATCAGTACGTGTCCTTGGCCTTTTTCATGTGGGCTGGGAACTGATTTTCTAAAAATGCATAGTTCTGGCTATTTGCAGCTGTGAAATACTGATGGATTAAGAACTAAAAATACAGCACATGGCCGTGATTCTTTTTAGCTCCTTCAGTTTATGAGACTCTTGCTATAGAGCCATTATTTCGAGAGCACTAATTTTTGTTGAATGTTGCTGTTAGTTCCAGGTTTTCAGAAAGATTCTGTTCATTTAAATCCCATAAACTTCACTTCTAGCAGTGGTGTCCATTTAGGAGTAAAATCTTTTTGCTCTAATTTGATGTGTCTTACAGATGCTTAACTTAACATTTGCTTTTTACCACAGTAGATGTGTATTAAAGATGGAAATAGAGATAATTTTTGTTTCTTGAACGCCTTAGGATTTAGGTTGGAAGAGTCTATTTAAAATAAGTGGTTTTGCCACTTACCAACTTAAAAATCCGTGTTACTTCTGCATATTGTTAGCAGCTTTGAAAACACAGGGGGTGATTTGGTAGGTTAATAGCACAAGCTGTAGTTGTTACACAGAGTTTACTGTCTCCTCACATTTCTGTGCCTGAAAATTTGTCCCTGCCCGGGGCACCAGGGGTTGGAACTCGATGATCTTCAAGGTCGCTTCCAACCCGAACTGTTTTATGATTCTATGATTTGACCCAGCGTAAGGTTTCTAGAGCTTGTCCCATCACTTCCCACAGCTGAGTGGGAAATGGGCAGCTTTGGCTCACGTGGTGGGAAAGCAGAGGTTCTGCTTCAAGATACGTGGGAATATTTTGAAGGTAAAAAAGTTTGGCGTCAGCATAAATCCTCGAACCCTCGTGAACCCCCAGGATTTTGGGGGTCACCCCTTCTGCCTTCCCATTGTAGTGGTCATTGCAACTATTCCTGTTCTCATGGCCTTTTTTTTTTTTTTCCTTCTGCTTCTAGAAAAGCGGTGACCTACTTTACTCTTCTAAATTATTTTGTTATGTAAGAGTCATACAATCAAATTATGTAAGGCCGATCCTGAAGGTTTTTTTTCCTGCTCCGGCCTCCGTCTAGGCCTCGAAGAACGGGGCCAGGCAGATGCAGGGGAAAGAAGAGACCTGGAATGCTGTACACTCTCTTCTTGTATTAAATGGGATGATGCTAAGTTATATAATTTCTATACTGTTGGAAATCAGTATAGAAAGAGGGTTGGGGTTATTCTCTCCGTTCAGAGAAGGCTCTGGGGAGACCTTAGAGCCCCTTTCCTGAAGGGGGCCAACAAGAGAGATGGGGGGAGGGTCTCTTGATCAGGGAGTGGAGCGATAGGATGAGGGGAATGACTTTAAACTGAAAGAGGGGAGATTTAGATTAGATATTAGAAATTCTTTCCTGGGAGGGTGGTGAGGCACTGGAACAGGTTGCTTGTTGAACTTGTGGCTGCCCCCTCCATCCCTGGAGGTGTTCAAGGCCAGATTGGATGGGACTTTGAGCAACCTGGTCTATTGGGTGGTGGCCCTTGCCATGGCAGGGGGCTTGGAGCTGGATGATCTGCAAGTTCCCTTCCAATCCAAACCACTCTGTGATTCTATGATTCTGTGAAATGAAAATCCTACACAGCTTGCAGCATCTTTCCACAGCATTCCCCTGTAAGCTCTTGACCAATTTATGTGCAGCATGTGTAAGAGATATCTCTGGGCAGGTTTGCTGGTAGCTCCCAGCAGTGCTGGTGAAGGAAAAATCTACATGTCTCATAGGTTTTCTTGTGTTCCAGTAGTACCGTGAACAGGAAGCCATTCGCCTTTGCCTAAAGCATTTCCGTCAGCACAACTACACCGAAGCTTTTGAGTCCCTGCAGAAGAAAACCAAGATTGCTCTGGAGCATCCTATGTTGACCGACCTGCATGACAAACTGGTGTTGAAGGGAGACTTTGACGCTTGCGAAGAACTGATAGAAAAAGCTGTGAATGGTAAGAGAATCAAAGGGTTCTGGTCTATTTAAAAAAGAAAAAGCATTGAAATGTTACTGCTATTTCATGTCTACTGTGGTATATACTGTCAGCTCTTGGAATTGTGAGTGTGTATATGATGAAAGTTAAAACTTCAGCCATGAAATCTCTCAACACTGCTACTTTTGGAGTCTCTTTCCCCAGAATTGACAATATGGTGCCCTTAAGAGTGGGTAGAAATGTAGAAATAAGTTCTTCATGTAAGTGGCTGGCAAGCTGAAGGTGGGCTAAACTATCAGAAAAGTCACTGGAGTGGTGAGCAGGGAAGCGCAGAACTTGAGTTCTCAATAGTGATTTGTATCCTGGTTTCTTGTTAGAGTTTACCACCTAATTGCTCTTTTAGCAGAAGTTTTCAGCTGTATTTGAAAATGCTGCTTTGCTTATGGGGAAAATAGTCCTTGGAAAATGGTGTAAAAAAGAAGTCACAGTGATTGGAGGCGGAGCAGGACATTGGCAACTGCTTTCATTGTAACTACTGGAAACTTTCAAGTTAGGAGCACTGTCTGTAAATGGCTTTCAACTCCAAAAATGGGAGAATGAACTTTCTCTTGATAGAATAGGATGCAGAAGGAATTGGGCTATTGTACTGAAATATCTTTGAAGACCTGTGCAGTGGTTTTGGATCACAGCCCAATGCATGGAGGGACTGTGGATGTAGTTGTTCTTGATTTCATGCAGTCACTCTTCACAGAAAGCTTGTACTGACAGAAGAAAAGAACCTTGTGTCTGATGGGAGTGGAGTTAGGGGCTTATTGGACAGATTTCATGGATGTCTGGCACCAGAGATGCTTTTTTTGGGCCAGTCAGTCATTTTGTAATGTCTTTCAGATGCCAGTAACCTGCTTGACTCCCATCAGTGTGGTTTGAACCCCTAAAGTTGCAAGTGGTTCTCAGGATATGGTAGAAATGATAACTTTAAAATAAAGGATTATCTTCCATGAAAAGCACAAGGAAACTGTTCAACTAAACACAATGTTAGGCAATTTACTACAGCAGGTTGTATCAAAAACTGCAGTAAGTGGCTTTCTTCGGGTTTTTGCTCAAAGTTTCTCAACTATAATAGATAGAACAGTTGAGCTCTGCCCTGGGCTGAGCTCCCTCAGCAGCTCCAAGCATTGAGACACTGCTGAATTGCCAGGGTTCATCCTCACCCTCTGGAGTGTTGCCTGCCCTCCTGAGACAGCAAAGTGTTGGTGGCTGGGATGGGAGTGTGAAGAGCTTCCTGCTATGCAGGGGGATTTTGCAATTGGCAGCTTCCTTCTTAATTTTAAGGGTGAGTGAGGGTTGCAGGATGAGAATGCAGCAGGGAGCTGTGCCTGGCTGTTTTGCAGCATTTCTCAAGGACTTCCAGTGCCTGGAGGGGAGCTGATGAGCCCACCAATATGAGACAGGATCTGCTGAGAGCCAGAGGGATGCTATATGCTGATGGTGATGATTTTATCAATGCATTGGTCTGCTGCCTTGGCTGTGGCTTAATCTCGCTGGTGCCTAGAGGCTGTCATCTTTCCACTTCATTGCAGGCTGTAGTAGAAACTGTTTCTTCAATGGAATTTCACTAGAAGACTAGAATATGCTGAAAAAGTTCCCTCAAAAAAAGGATTTTTTAAAATTTCTATTTTTCTTGGGCACTAGTGAAGTGAATATTTGAAGCCTTGTTTTTTTGAGCTGTTATGGGATTTTTTTTATCATATTTAACATACTGCATTTACTCTATCCAGCAGTTTTCCCCTAGGACTTGAGCTGAGGTGGTATTTCTATTTCCCCTTGTACACTGAGAGTGGGGTTGTTGCCTGCAGCACTCAGCTTTTCCAGGTGTTGGAAGTACTGGCAAAGTACTCTCCTGGTAGAAAACTGCAGGTCTTAGTCTTACACTGTCTGACTAATGGGAATTTGCTTCTTGTTAAATTTGATGTGTATTATCCTGCTCCTTGTAATCATGTCCCTTTTTGGAGGCTGAGGTACTCCAGCAGGTAGAGGAGCAAGTATTTCCAGTAACAGGCTATGGATAACTTAGCAGGAGAGTTGTTGAGTAGCATCATTGTTTTGTCAGTGCTTCCAAGGGACAGAATAATATGCATGAGGATGTTTATATTGCTTCCTTTTAACCCAGCATCTGGCCAACTAAAAGTCAAATGTCAGTGTATGCATTTCCCCATTGCTCCAGTGCAATGATTTTGCTTGTCTTTGAATATATTAACCTTCTTTCCCCCATCCTACAGTTCATTGAGCAACCTGGTTTGGTGGAGGGTGTCCCTGCCTGTGGCAGGAGGTTGGAACTCAGTGATCTTTAGGGTCCCTTCCAACTCAAAATATTTTGTGATTTGTGCTATCTTCAGCTTTTGTACCCATGTAAAGCTCTGTTGCCCCCCAGCACCTTCAGAGAGAAGTGCTCTCTATCCAGAGACACTGAGGTTGTAGCTAATATTTGCTTTTAGCTGACACAACTACTAGTCTTTACTATCTGGGTCAATCCTGTCCTTTCTCAGGACAGTGTGTCCCCTGGCCCTTGCTTTCTGGCACCGGTGTTTGTGCTGCCACATGGCAAGTGAGGTCAGGGAGCTGATTGGGTTATGATGGGGGAGAGGATAGGACAGACCCCTTCTGATAGCCAGAAAAAAGCTGGAATAGTTTCTCCAGAGTTTTACAAGATGACAGTCAAGTCAAGGTGTTGAATGTACCTGGTATTTAACAGCTGGATCATTCTTCTTGGGAGGGTGGGAATAGAAGTTCTCACCTTCAACACATTCTTCTCTAGTATTCTAGCTATCATCTGCTCCCTGTGGTCCTCCACGTTTACCTGTCCTTACTGGTTCTGCATTTCAGGCTCCTCTGGATGGAAGAGGCTCCTTAGCACCCAGCATTTTACCATATACTTTCCAAGCAACTTTGCTGGGAAGTCTCCATAACTTGCTGCTTAGTCTCTAAGGTGTGGATGTTTTTAGGACTGAACTCCCTGAATTGTTGTTTTTCTGAACCAAAGCAGATTAACTCTAGTTTTATGTATGTTCCATGAAATGTAGTTGAAGTGTAGAGTTAATTGAGATACACAGATCCTTAAATTATCCCTGAAATTGTTCAAAGAGCAAACTGTTCTGCAGCAGACTGGACATAATATGTGAACTTCTGACCCCTCGGTGATCTGAGAGTTCATTGCCTTGAAGGACCAAACAGGAGGGCAACGAGGGCGACAGAGATCCAGCACACTCCAGCCACCACAGAGACATTTTAGGGTGAATGATGTTTGCAGTGGTAGGTATTAGAAAAGTGAAATGCAATGCATCCCTCTCAGGCTATTTCCACAGGCTTAGTCATGTAGAAAAAGAGTAGGTGGTCAAGAATTAGTGCTAGCAGAGCTCAACTCTTGTTCTTTTGCATTGCTAATGATGAACGCTGTCTTCCACCTCACATCACCAGATGATTTCTTTTGAGAGCTCGGTGGCAGGCAGCCACACTTTTCCCGCAGATTCTTTTGACTCGTGCCTTACACTTAGAAAAACGGGCAAATGGAAACTCTGGCAGCTGCCTGACTTCCTCTCAAAAAGAAAAGGTTCCCTAAATCTCAGCTGGTTCACAGACTTGGTTCAAATGCTTCGCATTTGGATTCATTCCTATAGCTTTCAGGCGGCCTATATTATTGAAAAAATCTGTTTAATATTCCTACAGAGAGTATGCAGAGTACAAATTACTTAGCTGAACTGTTTGCAGCTATTGGAGATGTAGAAAACTCTTTGAAATGGATTGAAGATCTGCTGGTTTCGTCTTAGTATTCTAGGGACTGAGGTGTTCCTTCTGGCAGCTCTTGTGTTAGTATGTGATATGTCTTTATCTGTTGACAAGTTGGTCCCTGACAAAGACGTTGAGATGCACAGTTTGTGGGCTTGAATGTCTCCCAAAACTTGGCATGTACTTGGCACTGGTGAGTGCTGTGTCCAGTTTTGGGCCCCTCACTACAGGAAAGACTTTGAGGTGCTGCAGCATGTCCGGAGAAGGGCAGCAGAGGTGGTGAGGGGTCTGAAGGATGAGTCTTGTGAGGAGAGGCTGAGGGAGCTGGGGGTGTTCAGCCTGGAGAAAAGGAGGCTGAAGGGAGACCTTCTCGCTTTCAGGGAGTTGTAGAGAGTGGGCCTTGGTCTCCTCTCTCAAGTCACAGGAGATGGGACAAGAGCAAATGGCCTGAAGTTGCATCAGGGGAAGTTTAGGGAAAAATTTTTACACTGAAAAGGTTGTCAAGCATTGGAAGAGGCTGCCAGAGAAAGCAATGGAGTCACCATCCCTGGAGGTATTTGAGAGACTTGTAGATGTGGTGCTGAGAGATACGGTTTAGTGACGGTTTTTGTCAGTACCAGGCTGACGATTGGGCTAGATGATCTTAAAGCTCCCTTCCAACCCAGACAATTCTACTCTGTGCTCGTGAGACCCCCACCTGGAGTACTGTGTCCAGCCCCAGAGTCCTCAACAGAGAAAGGANCAGGAACAGTTGTGTTCTAAAAGCTCTAGACACAGACGTATGCCTTATTTTTTACCATCAAATATATGGGGATTTGGTTCTGAGAAATAGGGATGCTGGCTTGCTGCTCTGTTGTACTGGAATATATGGAGGGGAGAGTCTTGCTAGGGGTGCAAGGCCTGTGGTAGGTAGATGGTAGGGTTTGTGTAGAAGACGCGTATGTTGTAGGGATTAGAAAACAAACCTTGCTTTATTTTTGTGAAGAAGAAAGTGCAAGAGAATATTACAGCTGTGAGGCTGGAAAAAAATTGTTCATTTCCTTGTTGCTCCCATGTCATGAGGAAATTGTTGGGTAATGGCTAGGTTTTTGCCTGGTGTCATCTTTGTTTTCTGCAACAGCTGTTCTTTGGGAAGGGTTTTTGTGAGTAAAAAAACCCCGTTCTGTTTACGTGTTTTGGGTATTTTTCTTTGGTTCAAGAAAAATCTTAAAAACCCAAAGCCCAACACCCAGAAATTAGGGGCTAAATGCCACTGAAGTTTTTTTGCCCATTGGTGGTGAAGTGAATAGATTTTAGTGATCCTGTCAAGAGATGTGTGTTGTCTAAAGAGAAACGTAATACAACTTGTTCCTGACTGGCTTCAGCAAGATAAATATTTTTGTGTGCAATGTTTGTCTTCATCCTTTCCAGGTAACCTGTACTTGGCTGACAAAATAAAGGCTTTGCTTATCAGGGAGGTAGAACTTCACTGAGCTTTAACCACTGTGAACTTCATGTCGTTACATCCAAAATGCGTCACAACTTGCTGTGAAAGGCTTGAAAATAGTACAAAATAAAAGCACTAGTTTGAGCTGCAATTCTCGAGACTAAACATTGACACTGAAATGAGAGACCTCCGGAGTGAAGGAAAAGACTTCCTGTAAAAATTTGCACTTGACACTTTTTTTTTCTCCTACAGGAGCCTTGAAATGTGTTTTAAACTAGTGATTCATTGGAAATAGTTGACAAACCTGAGCAGGCCTAGATCTGATCTTCAGTGCATCTCCAGAAGCCTTGGGGACCTTTTGGTCAGCAGTGCAACCCTGATGAGAAATAGAAGGAGTGGGCTAGGATAGGTCTGGCAGCAGATACAGAATCCATGTAGAAATCCTCCTTTTTTTCATTCTTTTTATTTCTCCCCCCCCCTCCCCGGTGGTATCAGACAGGTGGTGATTCAGCTTCCAAAACAAGCTGCTGCTGGTTTGCAGTGCAAGTAGAATGAATGTGGAACTCCTCCCAGCAGAAAGAAACATTTCTGGGAAGCGAGCTGGAGCGTTTCCAAACCAATGTCCCATGGAAGACAAGAAGCATTATTAAAAGAGGCTGAAGGCACAGTAGGGAAGAAGTGTCATATCTTGACAAGTGCAGCCAGTGGGTGTTGAGCATGGGAGAGAGAGGTTAAATCACCCTTTCAGATCCTATGTGGTGTAATTCATTCTCTTGAGCTATTTATGTCCAATTATCTATTGGCTGCCATAGGGATAAATATGGTTTTGCGTTCTGTCTTGAAGACCAAACCCTTTAATGATGTCCAAAAGGCTGGATTTCTGTCTAGGTTTGTGGCTAGAAAAATCTGCCTGAGTCAGTGTGGGATTTCGCACAGCGCATGCATTTGTTCTGTTGGAAGTTGGCTTTTCTGGATCAGAGTTCATGAAATCTCAAGCTTAAAGCCCCTCATGTCTTGTCCCAACTTCAGAAAGGCTGAAGGAGGAGTGGGCCTTAGGAGCCCTCCTTGAAACTAAAATAAACTACTCTTCTGCATATGTTGAGCAAGCTTTTGGCTTTCCTCAATTACCTAGTGCCTACCAGAGAGCTGATGTTTTTGGCTCCAAGACATCTGAGAGTAAAATCTATCCTGCTTTCACAGAGTATTTAATTTGAAAAACTTGCAGAGCTGAGTTTAGGAAAGTTGAAAGCAGTTTTCTATTCTAAGACCAAATTCAGCACCTTTCAGGAGCTCTTGCGTGCCCTTATTTTCCTATTAGTTGGTCTCTAAATAGGGTTTTCATCTTCTCCCAGGAAGTACTTGCTGGCTTGGGCTTTAATTAAGACCTGCATTTCAGTCATAACAACCTACAAGATGCCAGGAAAAGCTTAAAATATTCTCTGAACATTGTGTCGTGCTTGACAAAGATCTTTACCTTTTTGTAAATAAATAGTTATATCTGCAGTAAGGATTATGCTTTTTTTTTTTTGTCTGTATGCCTACCGAGGGATTTTCTGTAAATAAATGGAGTCATTCATAGTCTGTTAAATTCTTACCTCAAAGCTACAATTACAGGGATTGGAATAACTAAAATGTATTAGATGCAACTTAATAATTTAAATTCTTGCTTTCTCTGCTGGGGAATGTGAAACTGATTCCTGAGCCAGTTTGGGTATTACGTGATTAAGGACCCCTCAGTATAGAATCATAGAATGGTGAGAGTTGGAAGGGACCTTAAAGATCATCAAGTTCCAACCCCCCTGCCATGGGCAGGGACACCNCCATCATTTGAATGGAGTCTTCTTGGGGTGGAGGGTTTTAGAGGAGACATTTGAAGAACAGCAGCAATGAGTTCTCCAAATACTTGCTTAAGCTCTTCTTGGACTGTAGAGTGATCCCAGAGAATGTGGATGTTACAAATCTCCTTTTTAAAAAAAAAATTCATAATGATAATATGTATCCAGAATTAGGAAGTGTCCTCTGTGCACTAAAGAGGTGAGATGGTGAGAAGGCTCCGGGGAGACCTGANCATCTAAATCTCCCCTTTTCCAATTTAAAACCATTACCCCTCGTCCTGTCACTAGACTTCCTGACAAAGAGTCCCTCTCCAGCTCTCCTGGAGCTCCCTTCAGATACTGAAAGGCTGCTCGAAGGTCTCCCCGGAGCCTTCTCTTCTCCGGGCTGAACAGTCCCAGCTCTCTCAGCCTGTCCTCATAGGAGAGGTGCTCCATCCCTCTAATCATCTTGGTGGCCCTGCGCTGGACCTGTTCCAACAGTTCGATGTCCTTTACATCCAGTACATCCTACATCTGAGCTGTGTGTGTGCCATGTACTGTTCCAATGCAAAACTCTGTAAATCCATCATTTGAATGGAGTCTTCTTGGGGTGGAGGGTTTTAGAGGAGACATTTGAAGAACAGCAGCAATGAGTTCTCCAAATACTTGCTTAAGCTCTTCTTGGACTGTAGAGTGATCCCAGAGAATGTGGATGTTACAAATCTCCTTTTTAAAAAAAAAATNTGAATGGAGGGAGAGAAGAAGGCACAAGGAGAGCTTGGATGGAGAGTGCTGGAGTTAATACTTACAGAAAATCTGCCACTGGCATATCTGGCCAGTGACCTAATGCATCTTTTGTTTCTCTTCTTGCTTAACTCTCCGAAGAGAATGTAAACTATTGTTTTGTTTTTCATCCTCTGCTTGGTTGTCCCATATCGTACCGTTTAAACAATCTGCTTTTCTTCCTTTTTCTTCTTTAGATGAAGCTCCAGAGATGCTGCCTGACCTAGTTTTAACTTAACATGTACTGAAATGGTTGAGTTTTATATGCAACTGGCAACTTTCCTTTTGCTTAAATAAGGGGGAGGGATTCTATTCTTAATTAAATACACCAGACTGGAGATTTATAGTCAATTGGTATGACCTGACAGGAGAACTGGGTACTTCTGATTGATCTAGTAATGAGTGTTCTTTTTATTTTAGTGCTTACACACTTAGTTTGTTAACAAGTTTAATAAACTAATAGAGATTTTGCTTAAAATTAAGGGTTTGGAGTAGCATATTAAGTTGATGTAGGCTGGAGTTACCTGCATTAAAAGCAATTCTGCAATAGTGGAAGTACAAGTGTTTCATACAACCAAATTTTTGTTTTGCAGATGGTTTATTCAATCAGTATATCAGCCAACAGGAATACAAGCCACGCTGGGGGCAGATTATTCCGAAAAGCACTAAAGGTAAAGATGTTTCTTTAGCTATAACCCATGTACTGCCAGTTCTCTCTTGTTCTTTGAGGATATTGAGCAAGAAACTGATGCAAGAAAACCTCCTCTAGGCCCGTTGTTCTAGGGAATGGTTTCATCTAAGAAAAAATTTGCATTTGTCTGCAAAGGCAGTGAAATGCAACCTGGTTTCTGGTTGAGTAAGGAACACTAGAGGAACTCTTGCTGTAACTTCAAGGTTAGCTAAGCAGTTCAGAAACAAATCTCAGAATATGGGTTAAGAATGAGAGCAGTTGCCTGTATGACCAGATTTAATGCATGGAGTCAACTTAAATGTACAGAATAGAATGGCAATAAAGATATTACCTTAATGGGGAAGGACTGTCTATCAGGGAGTGAAGAAATAGGATGAAGGATAATGGTTTTAAACTGAAAGAGGGGAGATTTAGATTAGATAAAGAATTTCTTCCTCCTGAGGGTGGTGAGACACTGGAACAGGTTGTCTAGAGAAGTTACAGATGCCCCATTCCTGGAGATGTTCAAGGCCAGGCTGGATGGGGCTTTGAGCAACCTGGTCTAGTCAGAAGTGTCCCTTCCCATGGCAGGGAGGCTGGAACTAGATGATCTTTAAGGTCCCTTCCAACCTGAGCCGTTCTATAAGGTAACAGGGAACATTTTAAGTTTGAGATGCGTCTTTTGAAGTCTTGGTCTGTTATAGAGTAAATCTAAACTGCAGAATCTTTTTCTATTACTCTCTTTCTTGAGAAGAGGCTTGTAGTGGCAGCCTTGACTACAAAGTACAAAAATCAATGTCATGCAGCAAATGTAGGATTCAAGGTGACAATCTCACTGTACCCAAACCTCTTGGGAAGGGTTATCTATGAATACAAGCAGATTTCTCTTCCAGCAGAATGTGGGTTGTCTTTCTAATGTCGCTTCCCATAGATGACACCTGTCTTGAATGCTTAAGAAATCCAAAGTGGTTGGAAAGCTGCTTTAATTGGACAGTTGGAATTCCCTTACATGTGGGAATAAGTAATTGGTGCGAAGCTGGCTGTGCTCTATGTATATTATTAGCTCTTGGCTTCCATCCCATGGGCAAGTTGTTCTGCCATTTGAATGTTTATTCTCACTGCTCAGCCTTCAGGCAGCTCTCAGGTGGGGTGAGATGGAAGAAGAGCAAAAGGTTGTCCGTGTCCTCTCTGCTGGAGCTGCAAAGGGAGCTCAGACTTCATTTGTGGGGATCTGGATGCTTCAGGAACTCTTTGGGTTCCTTTCCAAGGCTCTCAGAATGACAGCAGAGCACTGTGTTTGCTTTAGCTATCTCTATGGTCAGTCACCAAGTAATTCAACATAAAACTCTGTACAATTTACAATGTACAGAAGGATACTACCTGGACAGAACATTGTGCTAATGTTTAAAGAATGATGAGTTACTAAGTTGATCTGCTTCTCTATGGCACTTAGGCCATATGTGAGGTTGTGTTTTTCTTTGGTTTAAAAATCTTATAATGGAAAACTCTCCCTTCTCTCTTCTCTTAAAGGCGATGGAGAGGACAGCCGACCAGGGATGAGAGGTGGCCATCAGATGGTTATAGATGTTCAGACAGGTAAGTAGTTTCTAGGTTTCTTATCTGACTAAATAATTAAGTTAATTATTTTTTCACATAAACATACAAATGTACTTTTCTTCAGCGACAGTCTTAACTTCAGGTTTTGAGGAAAAAACCTGCACTTTCTAGTAGCTGGGTTAAATACTCTGCTTCCTCTCTGGAATTGTGCTCCAACTGCCTTTCCCACCCCTCTTCTTCCCTATTAATTCTCTGTTATGCCTCAGTTGTTGTTATAACTAAGAAACCAAGAACAATAGTTTTTAATCTTTTATCCTCCTACCCTCTATGAGCAGGAACTTAAGCAAGAGAAGAGAAATTAGGGACGATTATTTTTTCTTATCTGCTGCGTACTCTGCTCTTTGGAATCGTGCTCAAGCAATAGATTGTGTGTGTTGACACATTCTCAATGTTTTGGTTGGAGTGGCTTCCAGTTTCCTCAGTTCCTTGCAAGAAAGTCCCGTTAAATATAATTTATTAGGAAACATTTTTGTAAAAAAATGTCTATAGGAGTTTTAAAGAATCATAGAATGGTCAGAGTTGGAAGGGACCTTAAAGATCATCAAGTTCCAACCCCCCTGCCATGGGCAGGGACACCTCTCCCTAGAGCAGGTTGCTCCAAGCCCCATCCAGCCTGGCCTTAAACACTTCCAGGGATGGGGCATCACCAACTTCCCTGGGCAACCTGTTCCAGTGCCTCACCTCCCTCACAGTAAAGAACTTCTTCGTAATATCTCATCTAAATCTCCCCTCTTCCAATTTAAAACCATTACCCTTCGTCCTGTCACTAGACTTCCTGACAAAGAGTCCCTCCCCAGCTCTCCTGTAGCTTCCTTCAGATCCTGGAAGGCTGCTATCAGGTCTCCCAGGAGCCTTCCCTTCTCCAGGCTGAAATATTTAAGCCTCTGTTCCAGAGAGCCTGCAGAGATAAGGAAAAGGGGGAGGGTATAAGGGACAGTTCTGGTGATTATTGTTTTTCATATTTTTCTATGTATTTGATTTGCTTTTATTTAATCAGATTTCTGTGGTACGTCATTCGTTACTAAAATAAGGAATGCATCTGCCGGCGTCTTTGCTGAGCAAATGATTTGTTCTTAGGAAAGGAGAAATGAGATCGGGGTGTGAATAGCAGAGATAGATATAGGTTGGCATTGAGGGGAGCTGGCAAAAAAATTGCCCTTGTTGTGAATCTGTCGTGGTCACAGGGATGGGGACTGCAGCATGTGACAGGGCAGCACCTTTGAGAGTAATTTGCTAAGTCATAGTGACCAAGCAAAAATGCAAGTGGTAGCTGCAGGTTTTGGCTTTTACTCAGTGTAGTTACTGCTCTGGAGGAAGCACTGGAGTTTAGTATATCAAAGCAAAACTTTTTTTTTTCTTTTCTCTTTGGTGGAAGAGGTTTTGAGGTTCATTAGAATAAAATGCTGTGGGAGGGTTGCTGGTGGCTGCCTACAAAAGAAGCTGGGAACGCTCCCTAGTGGCCTTGGTGGATAAGTAGACAGGGACTGTTTCACAAGCACGGCAGAGGAACAGGAGGCTTGTCAATTTGGAACTGATAGTCCTTTAAACATCCTAAAAATAATATATTCATGGTAGTGTGAGCCTGTGCTTCTATTCCTGTTGGTTTTCTTAAGTTCTAGCCAGTCCTTTCTCTCTGCCTTTGTCCTAAGTTTTCACTCTGCTTTAACAAGGCAGTAAAAAGCATCAGTGTCTTTCTTAACTTGCACAGGACTGACTGTAGAGCACCTACAGAGTGCTCCCAGTGGGGGAGAACTGGATCTCCCTCCTTCACACTTGCCCTTCTTCACTGCAGCTTTATCCAGCAGTGGCAGGAGACCTTCAGAAAGCTTCTCTTGGGAAGTTGCCCCTAGTTTTCCTTCCAGGCCCGCTGAAGCTTGTAAAAGGCTAAACGTTTTTGGAGATTATCAGTTTTGCCATTTAATTTGGCTGATGAACAGGCCGGGGGAAGTTCTTGATGCTTTTCTTCTTAAAACAAGCTGTTCTGATGGCTTGAATTTTCCTTTTGAACATAAGTAATGTTTAATGAGACTGTAGTAATCCGGCCAGTTGTATCGGCGTGTGTTTTGCAGACTGGAGCTGTAAAGCTTCCTGGCTAACCTTGAGCAAATCTAGTGTTAACAGGGGAGGAGGTGGGGAAGGAACAGTGGCATATTCTTTCCCTCTAAGACATCCTCCCTTCCTCACTCACAGACTTGAGTTGTTTTTCTCAGAAGTCTTTAGAAACAGAACAAAAATGAGTTCACTTTGCATTCCTTGTTAGAGAGGTGAGGTCCTTTCCAAAAAAGAATATTTTCTTCCAATGTAGTCTTTTAGAAATGAAGCGAAACACCAAAACCATACACGTAAGAAGGTTCTGAAGTTTCGTATCACATGGAATAGTTGTTGGAAGCTAATTTTAATCTCTGATGTCCAGACTTGTTAGAGCTATAACTGAAGAAGTGTGAGCAGCAGGTCACGGGAGGTGATTCTCCCCCTCTACTCTGCTCATATGAGACCCCACCTGGAGTCCTGTGTCCAGCTCTGGAGTCCTCAACAGAGAAAGGACATGGAACTGTTGGAACAGGTCCAGCGCAGGGCCACCAAGATGATTAGAGGGATGGAGCTCCTCTGCTGTGAGGACAGGCTGAGAGAGCTGGGACTGTTCAGCCTGGAGAAGAGAAGGCTCTGGGGAGACCTGATAGCAGCCTTCCAGTATCTGAAGGGAGCTCCAGGAGAGCTGGGGAGGGACTCTTTGTCAGGAAGTGTAGTGACAGGACAAGGGGTAATGGTTTTAAATTGGAAGAGGGGAGATTTAGATGAGATCTTAGGAAGAAGTTCTTTGCTGTGAGGGTGGTGAGGCACTGGAACGGGTTGCCCAGGGAAGTTGTTGATGCCCCATCCCTGGAGGTGTTTAAGGCCAGGCTGGATGGGGCTTTGAGCAACCTGGTCTAGGGAGAGGTGTCCCTGCCCATGGCAGGGGGGTTGGAACTTGACGATCTTTAAGGTCCCTTCCAACTCTAACCATTCTATGATTTCTATGAACTCTAAATGATTCTGCTTTTGGATTAACCTCAAGGAAATATTAACTGGTTATTACTGACTACAAAAATGTAAGTTTATTCTTACTGTGTTTTTTAATGTTTCTGTGCCTGCTGGATGCATCTGTGTTAGGGTCAGGGTAGAGGATACGAATTGGTAAATACTTGAGCTAGATCTCGAGTTACTTGAGTCACTGAGACTCACCCTGTTTATGCTGTTTCAGGTAAAATGCAGTTTAACCTGGTCTAAACTGCTTTTTAGCATGTTTTATCTTCCATTAGGATAGACTGAGAGCGACTGAAAATAGTTCTGGCACCTCTGCTGGCAACTAGTACCTTGCTCTGGTTTCCACCTGATATTCGCTCTCTAAATGCCCACTGCATTTGTCTTAGAATAAGTGTGATGTTCTTTGTGCTTTGAAAAGCTCTTAAAGCTTTTTGAAATACAATCACAGGCATTTTTTTTATACAGACCTGAGAATGCAGCCCTGTATCTTCCTATATGAAGAAAATCTGGAAGTTACTGATTCTCACAATGTCTTCCATGTTTTAATCGTATTAACGCTCAGACTCTGGATGGCAGAATTAGGAAGTTGGTTTTGGCGTTCATGTGCACAAACATTTAGTGAGAAGCATTCCCAGTTATAGTTGGAAACCACTGTTATGTACTTTTAAGGTTTAGACTGTACATGAAAACAGAAGGCCCATGTTATTTCTCCTTTTTCCTGCAAGGTGCGTGTCTTAACATGTAGTTCCCCATATGGGAGGCTGGAGAGTTTTCTGCACTTTTCTAAAAGAGGAAGTGGAAGTATTTGGGCAGTCACAGATGAAAACAAAAGTATTCCCAAAACACCAAAAGTGAAAACAACCCCTAAATGACACAAGAACTGTGTTAAGTGCACTGCATGTCAGTCATGGAAGGCTGTACTGCTCTTTATGTGGGTCCTGGTGAAATACTTGTGGTAAAATGAAGTCTTGTGTCTAGTAGGGTAATCCCAGATGCATTTAGCTCTAATTATGCAGTTTTGGATGTGGATGGAGACATCTAGCACTGTTACCTTCGTTAACATAACTTTGATTATGCCCTCTCAGGCCTTTATAATTCAGATATGTCACGCATTTTGAAATGCCAAAGCTTACTCTGGAAGAAAGTAGGAATGGGTGAGGGCATTGCCAGATTCAAGTTTTAAGGAACAGCATTGGTCCTGTAGGAAGAAAACATGTTCTGTGTTTTGGAGATTTAGAATTCCATAGTTAAGGTGGAATTTGTCTCCTCTCCTCTTATGGGGCAGGCACAATTTTATGTGAATGGCAGAATTATAGACTACATAGAAATAATTCCATGTAAAAAAAAAGAATCTTTTGTGATGTATCCTGTTTGTTTAAACATTTGTCTTTTATTCCATGTAGATAAAGCCTTTTGAAGTTTTCTGACGAGCCTGTTTTAGAAATAATAGCTAAGCAACCAATGTGATTTATTTTTTTCTTTGCATTTGTCTTCTCTGGCAAGTGAAACATTTTTTGAAGGAAAATACTAGCAAAGTGGTCATTATTGAAGTGTTACCTCTGTTCACTCACTGAAGTGAAACTACTTGGTGATTTTGGTCGTATGTTATTTTGCTTTTCCTGTCCTAGGAAAGGAATTCAACTTACTTCATTCTTTTAAATAAGTGAGAAGAAATCTGTAGGTGGGGAATGGTGGGAAATTTAGAGGGATGATTAGGGGGATGGAGCACCTCTCCTATGAGGACNTGCAGTTGTGCCCATGCTGTATGTGAGCAGTGCAGTGGAAATGATGAGGCTGGTTCAAGAGCAGCATGGAAAGCTGAAAAAGATGAAGTGAGAGCAGCAGACATGAAGAAGGATGCTGTTTTGCCTGAGGAAAACACTGCTATCCATAAGATATTTAAAGACAGGACTTGTGTACAAGATGAAGAGATCTCTGAAACAAAACACAGATGGCTTCTAAGCTCTGAAACACAAACAGCTGCTGAATCCTGGAGGTTACTCAACTTCACAGAGCTTTCACATTTGAGAGGAAGGCTGTGTGCCTGCCTGGACCAGCCACAGCCTGAAAAAAGTTGGTCAGATACAAGCTATGCTGAACTCTGATTCAGAAACTAAGTGGTGTGAAAACTAAAGGTCTGGCTTTATAGTTGTGCTTGAAATGATCCTTACACGGTGGACAACACTGTGTAAAGTGAACTAAAGAACTAAATCTGTGGTTATTACATAGGGGAGTGATGTCCTTTTGTAGGTGACTTTTGAGATACCTCATACCTAGATTATTTTACTTCTGCAGTGAGGGAAGCAAATTGTGAGGGCAGTGGTTGATGGACTGGAGAATAGGACTGGGAGTCAAAGGGACCTTGAACCTGTGGGGTTCAGCTGAGACAAATGCAGAGTCCTGAATCTGGGATGTAGCAGCTGGAGACTGACAGTGTGGAAAAATGATTTGCAAGGTGGTAGAGAACATCAGCAATGTGTCCTTGTGGCAAGGAAGGCACAGTCTGGCAGGAGGTTGATCAGCAGAAGTGTGGCCAGCAAGTTAAGGGGAGCAATGATGTCCCTCTGTTTGATACTTGAGGTCACATTTGGAGTGCTGTGCCCAGTTAGGGCTCTCTGGTACAATGAGGATGGTGGCAATCTGAAAGTGAGCCCTTGTGAAGGGCCACCAAAGCATCAGGGGCTGGAGCACATGATGTATGAGGACATGCACAGGGAGCTGGTTTTATTCAGCTTGCAGAAGAAGAGGATTATGGAAGGATCTTTGAGCTGTCTTGAGCTGGTGGGAGACCACGGAGAAGATAAACTCATTTTGGGGAGTGCAGAAGAAGAGAGTAATGGAATTTCTGGTTGAATATTAGGAAAAATGTAGTGAAAATGATCAGGGAGCAGGAGTCCATAGAGTCCAAAATATCTGTATTTGGAAATACTCAAAGTGTAACTGAAAAATTCCCTGTGCAACCTGCATCTAACAAGCATCTCTCAGCCTGACTTCAGCAATTTCCAGTGTAACATCCTGATTGAATGAGGAAGACACCCAAGGATTTTACCACGTGGAGAAGATAGAGTTAACAAGTTAAAAAAGATTTCAAGAGCATACCTGAACCTAGACTGAAACTCCTACTAAGTATTTAACAGGGACTGGAAGGGCTGCTTTTTGCAATCTTCTGAAAAATAAAACTTACAGAGAGCTTGACAGGAAACGTTAATTTTTGGGAGCAAATGCTCTCTAATACTTTGAGGAATGCTCTGGCACTTTCTAGTTTTTCACAGAGTAAGGGAAGAAAAGAATTCAGACATTACAGAAACATTTTTGACTGAGCAAGCAGTTTAGAAATATTCACAGAACATATTTAATTCAAAGTGTTGAATTTGTATTCAAAATAAACGTAGAGGAGATAAGGTTAAGATGCTGGAGGAGGAATTTGACTTCCTAAATGTAGCTGGTAAAAGCTCTGGATAAATATAACTTCTTTCATGTTTTTCTTGTTGCCTTGCAGGTAGGTTTGAAAATTCTTCTGCTCTGTCCCTAAAGCACCATAGAGAGTTGCTTGAATAAAGCAACGTCAATATTTGCTGCGTTACATATTGCTCTGGTTCAAAGGAAGAAACCTTCCCTCTGCCAGAGCAGGATGTATCCCGAGTTCCCAAGTGCTGCTGCAGTAGAAATAGTTCTGTTGATGTGAGGCTGCCGTGCTCCCCTCAAGCTTCCCGCTCCTGCTGCCTGGAAGTTTGTGGTCTCCTCTCTGTGTCTGCCCTTTTCTTTGAGTATTTTCTGATTTTGGTGGCAATGTCTGGGAGTGCTGGGCACGCATCTGGGATCTATCCTTCCTGCAGGATGGAAAAAAAGAACTTTCTTCACAAAATCTGAGTTGACAGGTAGAGCAGAAGGTGTGATGCTGGTTGGGGATTGGAGTGGAGCTCAACTTGTTTTTTAAAAAGAAACATAAGGAAAACAAACACCAGAAAAAAAACCCCAACAATCACAACAACAACAAAACCCCCCCCAAACTAATTTTTCCTTACATCATTGGAGAACAATTTTGAACTTTAAAAAAACTATGAGAAATTGGTTTCTTGACGTTACCAGCAACAGATCATAGAATCATAGAATGGTTAGAGGTGGAAGGGACCTTAGAGATCATCAAGTTCCAACCCTGCTGCCATGGGCAGGGACACCTCTCCCTAGTGCAGGTTGCTCCAAGCCCCATCCAACCTGGCCTTAAACACTTCCAGGGATGGGGCATCAGCAACTTCCCTGGGCAACCTGTTCCAGTGCCTCACCACCCTCACAGGAAAGAACTTCTTCCTGATATCTCATCTAAATCTCCCCTCATCCAATTTAAAACTATTCCCCCTCGTCCTGTCACTAGACTTCCTGACGAAGAGTCCCTCCCCAGCTCTCCTGGAGCTCCCTTCAGATGCATTTATGTATTAAGAAACGTTCCTTTACAGAAACTTCCTATAAAAATCCATGCGTAGCTCTGTAATAAGATTTTAAAAATATAGTCTGATATAGTCTAGATAGTGATGGAGGCTTTTTTTCATCTGAGCTAGGGTTTTTTTTCACATCAAGGTGAAAAATAAGCTTGGCATGTTGTTCCTGTTCTCTTGTGTTATCACGGTTGTTCTTGGGCTCCGGGGATGCTCCTGGCTCACACTGGCTGTGTGGTTGTGCTCCTCTTTCAGCGCTTACATGCCATTGAATTCTGTCAGCTTGGATTGAGGTAACTTTCAAAATCTTGAGTTTTCATCGGATTCTTTCAGGTTTGCTATTAAATTTCATCTGAGAGCCACAAAGCCTTTACAGGCAGGCCTGACGTTTTGGCAAGGCCCCAATAGGATCCTTAGCTGGTGCCAAATCTTTTTATTTTTCCTTGGCTATCAATGAAGCTGTTGTGGTAATGTGGGTTTTGTGAGCTGTGAGAATTTATGCGCACAAAGGGACCTGCTCTTTGCAGGGAACACTGGGAGCCCTGAGTCCAGGAGGAAGGGTAATTAAAGTTAATGAACCAGGGTAACCTTTCCATGGTGATGACCACTATCCTGATGGTAGGTAAGGGTCAGGGACTATTCCCATTTTATAATCGCCCTTCTAACTCTGCTCTTTAATTGGGGTTGGATTAAAAATTGGCCATTACCTCCATAATAGAACTGGTTTGTGGATTTTAAAGGAGTTTTTCAAAGCTCTGTAAGTCTTCAGTGGCTTGTTCTTGGACTTGGCTTTGCGTTGTGTTTTAATGCAGTCTTAAAACAAAGTATTTTTAGCATTTGAGACCAGATAGTGATGCTTCTATAATGGGAGCAACTTAGTTATCTCTCCGTGCTGGAACAGAGACTTCTTCCTTAAATGCTTCCCATGTTCAGAGCCTTCATCTAGTTGTATCAGCACATCTGAGACTTTGAACTTGCTGTCTATGGAGCAGTTGTGGGTTTAAGATAACAGGCTCTAAAGATGCGCCTGAAACACTGACTTAAATCTGTAACTTCTAGTTACTTGCTTTTGCATTATTAGATAAATTATGCAAGGTGTTTCCCTTGAAGAATTACTCATTGTTGAAGGAAATATTTCTTTCTAAGGGATGGACTAAACAGAAAAGCTTTGCTGCTGCTGCTGCTGCCTCAGAAATCTTTCTAATCTCTAGATCTTGCACCAGTGGGATACGAGCTGGGATATCATAGACAGCCTAAAATGCACAGTAGCTAAAATGTTAAATATTGTTCATTTATCTTTCATGAATTTTAATCAGAAGGCTGTGGATTTGATTGCCTCTTATGTGTATGTAGACATAGAAAATGACTCCTTGAGAATTGGCTGTCTATCAACTCTGAAAATTTCCATTACTAAACCAAACTGCATTTCTTTATCCTGGTGACTGGTTCCATCCAAAGAGGTGCTTTAAGTAAGAATCAGTTTGTTTCCCTTCTGATACTGTTTGTCGCAGGTGTTTTGTAGGTAATAACCTCTTTAAAGCCATTCTCTTAACATAAAATTTATATCTTCTTCCATTTTTGTTGTTTTTTAATAGAAACTGTTTATTTGTTTGGTGGCTGGGATGGAACTCAGGATCTGGCTGACTTCTGGGCGTATAGCGTGAAGGAAAACCAGTGGACCTGTATATCCAGGGATACCGAGAAAGAGGTAGGTTCTGCAAACGTTAATAATGCATTCTGCAAATAATTAATCATGTATGAATTACTGCACAGAAAAATGCCATGTTTCTGGAGTGCTTGTGGTGTTGTATGGAATCCTAGAATGGTTCGAGTTGGAAGGGACCTTCAAGATCATCAAGTTCCAACCCCCCTGCCATGGGCAGGGACACCTCTCCCTAGAGTAGGTTGCTCCAAGCCCCATCCAACCTGGCCTTAAACACTTCCAGGGATGGGGCATCAACAGCTTCCCTGGGCAACCTGTTCCAGTGCCTCACCACCCTCACAGGAAAGAACTTCTTCCTAAATAGCGTGCAGCAAGAGCCACAAACTTCAGACCTTCAAGTTCTGAAGATTTTGGAAGTGCTTACACTGGGAAAACGTGAGATGGACGTGAGTTTGAAGCGTTAAGATTACTGGAGGGGAAAGGTCTATTTCTCAAGAGCAGGCTGGTGGGCCAAAAAATCAGCTCAGTGGCTAGAACATGAGTTAACTTGATAGGGCTGAACAAGCAGACTGACTAATAAACATTTCAGACATGATGCTGGTGTTAAGCTCCAGAAAAAAACTGTATTTTTTTTAGCTTCTGTAAAAAATGTGAGGAAAAATGGACAGCTAACAGCCGGAAATCTAGAGGACAGGGGTAACTGCCAGAGACCACGCAATCCCGAGAGCTTTTGTGGTATTTGAGCCTTTTTCCTTGGCCTGTTTTGCTCAGTATTTGACGTATGAAACCTCTGAAATGAATATAATTTGGGTTAGAAGAGGTAACACAAAAAAAGTCCAAGACCTTTGGCTTGTGTAATTCACTGTATGCTGTGAAATGTTACGCTTCTGTGTGTTTGATTGTTCTTTGAGTTCGTTACTTGTTTGTCAGAGCATAACTTCAGGAAATTCATGCAGCCTCTTGAAAGTATGAAAAATTTGAGTTTCCATGACTTTTTGATAAATTCAGCAGTTGATTTTCCCAACTGTTTGAAAAAAAGTATAGAAAAAAAGTATAGAAAAGTTGTATTTCCCTTTTGTGTTTTTCCAGTTTCTTGTCGTAGCTGATTTTTTTTAGCTTCCGTACCAGATTAAATAACACTCTAATATTGCCATTTTTTTTCCTGGCAGAGGTGTTTAGAAGTTGTAATCAAGTAGGACAAATAACCTGAGCTGAAAAGAATGTCACAGTAAGGCACTTCCCGTTGCCTTCAAATCTCTGTGCGTGTCATGCACTTACTGTTTCTAACATCCTTTACAACATGGACAATAACAAAACCAAACACAATATTCCAGTATCTTTCATAATAGAGCTGTATAAAGGTAAAATTGTCCTTACACTTTATATCCTTGTAAGTTGGGTGTTTTTTTTTCCTGTAAGTTGGTTTTTCACTCTTACTCCTTTCATTTTTGCTTGTGATTGCTTCTGTGTTTACTGATATAATGCTGAAGCTGAATTTAGTCTTCTGGGGTCCAGTTCTCTAGGCTGGGCTTGTGTTGCTTCTGCTTGTGTTGAACCACTGGGTTTTACTGCTTTTGTCACTGCTTACCCAACAGGTGACATCCTTAAGATAAGGAGTGGTGCATGTGTGACAACACCAAAGGGAAATTGGGACTCATCTCTTACCGACTTTATGGTTAAAGATAAACAACTAGACTTTCCTTTCCTTTGTCTCTCATTATGAGGAGTTTGGGAAAGTGAAGAACAGCAATAGAAAATGAGGGATAACAGTTTCAACTCTTCTTTCACTTTTCTTCTTGCTACGTAGTTTGTACTTTTGTCTAACTCAAGATGCAGGGAAATGGGACCTTCCTGTCAAAAAGGAGTTACCATGTTTTCTTCCTGCACAAACCAGTGTGGGTGGTTCTAGTGTTTAAGGGATTAATTTCCTTTTTACTGGGATCCTGCCTCATCCTGTTGAGCTTCTGTTAGAGCTTGGAAGGCCTGG
Source organism: Thinocorus orbignyianus (assembly GCA_013400375.1). NCBI lineage: Eukaryota > Metazoa > Chordata > Aves > Ciconiiformes > Thinocoridae > Thinocorus > Thinocorus orbignyianus. The sequence continues at coordinate 132,300 of VXBW01005996.1, forward strand.
ATGGGATGCGAGGCATTAGCAGTGCCAGGAGCAGCATATGTTTTCTCTTCTAGTTCCTCATGCCTGGTTTTAGCAGGGTGATTCTGGGATGGAAGAAAGAACTCAGATGTGAAGGAGGGCTGCAGAGGAGACAGAGTAGAAGAGCTGTGATACAGTGAAGGGACTATAAAGGGATTTCAGAGGAAAAAAAATTACAGGGTGCAATGGAAGGTCAGTGAGTTGAAGATATGGGTAATTTTGAAGAGGAGACCTACTTAATATAGGAAAGTGGGGAAAAATGTGTGTAAAAGTGTGTCTTCTTTAGAAGTGGAGATCTAGAGGACTCTCTGTGTTGATGCAGTCTGCAGTGGTGTTTAGAAGAAGCCCTGCCAAGGCATAGTCCAAGGTTTTGGTGATGTACTGAGGTACAGTAAACTAGTGGTTGCTGTATTTTCAAACCAACAGCATTGGTTTTGGGGTTTTTCTTCGTAAAGAAATCTGGATAAAACATGATTTAGAAATGAAAAGGTCAAACTCAAATGTTGAGGAGTAAATTAAAAAACAAAGACTCCAGATGTTTCTCTAATAGGGACATCAACTGTTCACAAACAATTTACTAAAAGGAAATGTCTGTTGACATGGAATTTTAAAAAATATCCAGAGTAGATTCCAGTAGAACTTGGTCTTGTTTTTTGTGTTGTATTGTGCTTGTTCTGCTTCTAGCTCTTTTTTTTTCTAATTAGTCAGTGACAGTGGTAAAATTAGCCACTTAATTAAGCACAGATGAGCAGAATGTGCTAAAAGTTGCATCTTACCCAGTGCTGTCGTAGGGGTAGCACACAGTAATGCTTTTGGGGTAAAGGTACTGGGAACTTCTGTTGCAATGCCAGGTTATCATCGTCATCTTCCCCTTGGCATTGCGTTATGAAAAGTTTTTGTGACCTTTTTAGTAAACTCTGTTGCTGCTGTTCGTTTTCCAGTGAGCTGGAAAATCATAGAATGGTTCAGGTTGGAAGGGACCTTAAAGATCATCTAGTTCCATCCCCCGTGATGGGTAGGGACACCTCCCACCAGACCAGGTTGCTCAAAGCCCCATCCAGCCTGGCCTTGAACCCTCCCAGGGAGGGGGCATCCACAGCTTCTCTGGGCAACCTGTGCCAATGTCTCACCACCCTCACAGGAAAGAATTTCTTCCTAGAGGCTAATCTTAAATCTTCCCTCTTTGAGTTGAAAGCCACTAGCCCTCATCCTGTTGCTACAGCAGAATTGTAAGAAGATATGTCTCTTTGTCACCTAAATTTGCATTTGTGATTTTTAACAGACTAACAAATACAATTTTCTGTAGCCCTTTTGACATCAGGAAAAATTGCTCACAGGAATTCTAGAGGAGCTGATGACTTGCAGTCTTAGAGAGGGGGTTTAGAGGACCTGCTTGCAGTGTTGGGCTGAACCTCCAGCTTATGTACTAGAGCTGCTGATGGACAAACACACCTTGATTCTCAAATCCATCCCTTCAGTGTATGAATTTGACAAGGCTCCTGGAGTCCTTGTCAAATCCTCCTTCTCCAAGCCTACATCCTTCCAAGGAGATGCACCATGGAGCAGCTCAAGACCTCTCAGTGTTACCCACAACTTCTGTCCTTCTGTCTCCTCTGTGGGATGTTCAAGCATGCAATAGTTCCACAAATCAGCACGAGGCACAGTCAGAACATGTAAAGTTTAAATCCCCTTAAAGGTTTTCACCTTGAACCATGTGGAATGTTCTGACCAATGCTGTCATCTCTAGGGTTTATTAGTGGTTGTACATCAGTAGACTTATTTTTTTTTAGGATTTGGGAACAAATAGGTTTGAAAAACAAACCTTGTCATTCGTTGGGCACTTTGATCCTGGGCCAGTGTCAATTATTAGAGAAATTTAATGTGTATGCTTTGGTGTCTAAGATTTCTAGTTTCCAAGTGGCAGCTTTCTCTTTCGAAGGCTAATTTAGTGAAATCCAGTACAGGAGGACAGTTTAAATGAGCTGCAGGAAAGACTTTGCTTGCTGTAAATTGATAGTTAAGTGGATTTTTAAATAGGATCAAAATACTGAGCGATGTTGATGCTTCTGGAGGTTTGATAAATGAAGGTAAAGCAACACAAGAGTGGACAAACTTTGTGTGTCGTGAGTATTCCTCTGCCTTGGTTGAGTATTTCTGAGGTATGTGAGAAGAGCTAGAGGATCTCCTTCAAACAGTGTGTTCACTGTGTGGAATTGGTGGCTTCTGTAGTGTGTATTTGTAAACAGGGTTTGACTCATCCTCATTTTGGCTCTTTTAGAGGAAAATCCTGCTCACAAATCAGTCCTGTGAGGGATGTGCAGCCTTCCAGTATCTGAAGGGAGCCTACAGGAGAGCTGGAGAGGGATTCTTCGTCAGGAAGTCTAGTGACAGGACGAGGGGTAATGGGTTTAAATTGGAAGAGGGGAGATTTAGATGAGATCTTAGGAAGAAGCTCTTTGCTGTGAGGGTGGTGAGGCACTGGAACAGGTTGCCCAGGGAAGTTGTTGATGCCCCATCCCTGGAAGTGTTTAAGGCCAGGTTGGATGGGGCTTGGAGCAACCTGCTCTAGGGAGAGGTGTCCCTGCCCATGGCAGGGGAGTTGGAACTTGATGATCTTTAAGGTCCCTTCCAACTCTAATGATTCTATGATTCTATGCGACAGTTGTGTAAATGGGTTAGGTTTAGGTGACACCGTGTTTCTCAGAAACTTTTTAAAGCGTTTCTTGCCAGAGGCTCTTGGGTAGAAGTGAGGGTCTTGTCGTGGGTTAACTGGTCGAGAGGATAAATGGTTTCTCACAATGAAGGAAAGCTGAGGTCAACAAGTGCCTCCTGTTCAGTAGGTTCAAAGCGATTTAGAAAACCGCTGTATTGTAAGGTGACAGTTAGCTGTGAACACCAGCTGCTTTTCCAGGTTACTGAAAGTGAAAGCTGACAAGTGTAGAAAGATTAGCAGCGAGAGCCAAGGTGAATTTCATCTGCTATTGTATTTTCAGTTAAATTTCCTACCTGTCTGCATGTATTTCTTTGTTTGTTGACAGGGATGAATTTACCCAAAGCCTTCCCATGTCATACAAGCATTTCATGCATTTGTAAGAGTTTGTGACAGCTATGACTAATACTATTTTTATTTTTTTGGGAGATGTTCTGCAGACATATATAAGCTTATCTCTGTAAAGCTTTATGCTGTTTTAAGTGTAGGAATTGAACTAGTCTCAAATGTTGACTCCTTCTCACAGATGGTGATGGAGTTTGGAAGACGCTTTGAGTAACTCGAGGGGTTTTTTGTTTCAAATACTCTGACGTTTAGAGACTTGGGATCTAATAGACTGAATCTGCTGTATTCTACTTCTGAGCAGTTCCAGTTGTACAGATGCTCACTTGTACGAGATGCCTGGTACCACAAAAGCACATGGGGTGAAAGCAGCTGTCCCAAAAAAGCCTGCGATAGAAACTTGGATACAGCAGATACACCTCGGAGCCAACTTCCTAACTAGCCTAAATGCCTACAAAAGTAGGGACAAAGAAGGGAGATGCCGAAGTGAACGGAATGAAAAGTGTTCTAGGCTGATGCTAAATATCTCATGCTAATCTTTTATTTTCCTCCCTGCTTCGTAGAATAATGGTTTTAAAAGTGTTGTAGCCAGTATTCTTTCTCTGAAATGTTAGAGACTTTCAGATATGCCTGACTGACTTCTCCAGTGATTGCCACGCAGGCAGTTTAAAACAAAAAAGAGCCAATTAAGAAAGAGTACCTTGATTATTTTTTTTAAGTAAACTTCTTTGAATAGGTTTTGATCTTTCAAAGGTAACTTCTTATTTGTCTTATGCTACCTAAGGGGCTCTGTCCTGTTAACCTTGGTTTATTTGTCTTTTCTAACTGTGTTTTTTTTTTCTTTCAAAGAAAAGTTCATCTATACTTTATACTGATTCTTAAGTTATTCAGTTCGATCCCTTGGTGCCTGTAGTTCTTGCTTCCAGCATGAAAATGTCACAGAAAACCAGCCAAACTTCAGTTATTCTTAACACCAGATGTTTCAATGAGTAGAGCTCCCCTTCTTCTTCAACGTCAATTATTCCTGACGCCAAATGTTTCAACGTGTGGAGGTCCCTTTCCTCCCCACATTGATACTGAAGTCAGTCTCGTAGAGAAGGGAAGTACTTCAATGCATTATGCACGATGTCCTGAAGGCTGCAAAGCTTTGGCAGCCCTGGAACTTGTTTGTGCCAGTCTTCTGATTATATGCCATCAAAAAGCCTTCAGTTGCAAAGGGTACAGCTTGTAAACTACTTCTACGCCTTGATTTGTGGCATTTCTGTCCTGATAAAAATCACCACTTGAGCTCTAGCTTATGATGAGCTTACAGCTCTCATCTCTGATCTGGAATGCAGTTTTATTTTGCTTATATGACATTATTGGGAAGTTATTACATCATCCAGTTCCCTGTAAATTGCAGATGAGACTATACAGAGACACGCAAGGGTGGCTGTGACTGCATCTAAAGAAGGGGACACGTTATTCAACTGCTTAAAGTATTACACAACTTTCAGGTATGATTTAGTGAAGTGATGGGTATTATTGATACAAGGAAAGCTGCTTCTTATCTTTTTGTGTTTTAAAGACAGAAATATGCACCTGTAGACCAAAAGCCAGCTGGAATCCCTGGAATTCTGCATTTAACACTGAATGCACCGGGGGAAAAAGGGTTTTAAAGAAACAGGAGGGTACGTGGAGGTAGAAGATATAGGCAGAAATGCAGGCTGGGCAGAGAATGGCTGGAGAACAGCCCTGAGGAGAAGGACTTGGGAGTGCTCATGGATAGGAAGCTCAACATGAGCTGGCAGTAAGTGCTGGCAGCCCAGAAACCAACCCCAGCCTGGGCTGCAGCAAAAGCAGCGTGAGCAGCAGCGCCAGGGAGGGGATTCTCCCCCTCTGCTCTGTGCTCCTGAGACCCCACCTGGAGTCCTGTGTCCAGCTCTGGAGTCCTCAACATAGAAAGGACATGGAACTGTTGGAACGGGTCCAGTGGAGGGCCACAAAGATTATTAGAGGGATGGAGCACCTCTCCTATGAGGGACAGGCTAAGAGAGCTGGTGCTGTTCAGCCTGGAGAAGGGAAGGCTCCGGGGAGGCCTGATAGCAGCCTTCCAGGATCTGAAGGGAGCTCCAGGAGAGCTGGAGAGGGTAGTGATAGGACGAGGGGTAATGATTTTAAATTGGAAGAGGGGAGATTTAGATGAGATATTAGGAAGAAATTCTTTGCTGTGAGGGTGGTGAGGCACTGGAACAGGTTGTCCAGAGAAGCTGTGACTGTCCCATCCCTGGAAGTGTTTAAGGCCAGGCTGGATGGGGCTTTGAGCAACCTACTCTAGTGGGAGGTGTCCCTGTAAATGGCAGGATGGTTGGAACTTGATGATCTTGAAGGTCCCTTCCAACTCTAACCATTCTGTGATAAGTTGGGAAAGCTTGTTTGCTTGCCAACAAGGTGAAAGTACCTTCATGCACCAATCAGCTTTGCCTTGGGAGTGGGGTAGTCTCTTATTTCAGCCAGGTTGGGAAAGGCTTCCGTTCCATTAGCACTCCTCAAGCTGTACAAATACAGAAATCCCTAAAGAAATAGCAGTTATCCCAGTTTGGTAACATAAGGGAAACACTCTCGAGTAGTATCACAGACAAATCCTTAGCTAAATTTTCTGGCTAATTACATGCTTGAAAATGTACTAAGTTCTTGTGGACCTTGCTGCTAATAATAAATGTATTTCTGTCACCGGGTTTTGGAGGTAATTAGGAGTTAAGCTTTCTGGACTGTCTGGAGAGTGTATAGTGGCAAAATATATAGTGCATTGATACGTTGTGTTCTCAGGCTTGAAAGAGCTTAGTATGTTTGATGGGACTTAATCCATGAATTTTCTAGGGCAGGTATGAATTAACTGGCACTGGGATTGGGAAGCTTTTGGGTTCCAGTCCTTGCATTTATAGAATCATAGAATGATTAGAGTTGGAAGGGACCTTCAAGATCATCAAGTTCCAACCCCCCTGCCATGGGCAGGGACACCTCTCCCTAGAGCAGGTTGCTCAAAGCCCCATCCAGCCTGGCCTTAAACACTTCCAGGGATGGGGCATCAACAACTTCCCTGGGCAACCTGTTCCAGTGCCTCACCACCCTCACAGCAAAGAACTTCTTATTAATATCTAATCTAAATCTCCCCTCTTCCAATTTAAAACCATTACCCCTCGTCCAGTCACTGCACTCCCTGACAAAGAGTCCCTCCCCAGCTCTCCTGGAGCTCCCTTCAGATACTGGAAGGCTGCTGTCAGGTGTCCCTGAGGCCTTCTCTTCTCCAAGCTGAACAGCATTACCCCATCCATGCTCTGCTTTCAGTGCTCAGTCTTTAAAAACTCTTCCACATGTGTTTGCTGCCAGGCTTTATGCTTTGCTTAATATATGCAGGAGAAGGATTTAGCATGGTGCTTCGCAGACCTCCAGTGAAAATACTTGCACTGTTTCTTGGCTTGATTTCTCCTCTGTGTAGATTATTGCAAAATTGAAGATGCCTTGTTTCTGAAGCTATGACACAGCAGATACAAGCTGTGCGCTGCACTTCCAGCCGTAGTTGCTGGGGTTCCTGCAGCTGGATAGCTAAATTATGTTCTGAGAATAGATGAAAGGTGATTTAAACAAAAAAATTCAGAAGCCACATCTTTCCTCATCCGTCACTTAGTTCAAAAGAAAGCAGGACAGCCTCCACAGTTCTGTTTGGTTTCTTTTCCAATTTAAAAATATTCTGTTCATATAGATCTATATTTTATTTCTTTTCTCTTGCTGTGTTGCTATAACAGGTAACAGAGGAAACCTGCATTAAACTCTCCTTAGTATCCATATCCCTGAGACAGCAACCTCATAGCCATGCATTAGCCTGAGGGGAAAGAGCTCTACAGCCACTTTTCAGACTTTCTAACACCTCTGGGTACACACTACTCCTTTTTCATGTGTTTAGAGTTGTCTTTGCTTTCTCAGAAACATCCAGGAGCTTTTGACTGTCAGACTATTTAGACTTACAATGTCATGTTTATCTATCACCAGCTTTTCAAGAACAATTAATTTAAAGAAAAAACGGGCTACTTCATAAATTCTAGCCTTTCTGCAGCCTCATCTTTGTGGCTAAACAGTCCATAAATGACTAGCTGAGATTTTTTTGTCAGCCTGTTGGTCTGCAAGTGAGACTGTAGCTAAACTGAATAGTTTGTGTCTGTGGGAAAAAAAATAGTATTAAAACAAAATAAAACTCTCTTGGCTGGACCTTTGCTCGCCATTGTTACTGGGAACGAGAGGACAGCGTGAACTTAACGATGCCTGAGCAAATGATCTCATTCAACATCCTGCAATTGTTAATGGGGTTAGTTAAAGTGGGCACACGAGGGCTGTTGTCCTGAGGGCCCATCTCTCAGAGCTGGTGAAAGCTCTGCTTCTGTGGTGGGTCCTCTGTTATATTTCATCAGTGTTACTGAAAGCGAAGTTGATGTGTGACGAAGCAACGATTCACTGTTGTAGCTTCTTAAATCTTTATTTGCGTTTCGTCGGTGTGAGTAGCACTTGGTTTGCAGGTAAATTGTGCCTTTTGTTAAAAATAACTCAATATTATTATTCTTCCTCTGCAAGGTTGTCTTGTATTAGGGTATTATTTTAGTGCTGCTCTTGTATGTGACTGTAAGCTGAACCATGTAGGCTGGGTGACTTATTTATGACTGTCAACTAAAGCCTGGACAAGACCTTCAAATGCATTCCTGCAACCTGGTTCACATAAATTAAAGAATTATTTCGTGCTGTTTGCATGCTTGAAGTTCTGGGAGTTTTTTCCCCTTTCCACTATTCCAGTTGCTTGCCTGGAAATTCCCTTGGTCGTAGAATGCCTTGATTTACTGCAATGTGAGATTCATGGTGTTATGTGCTACTAGGAGGCCTTGATGATACCTTGGTGTGAGAACAGGCCAAGTGGGAGGGCACATGGCTTAGAAATGACCCAAGAATGCAACTCCCTGCATTGGCAGTAATGCAGGCTTTGGTTGCCAAAGCCATTTCTGCACTGAAGGGTGAACTCCTGCAGTATGGCTTTCAAAAGCAGAGTATCAGCGCTTTGGAAAGTTTCTGAGTCAATTCATAGAGCATACTTTATTTTCATAGAATCATAGAACGGTTAGAGTTGGAAGGGACCTTCAAGATCATCAAGTTCCACCCCCCCTGCCATGGGCAGGGACACCTCTCCCTAGAGCAGGTTGCTCAAAGCCCCATCCAGCCTGGCCTTTAACACCTCCAGGGATGGGCCATCAACAACTTCCCTGGGCAACCTCTTCCAGTGCCTCACCACCCTCACAAGAAAGAACTTCTTCCTAATATCTCATCTAAATCTCCCCTCTTCCAATTTAAAACCGTTACCCATCGTCCTGTCACTAGACTTCCTGACGAAGAGTCCCTCTCCAGCTCTCCTGTAGGCTCCCTTCAGATATTTTCTTAGAGGTACATTAATTAGGAGTTTGTCAGGAGCCAGTAGATCATTTGCTAGTTCGTTCCTTTCTGGAAATACTCTGGAATTAGTTGGTTCTGCAAGCAGGCATGGTGGGAGACTAATTTTTAACAGGTAATCTTGTGGATGTAGAATGGTCATGTGTAGTTTGGAGGAGGATGAGGGGAGACCTCCTTCCCCTCTATAGCTGCCTGAAAGGAGGGTGTAGAGAGGTGGGTGTTGGCCTCTTCTCCCAAGGGAATAATGACAGTACCAAAAGGAATGGTCTGAAGTTGCACTAGTGGAGGTTTTAGATTAGATATTAGGAAGAATGACTTCACTGAGAGGGTGGTCAGGCACTGGAACAGCCTGCCCAAGGAGGTGGTGGAGTCACCATCCCTGGAGGTATTTAAGAAACGTGTAGATGTGGCACTTCAGGGCATACTCTAGTGGCTGAGATTGTTGAGTTGGGTGATTTGCTTTGTGCAGGTTGGTTTTTTTTGTTAGTGTGTTTTTTGGTGGTGTTTTTTTGGTGTGGCTATGGTTGGACTTGATCTTGGAGGTCCCTTCCAACCATGAAAATTCTTTAAATGTTATTAATAAATCTGCTTTCATAGCAATATTCATGTCCTGCCCTGAGTCTGTGCTCATCTGTGCTGTGCTGAACCTGCCCTAATCCTTGAAGCATGGAGCCAACAGCTCGAGTAAAGCTTTACATAGGACTAGAATTTGATGACCTCATGGGTCATCAAATCCAGTCCACTGCTATCATAAGGATCACGTCGTACCATCTCTGAGCTTAATCATTTGACTTATAAGCTCATTGAACCATCTTTCAAAAATAGAACACCGGGCCATTTATTTTTTACTTCTAGCCTAAGCAGGGGAAGTCTCTTTGTGGGAGGCTCAGCTTGAGGCCGTGAAGTATCAACAGTGAGAAATCAGGACCATCCTAAACGTGTGTGTACTTTTAGAACTTAAAAAAACCCAACCCAAACCAACAACAAATTTCATCCTGTTTTTCTTTTTTTGGTTTTTTTGTTTGCCCACCTTAAAGAGATGAATCAAACGTGCGTGCTCAGAGCTACCTCTGCCTTTAATCTGCTCCATCATGTCTGAGTCAGATGCCCAGCAAGGACTTTGCAACTAAATCTATTTAGTCACGTTGCTGTAGGGGGGCACTTGTAAGCAGATTAGCTGTAGCTCAAATACTGTGTCAACTGCCTAACCAAAGGCTGTCTTCCTTGTCTAAGATGTGGCTACACTTGGTAGTTAATTACTTACAAGCACTTGTCAGAAAGTTTTTGATACCTGAACATAGTATTTGTTGTAAGACATTCTACTCTTTTGTGTGAAAAATTGTGTAGAGTCGTGGCTTTTCAGTGCTGGTCCTGGGGAGTTTTAAGAGTTCTTAGCCAGGTTCTGATCTATTTAATAGGCTTACCAAAATATTTATTGGCAGAACGTATTTAAGTATATTCTCAAAGAATATTCTTTACAGCTGTACAAGTAAGTTGGAATGTCTGTTATCTCTCCTAAATAGTGGCAAGGATATATTACGGTGGAAGCGTGTGGCTGTTGACTTAGTGTAACCATTAGCTTCATACGCTGCTTTAAGCTTACACTTAAGGCAAACTTGCAGAGTAATTGCACGAATGGAGTGTCCATTTGGGATCCAAAGCCTATTTTTGGAGTTATTCCTTTCTAGAAATAATTGAGATCCCAGTTTCGTCCTTTGCTACATCTACCCTATGTGACAGTCAAAGGTTTGTAAGCCTAGTGCTACAGCTGTTGTGAAATCACACATGTAGCACTCATTTTTGTCATTGTATGGATTAGAAAAAAGGGGCTGGGATATGTTATTTATGGGATTTATTAAGAAACCCTAATAGAGAGCTCACCACCCTGCCTGTGTGCCTGGGCTGGGCTGCTGTGGCCACCAGTGCTGTGGTGATGCTCTTGTGTACCAGGATATGTGAGACCCTGTTCCATCTTGTGACTTGGGTTCCCAGCAGGTGGTCAGTGGTGGCAGGGGCACCAGAGGTTATCCATCAACCTCCACTCATTTTCCTTCGTGTTTTGGGCTGACAAGCAAGACAAACACTGTAATACCATAAAGAATCATTAGATTCAACTCTTGTTAGATGTCTCTTAAGGAGAAACTTAAAATGCCTTCTGTGAGCAACGTGTATGGGATGAAAGTGTTTTATTCTGTGTATTTTGGGTTTTTTTCCTGTTGCTGGATTAATGCTCATCCTGTAGTAGAACAAATCATTTTGAGCTACAGTTTGGGCTTAAATGTTTTGGGAGTACATGGGAGACTTCCAGTATCTGAAGGGAGCCTACAGGAGAGCGGGGGAGGGACTCATTGTCAGGAAGTCTAGTGACAGGACGAGGGGGAATGGTTTTAAATTGGAAGAGGGGAGATTTAGATGAGATCTTAGGAAGAAGTTCTTTGCTGTGAGGGTGGTGAGGCACTGGAACAGGTTGCCCAGAGAAGCTGTTGATGCCCCATCCCTGGAAGTGTTTAAGGCCAGGCTGGATGGGGCTTGGAGCAACCTGCTGTAGGGAGAGGTGTCCCTGCCCATGGCAGGGGGGTTAGAACTTGATGATCTTGAAGGTCCCTTCCAACTCTAACCATTCTATGATTCTACGTTAGCTGAACACTGGCATTGATAAAGCCCCAACAAGCTTCAATCTTAAAAAGCGCCTAGATTTGAGTGGATGCCAAGAATAATATGCATTTCCTTTCATTTTCGAGATTATGGAGAACTTTCTCTTTTTTTTGGGGGGGTGGGGTGGGAGGAGTGGGTGGAGGAGGAAATGAATTATGCTCTAAAACTGGGAAATGAGAGCAATTAATCTCTGCAGTTGTGTGTAGGCGGGGGGGGGGACACACTATTTGTTGCATGACAGGTTGCTCTCAGAACTGGAAACAAAGTAGGTTGGTTGTGTCTTTTTATGTCCCTGTCCTAGTTTGCTTTAGGACAAGAGCATTTACCTCATGACGCTTATTTTTTGAACTTTATACTGGAGGCAGTGTTCACATTCCATTCAGTCTTTTGCAGCACCGAGAAGGGAGAATTAGTCAGCTGTTCTTTGTTTTTATTTCCCTGACTCTTGAACGGGATCCAGGCTTGCTCCTGAGGTTTTTCATCTGGATCAGGCTGAATAAAACAGATTTTTTTTTTTTCTCTTGCAACTGAAAACCCTTTATTTGCAAAAGGTTATGATAACCAAAGGAAACTGGGCTCCCCCACTTTTTTGTTTTGGAGGTGAGGGTGGGATGGGGAGTGGATCTGGTTTCCTGCAGTCCTGTTCTCTTTCAAGTGGCTTCATAGGACACTTATTTCAAACCAAACCAAAACAAAAATGAAAGCTATCATGTTTGTGCCGTAACGGAGCATGCCAGAACGCTGTTGCTAAGATGATGCATGCTGATTCTGGCATAAATAGTTATTTGAGCAGACCCTCCCCTAAGGAGTTGAATCCCAATTCTTTCTCCCCTGTATAGGAACAAATCAATTATTCTAAGGAGGCAGTGTTGTCTCTCGGTGCCGTTGTGTTGCTTTTTGAAAACGTTTTGTAGAGTTAGCCCTTAAGTGGGATAATTGCTTTCAGCATTTGCAAGTTAAATGAAGAAAGCTCTAATTAGATTTTATAAAGTGGCTTAGCATGTTGAGAAGGCTTTTCATAAAGTATACTGTGTATTCACTTGGCGGTGTACAATTGAATTGCGTTGTAGCGCTGACGGAACCAAAAAATCCTATTTGGCCTCCGTTGCTTTTGGGCGCTTAAAGGATTGAAAGCCTGTCTTAGGTATTCCGAGGTGGACATACTCTCTTTTCCTAACCATCCCACCCTCATCAGGGCATTTGTCTCTATTTCAGAGACTGGAGGAGTTGCACCAAGACCAACCTGTTGGATGGAAGGCGTAAAAGCTCGGTACTTTTTAGGGCCTTAAAATGGGGCGGTGGCACATACTCTTTAATCTGTCTTAGCTGTTATTATGCTGTGCTAATTGCACATTGGTGCTGGGTGGCAGAGAGCCATGTTGTTCAGGTCAGTCTTAGCTCCGTGTGGGTCCTTCTTTGAGTTGCACAGAAACCGAACAGTGCCCGTGCTTAGTAATCTTTGGTGGTGGTTGGTGTCCTGTAGGTTGGAAATGCGATATGCTAATGCTCTACTATTTCCACCACAGCCCTTGGCAGAACCGGGTGGCTTGGCCACAGCAGCGTAACATATTGCTTGCCATCTGAATAAGAACTTAGCCTGGTCACAAGCTCCTTTCACATGTGGTTTCTGTAGTGTGTGTGCCAGCTGCTTCTTGAGGAGAATTGGAAAAAGCACCCAGCGCCGATGTTTGTTCGGATCGTTTGGGCGCCGTTGCTGGATGTGACTTCTTAGTTAAAGTAAGAATTCTGATATAGAATCATAGAATTGCCTAGGTTGGAAGGAACCTTTCAGATCTTTCAGTCCAGTCATCAACCTAACACTGACAAAAGCCATATCCCTCAGCACCACATCTACACATCTTTTAAATACTACCAGGGATGGTGACTGCACCACTTCCCTAGACAACCTGTTCCAAAGCTTAATAACTCTTTCAGTATAAATTTTTTTCCTAATATCCAACCTAAACCTCCCTTGGTGCAACTTGAGGCCTTGTTCTTTTGTCCTCTCACTTGTTATTTGGGACAGGAGACAGACCCCCACTTTGCTACAGCCTTCTTTCAGGTAGTTGTAGAGAGCAAGAAGGTCTCCTCTCAGCTTCCTTTTCTCCAGACTGAATGATATACACTCTTCTTGTGAAGCATTACCTCTGCTCCATCAGTCAATCCATTCTTCATGCAAGAACACAGATTCCACATACAAGCAACTTTGAAGTAATTTCAATGAAAGTAGGTCTAAAATATAAGTACTTAATGAGAAGTATCACATTGCTTTGTTATGACTTCAGGTAACCACAGGAGCAGGTGATTGCAAACGAAACAAATAACAGTTTTGACTGTTCTTCTGCTCAGGAATCACAAAATTGTAGGGGTTGGAAGGGACTTCCAGAGATCATCTAGTCCAGCCCCTTGCCAAAGCAGGGTCACCTAGAGCAGGTTGGACAGGAATGCATCCAGGCAGGTTTGGAATATCTTCAGAGAAGGAGACTCCACAGCTTCTCTGGGCAGCCTGTTCCAGGGTTCTGGCCACCCTCAAAGTAAAGTTTTTTCCTCATCTTGAGGGGGAATTTCTTGTGTTCCAGCTTTGTCTGTTGCCTCTTGTCCTGTCACTGGGCACCACTGGGAAGAGTCTGGCTTCATCCTCTTGACACCTGCCCTTTAGATGTTGATAAGCATTGATGACATCCCCTCTCAGTCTTCTCTTCTCCAGGCTAAACAGCCCCAGGTCTCTCAGCCTTTCAAAGAAGACTTGGGTTTGTTTAATCTTCTCTTGTTGATGTCAATGTGTGGGTGAAACTCTCTTTACCTGCTGCAGATGTGTTTGGGAATGGCAGTTTGTGTACTTAGAGGAGTGACAAGTACAACAGATAGTTTTTGTGTGTCTCCAGTTTATCTTTGATGATAAGTCCCAAATTTGATTAAGGGTATGGTGATCTCCAGTAAGATCCGCTCACCTGTGGATATTAACTCATGGATTGTCAACCTGCCAGCATTTTCTGCTCTTAAACCATACTTGATCTCTTAAATGTAGGTTAAAAATTCATGTCTTTGAGTTCTTTGAGTGCTTCTGGAATCGACAAACTCTTTCCCATTTGAACTTGGTGGGTCACTTTCTGCATGACAAGTTGTGGCAGTGCGTTCTTTGTCTGGACAACAGGCTTGCTGTTGTGACCGCATGAAGGCCACGTCTTTGGATGAACATTCAAAACCGCCCACAGGCTCTTGATTCACTTAACCACATGTGCCTTGAAGTGTTTGATTCATTTTCAGTGCCTGCCCATAGCTGTCTTTGTAAATGGACTTTATGTCCCCCTTTGAGGTATGTGCGCACCACAAGGACTTCCTCAAATTGAGTAGACCTCAAGCGAACAACCTCAAATGTAAGACCAACGTATGCCACTGTTTAATGGAGTTATTTACTTGTATTAGTAAATGTGTAGACTAAATTGGGAACTTTTGACAGGTCCCATGTGATTTTTGTAAGTGGTACTTAGGAATAACTCCAGTTTTCTTTGAGAAAAGATGAAGAATTAGGTGAAGTTTCCTTTATTACAGGAGATAGTTCATGCTTGGGAAGTTGGTGGAGTTAAAGTTTGTAAGTGAACTTTAAGGTGAAGTTTCTGTGCCTGTGTAGATGAAATGATCAAACTTAAAACCTCTAATAGCCCTTAAAAAAGGCAGGTACTACTATGTGAGACGTGACCAGTGCACAAGTCAAGAAAAGATGTTTTTCCTGAGTTCTTTTCTCATTTTAACATAGTCTTGGGAGTTGAAGTCTGTGTGTTGTATGTGTGTAAGTCAAAGGCTACTTCCATGTAGTCCCTGTGCTGTTGATACCAGTGGCTTGAAACTGGTACTGGAGGTGTGAGGTGTCTCAGCCTCGAGTCTGCACTCAGATAAATTTCGATTGATGATGTAGCTCTTTGAGGTCTGGAAATTGCTAAATGGGAGATTTATTCCTGAAAGGTGTTATTTGAGCAAATTTGGTAGGATTTACTTTACCCCATAGAGGATATAAGGGTGAGGGAGTGGGGGAAGGTACTTAAATCGGGGGGATTCTGTTAAAAAAACTTTCTTGTGAAACAGGGAGAGCCTTTGTGAATACCCAAACCGGTACTTCTCACACAAAAAAGCTACCCGTTGTGTTTGGAACAGGGTCCTTTGGAAGATGCCACCAAGATGATTAGAGGGATGGAGCACCTCTCCTATGAGGACAGGCTGAGAGAGCTGGGACTGTTCAGCTTGGAGAAGGCTCCGGGGAGACCTGATAGCANATTTTTTATTTTCTAGGAACAAGGTAAAGTATGTTTCTGCCTTCTCTGTCAGCTTCTTCCATGTGACCAAAGGCAATGAATGAAATTCTGCTACATTTCAGGATTGTATGCTAATATTTCACTTGTATAAGTACTCTTTTCTTTTTTTTTTTTAAGAAAATTATCTTAATTACCATGAAGTAACTGATCCTCAAGGCTGTAATTGCTGCTGACATACTGCTTTTTATTTACAAAGTATGAACAGTTTAGTTCACCTCTTCAGATTGTCATTTGAGTCACTGTAAACACTTTCCTGTAACGGTTGTTTAATCAAGAAATTGAATTCTGTAGCATTAGTAGTAAAGTCTTTTGACTGCAAAGATGTAACTTTTCCTTTCGTATTTTTGTTCCAAATTGAAGTGTATCCATTAGCATATTTTAAATTTCAGCAACGATTTCAGTAGAATTTTTTACATGAAAAGGTACAGTTATGAGGATGATTTTTTTTTCTTTTATTCCATAAGGCAGCATTTGGTAGCACACAGAACAAATATGGTGCTGATTATTTGGTGTGGCATGGCTATTTTTCTTTAATTTTAATTCTTCTGATAAATGGTGGTTTGCTCCATCTTTGCCTTCTTGCATAATCTGTATTTTTCAATAGATTTTTAATGGATTTTTTTTTTCATGTTTCAGTCTTCTGTACTTCTTCAGTTCTCATGTTGTGTTCCAGGCTCTCAAAGTTAGCCAGCCAGCCTTCTTCTGCACTCTTCATTTATAAAGTGCCAAAATTATACAAAATAAAGCCAAATAAACTATAGAATTTATCTGTAAGCATGATGCCAGTTTTTTCTTTGTCTGATGTTTTGCACACAGGGCTTTGCACATGTTGATTTCTAGTATTTTGGAGTAGGGGAATATCCCTCGTGTTTCAAGAAGAGTGTACAAAGGCTCTCAAAACTAGATTTGGGACGCAGAAAGGATGCTGCCCAGTTCTACTTAGCATCCTTGTAGCATCATTGAAAAAATTACTCTGTGCTTTAACTTGAGCACTCCTGGATGGATAAGCACATAGTAATTTGACAGGGACCACTCTGTATTTCTCTCAGAGATCATAACTCAGGGCAGGATTGCTTACTGTGGGAAACTTTCCCGTGGTTGGAGGCTGGAACAGCCCCGTATCTATTTGTGAAGGATGGGGAATGTTTTTGTTACCTTCAAAGACCCATTAAGGGATGTGATTGCTTGTGGGAGCATCTGGTTATGATCTGTTAGAAAACAGCCTATTAATAAAACAGAGGCTCTTGTAATAGAGCACTTCTTAATCTTCTTCCTATGTAGTTATTTATAGGCTGTGACATCTTAATTTTACCTCTCGTCTGCATCGACTTCTGCTATTTTATCAGGTAGCTTTCACACATCTCTGAGAATCACTTCTGGAGGAAACGGTATGTTTTCTAAGGAATCCTTCAAAAAAGCTTCAAGTCATAAGTTTGTAAAAGATGTGTTAAGGTTTTTGCTGGTGGATTTCTGAAGGATGAAGAAGTTACAGGCTGTAATGTCAGGAAGTGCAGTGATAGGACAAGGGGTGATGGTTTTAAATTGGAAGAGGGGAGATTTAGATGAGATAGTAGGAAGAAGTTCTTTGGTGTGAGGGTGGTGAGGCACTGGAACAGGCTGCCCAGGGAAGTTGTGGCTGCCTCATCCCTGGAAGTGTTCAAGGCCAGGCTGGATGGGGCTTGGAGCAACCTGGTCTAGGGAGAGGTGTCCCTGCCCATGGCAGGGGGGTTGGAACTTGATGATCTTGAAGGTCCCTTCCAGCTCTAACCATGCTATGATTCTGTGTTGTGTTACATAGATATTTGTGTATTAATCCTGTATTTGTGTGATTACAGGCAGATTTTCTTGAATTCTCAAAGGATTTCCAGTTGCTGATAGTCATTATTTGCCCTCAGCTGAGTGTGCAGTGACATGCCCGGAGCAACATAAAATATATTATCCTCTTTTTTTGTGGTTGTTTTTTTCTATTAGAGTGGTCCTAGTGCCAGATCTTGTCACAAGATGTGCATTGACATCCAGCGAAGGCAGATCTACACGCTGGGACGCTATCTGGATTCCTCTGTGAGGAACAGCAAATCCCTGAAAAGTGACTTCTACCGCTATGACATTGACACCAACACCTGGATGTTACTCAGCGAGGACACTGCAGCAGATGGAGGTCCAAAGCTGGTGTTTGATCATCAGGTCAGCTAAAGTTCTCAATGTTTGCTACTTAAATTTTTTGATTGTAGCCTCCTGTGATTTAGAAGTGCTGAACCAGGTAACAGAGCAGTGATGAGGCTGTCATCTTCACTCAATTAATTAAGTTCTAATAGCAGTGTTGTCTAATGCCACTGAATACTGGTATCAAATGAGTCAGAAGAATCGTAAGAGACTCTTTGCAAACCAATTCATTTGATTAAATGCATTTTATTAAAGCTCAAAGCACAGTTCATCTGGTTGTAACCAGTCTTGTTGAGCTGGGTTTGCAGATCTCAGAGGGCATCGGGGAACAACTTGCAAAGCTGTGAGTGCTACCTGCAGAGGAAAACTATACACAAACCGCTGAAATGAGGCCAAGAGGATCAGGATTCTTTCAAAACTGGTTCTCTCTTAAAATTTGTAGAATGTGCTTGCTTTGTGGATGCTGAAACACCTGAAGGGAGTGACTACTAATTTTTTTAAAAGCCACACCTGTCCTGGGTTGCATCAAAAGAAGTGTGACCAGCAGGTCATGGGAGGTGATTCTCCCACTCTACTCTGCGCTTGTGAGACCTCACCTTTAGTACTGTGTCCAGTTCTGGAGTCCTCAACATAGAAAGGACAT
>VXBW01005996.1:150706-170638 GCA_013400375.1 Thinocorus orbignyianus
GTGTTCAAACTGAATACTTTTAAAATTGTATTTAATGGCTTTTCTGTACTTGAAGAAGGGTATTCTGTTGTTAATTGATTTTTACCAAGCATGACCAAGAAGCAACACACCAGTACTCATTTTTAAAACAGCCCCAGAACTGATTTTATTGATACTAGCTGTTTTGTAACCAAAGCTGCTGTTTGCCAGCACAATATGCCTTTCTGCTGACGCTGAAAATTAAAGATACGTGTTGTCTGCAGAACAAAAGCAGTCTTTCTGTTCTATTAATAACAAACACCAGGCTCCCAGGTGTTGGGGAAAAGGCAGAAGTAAATAGTCTGCTTGGCAAAGCTACTCGAGGTACCTTATTTGCTGCTTTTTTCCCCCTGCTGTCTCTTAGGAAAGAATGTCCTCCCTGCATTCTTTATCAATCTGCAGCTCTTCCTCTTCTCTCCCTCAGCATCTTCTGAGATGGTGCTTTTTGTTTAACCTTCACAAAAATGTGCTGCACTGGAGGTGTTTGGTGTAGGCTTTGCTGAGTAGCATCTCTGTCTCACTGTAATCTTGTCTGTAGGGTTGTTTGTTGTTTTGTTTTTCCTCCCCCTGGTGTTTTGCAATGCTCTGGGTTGCACTGAGTCTGAAAACATCACCTGGAGCCAGGGAGGTTGGTTTGATTTGTTCTGTGGTGCATCTCTCGTGGACCATAATGGGAATTCAGGCTTTGGAGATGAATCTATTTCTGCTGCAGTCTCATCAAAAATCCTTGGCCAGGTTATGGCCCTACTTTATGATGAAGTAATAGGAGGAACAATAAATATATGCTTGGGTTGGAACCTGAGTAACAAATTGCAGGACGGTTTTGGATTAGTTGAGTAGCAATTTTGAGTTTTTTCCCTTGTTTAACCATTGTTACAGGCAATATTTTGTTAATTTTCTGACAGAATTGGCTGTGGGTCCTGGTGAAAAAACTCTAAAATATTTTCTGCTAAAATCAGGAGCTGGAGGCAAGGATTTTTTACATGATGAAGGATGCCTGTAGCCCCTTTTTTCTTTTTTTTTCCTTTCTTATTAAATAACCAAGTTAAAATTAGATTCACGCTTTAAATTAAGGACTGTTTTCTGAGATTAATACCTGTCAACCGTGAAGACACGTATTCTTTTCTGCTCATTAGAGTTCGAGAAGATGTATAGAATACTGTCTTATAGGTATCATTTTGCAGGGGAGGGATGTTTAATCTTAAATCTTAGTCTTAATATGCTGGCTTCAAACTGCTTCTCCTCTTCTTAGATGTGCATGGATTCTGAAAAACACATGATCTATACCTTTGGAGGCAGAATTCTGACCTGCAATGGCAGCGTTGATGACAGCAGAGCCAGCGAGCCCCAGTTCAGTGGATTATTTGCCTTTGACTGCCAGTGTCAGACGTGGAAACTTTTGAGAGAGGATTCCTGTAACGCTGGCCCCGAGGATATCCAGTCCCGAATAGGGCACTGTATGTTGTTCCATTCTGTAAGTATCTGTGATTCATGATGCCTGACTTCAAGGAGAACATCTGGTTTCAATTTTTCTTGCAAGTTTTTGAAGCTCTTTAATCTCCCAAGTGGTGTGTTGTCTCACTTGGTTTTTATGGTCGCTGACGTTCTGATGCTTCTTTGGTAAGTGCAGGTGGTATTAATTCAGGTCTTGGAGCTTTCATGACATGAACTGAATAAAATTTCATGTAAAAAAAAACAAGGTGAATTTTAAATAGTTGATTTTAATCAAATAATGATAAATAGACTGTGTTACAATTTGATCTTTTGAGAGTTGCTCTTTTAGAGTCGCTGGAGCATCTTAGATGATTCTGATCTAGTAAATAACCTGTGTGGCTACTCGAATGGTGGTCTTGGCTAGTGCAGGGGCTTGTTGGGTGTGATTTGAAATGCACAGGCCTCATTTTCCTCTGCTGTGCTGCTGCTTGTCTTGAGCAGCTGTTAACAACTGGGCACAGATGGCATTACGGCATGTCATCCAGAGACTGATGGAAAGGCAGAGGGGTGTGGGGAGAGAGCTCTGTAGTGCTTCATTTAGTGTTAAAAAAAATGATAAATCTTCCACTACCTTTTCAGTTGTACTTCTCAACCACATGTTTGCTTAAGTGTGGAATTTGGAAGCTGTGGGATCTTTTAAACTCTGACTTGGGGGTGAGGAGGAAGAGAATTAAAATTAATATTGTGGCATTCAAGTGTTTACTGATATTCCTAATTAAGAACTGACCAGTTTGAACAATATACTGAGTTTATTTCTCTTTCGTTTCAAATGAAAGAACAGGATTTTTGTCGTGAATACTGTGTTTTCAGAGCTTTCAATTTAATTTTTGTTTTGAATGGCTCTCTAAAATCTGGTCAAAAACATATTGCCACACAGTATTCTGCAGAGGGTACCAGAAGATTTTAAAAGGTAAATGTAAGAATACAGGTTTCTGTAAGCACAGGTCATGGCAGTTTAGGGCCTTTGCTGTTTTCTCAAGCATTTGAAAGAAAAATAATCTGCCTCTTAGGGACTTTCCAATTGGCAAGCTTGAAAGAAGTAATAAACCTGTTATTCTTGGCTTGCTGCTTGCCTGTTCTGAGTTTAGTAATGTGCTGGTACCTGAATGGTTTTCCTTACAGTCCACCTTCTGTTCCTGTTTCTTTGCAGGTTTTTTTTTAACAGCGAAGTTATTAACTAATGGGGTTTTGATGTGGAGACTGTTAATTCTTAATATTAAACTTGAAAAATTAGTTGCTGTGGTAATGTTTAGAAGTTAGAACTTGATCAAGCAAGGCTACAGTAGTTAACTCATGTAAAATCTGCCTGGTCACTCTCGAGCTGAAACTCTATCTTGGATCCAGGTTTGTGGTCTTATTTAGATCATGAGAAAGAAGTCTTTAATTGCATTTGTAAGAGGCTTTTTGGGATGGAGGAGCTGTGAGCCTTTAATGGTTTAGTTCTTGAAAAGGAGAAATCAAGAATTCAAGGATCAAGAAAACCAAGAACCCAATCAAGAATTCTCAAGTTTATTTGAGTTTGAGGATAATAAACTGTTGATTGTAATTGTTCCTTGTGAATCTTTGCAGAGATGAAGTTAAAAGATATTTACGAAATTGGAAGAGGGGAGATTCAGATGAGATATTAGGAAGAAGTTCTTTACTGTGAGGGTGGTGAGGCACTGGAACAGGTTGCCCAGGGAAGTTGTTGATACCCCATCCCTGGAAGTGTTTAAGGCCAGGTTGGATGGGGCTTGGAGCAACCTGCTGTAGGGAGAGGTGTCCCTGCCCATGGCAGGGGGGTTGGAACTTGGTGATCTTGAAGGTCCCTTCCAACTCTAACCATTCTATGCTTCTATGATTCTATGAAATAAAAATTGGTGGACCTGATGATAGTTAAGGCATTATTTTAAACTCAGAAGAAGCAGCTATTATTCTTTGATTAATTTTTTATTAATGGTCACAGCTGGTGAACATACTTCCTTGAGCTTAGTAAAGATGTTCCTGTTCTTTTCTCATTCTAGAAAAATCGCTGCTTGTATGTATTTGGTGGCCAGAGATCCAAGACCTATTTGAATGACTTCTTCAGTTACGATGTAGACAGCGATCACGTGGATATCATATCGGACGGCACTAAGAAAGATTCAGGGATGGGTAAGAGTGATTATGTACTAATTTCTTCTCTTGGTACAAACAAGAATTGTATCATTAAGTAGGTGAAAGGCCAGCAGCTCCAGTGTCCTGCGGTATCAGGTTGGCATCCTTAACTAGCCCTGCGTAACCAAGTAAACTCCGTAGAATATAGGTTAAACCTATGCCAGCTCTTTTGTCCCTCCTGTCATTTGACACTCACCATCTTCAGCACAATACAAATAATTGATGTGTGAAGATACATAGCACCTCAGAAGAAAAAAAGACTTAATAAGAACTAAAAATAGTCCTTTGAAACTCCAGCAAAGACTGGAGGGGCGGGAAAGACTGAAGAAGTTGTTTTTTTTAAACCAGGAAAGGAGAAAGCAATATTTTTTTTTCTAGTTTTCACCAAGTGAAAGGTGCCATAAAATAGAAATAATCTGCTTGGTTTGAGATGCAGAAAGGCAGGTAGGATGCTCAGAGACAGAGAATTGGAGTAGAGGGGCAGAGGTTTTTTGGCCTGGCAGGAGCTGACTAGGAAGATGAGACCTGTTGTCTTGTTATTGTTGTGCTAAATTATAAGGGAGCAGGAAAAAAAATGGGCAAGGAGTGGGACAAGGCTTCAATCCTGTTTGGTTCATGCTGCTGGAGCTTTATACACCAGGCAGAGTTCTGTGTACCAGAAACCTTTAAAAACACCCAAAAGGCGTTGTAGCACAACCATAAAGAACTGATTTTATACTTCTCAAACAACATAAAGAATGTTCTTTCTTTTCCAAAAAGGGTTTCTGCATGTGTAAGCACGTTGCTTTCCTGTGGTGCAAATATCCTGATTTTCAGCATACAGCTCAGAAGTGGAAATTTGTGTTGTGATGTGTACCACTACAGGAGAGAAATGTCTCATACTATGCATATTTAGTCCCAGTCTTGTTTTGTTTTCTTCAGTTACCAAAATGATGATGATTTATCTTGAATTTAGACTGATTGTCCTTATTTTCATCAGGCTTAATTTTTAGCGAGCGATTTTTCTGAACACTTGAAGTGAATTATTGATGGTTATGAGTTATTCTTTTGCTTACTAATTTAGTTATTCCAGTGAGGGAGAAGAGTACCCGAACTCTTATTCTCTGGAGTCCTTTATTTACTTGAGTTCTTCCAAGAAAGAACTAGCTGGTTTTGTTGACAATCTCCTTTATTAAGGTGCCTGCGTGTTGCCTGATGCTGCTCTGCACACACCCACGCATCGTTTGTTGTCCTTAGAGCTTTTAAAGAATCTATTTTACTTTTTTTCCCCATGAAATCACTAGCATTCTGCCATTTTGCTTTTTTAAAACTACATTCCTTTAGAGGCAGAAACTTTCAAACACTTGAATTTAAGCTGACATCTTCATGTTTAAGATACTGAGCTTGTGGCTGGAGAAGGGAAGGCTCCGGAGAGACCTGATAGCAGCCTTCCAGGATCTGAAGGGAGCTCCAGGAGAGCTGGGGAGGGACTCTTTGTCAGGAAATGTAGTGACAGGACAAGGGGTAATGGTTTTAAATTGGAAGAGGGGAGATTTAGATGAGATCTTAGGAAGAAGTTCTTTGGTGTGAGGGTGGTGAGGCACTGGAACAGGTTGCCCAGGGAAGTTGTTGATGCCCCATCCCTGGAAGCATTTAAGGCCAGGCTGGATGGGGCTTTGAGCAACCTGCTGTAGGGAGAGGTGTCCCTGCCCATGTCAGGGGGGTTGGAACTGGATGATCTTTAAGGTCCCTTCCAACTCTAACCATTCTATGATTCTGTGATTCTAAGATGCCAAGCTCTGCTTCTCAGCATCTGCATTAATGGCAAAGTGTTTGGTGAAGCAAATGAGACTGTAATATTTAACCCTCCTCCCTGTTCCTACAGGCCCCAAAGTGGTGAATAGTAGAGTTTGTAGGAAAATGACTCACTGGAAATAATTCATGAGTAGATTTTCAGTTTACTGTTCTCCTGTGTGTAGAAAGTAAACAAACAGATTCCAACGTTTCCCTTGCTTTTGAAAGCAAATGCTAGGATTACTTGCATTTTAACAGGGAGGGAACAAAATGCTCGTTACGTTCAAACAGCAGCTGCTGACAGGAGTATTTTCACCCTGAAAAGCAAGTCTTTATTGTGTTCCTGTTCCGTGGTGATAGACCATTTTGATCTGTAGGAACAAAGTGATTCCCTGGTTGCTGCGAAGCTTTAAGCTGCTCGGTGTGTGATGAGTCAAGTTGAGGATGCCTGTGACCTAAATGTTCCTATAAAGTCCCATGATTACATTTTGTTCCTGGCTCGCATGTGGCATTCAGTTCTATTCTTAGTCAAGCTATTTTGATTTTTACCCTTTCTAAAAGAACTTAATTGGGCATTTCTTTTAAAATTTCCATTAGAGTAGTGAGATTTTAAAAATAAATAGTAAAACGGGTAGTTAAGGAATATCAGCAATATGGAGTTATTGCAATGCTAGAAAATGATGGTAATGATATGTTGCTTTTGCTGTTCTAACCTTCTGGATATTTGTGGTATTTAGTGTTTCTTTGCTCTTAGTTGTGTGTTTGATGATGATCCTGGAACAAATTCCTTCTACAGGTGATGCGTTTGAGAGAATACTGGGTGATAAGTATCACTTAAAAGTTTAATTGGAAGTAAAGAATGGTAATTTTAGCAAGCTTAGATATGCTTTTTTCTTGTTTTTTTTTCATGCTTTTTTGTTTTTTTTTAATGAACTTTTAGAAAAGTTCAAAGTTGATTGAGGTATAATTTCTAAAAGATGGGTTTTTACACAGCTTTGCCTGTGTAAAAGTGTTTCCTGACTTCATCTGCTTCAAACATGGGTAAACCTTTTGGCTCTTTGTGTCTACTGAATGCAGTTGCCGGTGACTACGAGTTCTTCCTATGGCTCATTCCATCAAAAAGCCTGGTGCTATCTCTTTGCTGCCAGAGGATGGCACTGCAATAAGGTTAAGCTATTAGGGATGGTTGTCTTTCTGCTGCATGATAACTGCTGTGAGTGAGAAATTTGTTAGTTCAGCTAGAAAATAGGCAGAACAAGATTGAGGAACAGAGAATGCAACTGTGATAATGAGTTGAATGTAAACAAAGGCAGTAGTAGAAATTGGAGGAAGTGTACAGTTGAAGAACCTGTGGCTGGAGGAGAGGCAGAAATATGTATGTTGATGGACATACCCTTAAGTGGTTGAATACTTTTATTTGCTTGAAAAAATATCAACAAACTGAAAAATGCCAAGCAAACCCAACATGTGTATGACAGAGAGTGTATCTTTGAAGCATACTTGTGGTTTAGGGATGCCACCAATGTCAGATGTCTTCAAAAGATGTACTGACATCTTGCCTGGCTTGCTTAGCACACAATCCATGGCTAATCATGGGCAATCACTTTGGACCTAAGGGACCTACAGGGAGCACTTGTGGTCAAGGTTCCTGGGATAATCTTGTTTGGCCCTGGCTCAGGTGGTGTGTCAGAGCTGTTGATCAGAGGTATGATCTTCTTCCACAAGACGATCAAGATGATAGAGTCATAGAACTATAGAATGGTTTGGATTGGAAGGGACCTTAAAGATCATCCAGTTCCAACCGCCTGACCATGGGCACGGACACCTCCCACTAGACCGGGTTCCTCAAAGCTCCATCCCACCTGGCATTGAACACTTCTAGGGATGGGGCATCCACAACTTCTCCTGGCAGCCTGAGCCAGTGTCTTACCCACTCTTACAGTAAAGATTTTCTTCCTGATATCTAATCTAAATCTCTCCTCTTTCAGATCAAAACCGTTCCCCCTTGTCCTGTTCCTCCATTCCCTGATAGAGAGTCCTTCCTCATTAAGATAAGGTATTTATTTGCCACTCTCTGATCAAGAGTAGCTCCCTATCTTTCCTGTAGACCCCACTTAGGTACTGGAAGGCACTCTGAGGTCTCTCCTAAGTTTTGTCTTCTCCGGGCTGAACAACCCCAACTCTCTCAGCCTGTCCTCACAATAGGCGGCCTCCAGCCTTCCCAGCATCTCCGTGGCCCTCTGCTGGATCCATTCCAACAGGTCTGTGTCCTTCTTGTGCTTACGTGCTTTGGCATCCAGTAACTTCCAAAGTAAATGAGAGCAACCCATGGACAGTCTCATGGCCCCTTTTAAGAATGAGGTAGTTCTTATGGGCAAGCTGTGAATATTTTTGGGTTTTTAGCTGCCAGGGAAGTTCCTGGGTGTTTTACTGGAGCTTGTTCTAGAGCTGAGCACCTAAGAGATGGAAGGTTTCCTGGGTAAGGACCACGGACAGAGGCGACACAGCCCAGGCTGGGAAATCCTGGTTGGAAACGTGATGATGCCAGGAAAACAGTAATCAAAATAGAAAACAAAGCCAGGGCAGCATGGCCAGTAGCCAACTCAGACAAACCATCTGATTATCCCCTCTTGATTGTCTTTTTGACACTTGACATCTCCTGCCCTTGTTCTCTTTAAGGTCTACTTTGCCAGTCAGCAAACACATCCCTTGCCATGGGAGTGCTTTGGTTTGTGAGGGACCTTGTGTGCTCTTCATCATTTGAGGCACTTCTCTGAACCTATCTCAAAATACATTCCTCCTGCTGTGAAGCTGAGGAGGGAGAGCAGGCAGTCACTAAATCCTAAGGATGCTTTGCAGAGATGGCATAGCAGCAGAATTCCATTCACGTTTACTAACTGACCTGGTTGTTTTTGCCCCAAAATTGGGGGAAGAACTGAGTGCTAGACCTCGAGTTGTTGCTTTTTCGCCGTGAAAACAGAACTGTCCAAATGGTCTCCTCAGCTGCTCCGTGGCTGGCTGCCAAGAGCAGTCTCATCATGAAAAATCCAAGAGGATAATCATTATCTTGCTGCGTCAACAGCTGGCCTGCGTGCTATCTCCATCCTTCATCGAGGTTTGCTCCAGTAAAGTTCAGGGGAGGTGCTGCTTTCAGTTTTATATATGGATTACAAGCAGTGGAAGAGAGTAACGTGCTGACCTACCACGTTTTTTAAAATTAATCCATCAGGGAGGTGCCCGATTCTGGTGAACAATGATATCCATGTGATGTAGTTTTCTCCTTTTTTTTTGTTTAATCACGAGGCATCACAAGGAAGGAGGATGCTCTCAAGTCACTTGCAGTGGGATTGGCAGTAACGTGTTTTGAGGATTTCATAACTTGGTGGCACTAAAAGGTTGTCAATGAACTTGCTTCCTTTAATTATCCTTCTCGAATCCTTCAGAGATGGTCTGTAGACAACAAGTTTTATAGCATTGTTTTGCCAACGCTGTGTTTCCAAGTATGTTTAAAAACATGCCATAATATCCCCTCAGATGAGAGAGATGAGATTTTATTTCCCAGTTTCTGTCTATTTCTATCAGATCCTCATCTCTGTGAACCCTGATTTACTGCTTTGCAAATTCTGTGCTGTAAAAGCTCTGTTTTCTCGCTCAGAGGCTGCCAGCAGCCAACACAGTGCTTGAAACAACCGTAGCTGTTTGCACATAGAAGCCAAACCGTATTCAGCTTGCTCATATGATCAAATAAATGCCTGGAAATAGGAACTGTGGCAGTGGGAACACACCTATTTCATGTTTAAGTGTCAGGTTTGTAGAAAAGCTTTTCCCACGTGTTATATTTAAATGGAAATGACATTGTACACGGTTGCACAGCATCTTATCGAAGCTTTCTCAGGAATTACTCCTTGCTTATGTAACTGGCTGCTAACTCAAGGTCTGTGCAGCTGAATATTGTTTTCAAATACTGAGGCTGTGAGCTTTGCATTTTTGCTGTATAAATAACCACAAATCTTAAGTTCTGGAGAGAGGACTCAGATCTTTTATTTTCAATTACTTACTGCCCTCCTACCCTGGACTGGTTAATGAGATTATTTGGGGGAGAAAAAAAAATGCAGTGGCACAAGAAAAGCATTCACTATCTCTTAGACTATTGGGGATTGTATTGTGTTTAGTAATGTCTCTGCAGAGCTTTTCCTCTTCAGCCAGTAATGTATTGTCATAGGAGCCAAGTTGACATCACAGGCCAGTGCCACGCTCAAAACAGCCAGGGCTGAGTCCTCAGTCACTGATTTACATCTCTTGAGCTGGCTACCCACAGCTGACCTGAGCCATCACCGGGCCTGAGAGACCCTCCAAATGGGGTGAAACCAATGGATATTTGCTCCAAAAACTGGTTATGTGAAGAAGTACGAGAGGGGGAACTTCCATGGAGCCATTCCATGGAGCTTCAATGGAGCCATGGTGATTCTCCCCCTCTACTCTGCGCTTGTGAGACCCCACCTGGAGTNCATGGCAGGGAGGTTGAAACTTGATGATTTTTAAGGTCCCTTCCAACTCTTACCATTCAATGAGTCTATGATTCATTCTTACCACTTTATGCACCCCTTGGATCCTAACACACTGCAAATAAGAGTTCTCTCAGTGCGTTGGCAGTGCCGTGCTCGATTTTTCACTCCTTGTTGTTTACAGATTTTTACTCTAAGCCTTAAAATAAAATAAAAAAAGAGTCACAAATCCAGTTTTTCTCCCATGCAGAATTAAATTCCCTCCCCCACATACATTTTGCAGGCTAAATATCACAAGTACTTCTCACAAGTTTGCAGCCCGTGTCCCTCTCTAATACGCTGACCGCAATCACTTGAATTATATCCAGCATTTACTGCAAGTCTGCTGCACTCCCAGATGATGAAGCTCTCTTACCCCCTAGTGGAAGCGTTTGTCAGGAGGATTTTATGTAGCCTTTTCCACTCTCTCAAGGATCAGACTTCCTCAGTAAACATCATCTGGATGTTTCTGTAGTGTTTAAAATACAGCAGCATCTCCCCTTTACTGTGTAGGAGCTTGCCTTATTTCCTCGTTGTTTTATTTTTGGGGACTTGTTTACCAAATTTATGCTGTCTTGTGGGGTTTTTTTAATCATATCTGACTTTCTAGTGCAGTCTTCCCCATGCAAAAGACTAGATGTCAATTTTTTTCTAGCCTAAGGCACAACTTAAATATGTTTTTTCCAGAGTTGCTTAGATAAGCCAAAAAGTTTATGTAAGTTATCTCAGACCTCCTCATCTTAGGAGGGAATGTGGAAATATATATATATTTGATATTTATTTTTACTATCTATTTTTCTGGGCATTCTGTATATCAAACAGTCTCAAGAAGAGATTGATGCACAACTGAGGGAAGCCTGAGATTCATAGAATCATAGAATGGTTAGAGTTGGAAGGGACCTTCAAGATCATCAAGTTCCAACCCCCCCTGCTGATTGCTTGACTTGAGTTTGGTTTTGATTGCAGTTGTTGCTGCGGATAATTCCTATTCTTACTGTTAAGAGTAAAAAAAAAAAAAACAACAAAAACCAAACCAAAAAAACCCGCAAAGGCACTGAACTTCGGTGGCTTTTCCCTCCTCCATCATTTCAATAATAATTTCAGCTTCAGGAAATTGAGCATAAACTAAATATGAAATTCATTTATTTAACAACATTTCAGGAGGAGGGATGGGACTTCCGTAGAGAAGTTTCATACTCTCTCTATCACTGGTAATACAGCAACCGTATTCCTCATGATTAGAATAATTTTCATTTCAGTGAGCCTGAGGTATTAATGCTCTGCAGATTTGTATGCTTATTTTTCTAAAAACCCGGCATGGTCTCGAATGTTCAAAGAAGCAGATAGGGTGGCAGAGACATTTTCCATGTACATTAGCATTGCTGATCAAATTTAGATGGCTCTCCTGCTAGAAATGTCTCAAATATGCCTCGAATTTAATCCTTTTGGGTCAGTGATTCAGTCCCTGACTGTGCAAGCAAACACGTTGCGTGCTACTTTTCAAAAATTAATGGTATTTAGTCTCTAATTGTCTTTTTTTTGTTCTCAATTTCCATATTGGGCGACTTTCACAGTACTTGTTAGTCTCATTTAAAAACTTCCTTGTGGTTTGCAGCGCAGACAAGGTATGTAGTTGTTGTGCCACCATTGTTCCCAGCTTTATTTTCCTTCTGCTCAACCGCCCATTTCCTTATAAACTGAATTAATTTCATTTGAAACTTTGTGGCAAAATTGGGAGATCAAATTAGGCAGGTCTGTGTTGGTGAGGGCTCCAAAGGCTCTGTCTCCTGCTTTTCCATCAGTGGGAATTTTGTCTACAGGACTCTGAATTACAATCATAGAATGGTTAGAGTTGGAAGGGACCTTCAAGATCATCAAGTTCCAACCCCCCNAGGGGGAGAATCACCTCCAGTGACCACCTCTTCCCCTCCACCGACAACTTCTCAGAATTTATATCAGCTTCTCCCAGAAAAATTTAACAATTCAAAGAATCATAGAATGGTTAGAGTTGGAAGGGACCTTCAAGATCATCAAGTTCCAACCCCCCTGCCATGGGCAGGGACACCTCTCCCTACAGCAGGTTGCTCAAAGCCCCATCCAGCCTGGCCTTAAACACTTCCAGGGATTATCTGAATATGTTTCAGTTTCTACTTAAACTTATGCAAGAGTTAAGCTGTTACGTATATATATTTTTTTTTAAAGAAATGTTTATGCTTTTTGTCTTTGCTAAATATTTTGGTAGGAGCTTAAACTGTGAAAAACCAAACGCTGCTCAAAATTTTTTTTTTTAATTGCTAATTATTACTTTTTCTGGCCTGGCGGCTTAGAAGATTGGAGACTGAAACCTATTACAGAAGAGATTTGCAAAACACCGTTTTGTGTGTTCTTAAACAGCGATATTAAATGGTTTATTAGCACAGGACTTGTTTTCTAGTCTGTGTGTGCAGTTCGTAGTTAATTGCGGGGAAGAATTTGCAAAATACAAGAGTTCTGAGAATTTTTCATGCCAAAAATCTTGATGGAAGGCCAGGAACCTTTACCAGCCTTTGTAAACTGACCCAGAAAGAGAAATGAGACAAACAGGATCTGTAAACAAAAATCACGTGCTTTTCACAAATACATTTTGGAAGGATGGTTGCCCGGGGAAACAGGAAATGGGGAATTATACAACAAACAAAAAGGACTGCCAAACAAATTTGCTGACCTTTTTTCGGGGAATTATGACGAAAACTGTTGGAATCTTCAGTATTTCACCATATTTCTAAATCTGAAGGTGGAACAGAAGAATAGCTTGGTGTACCACGACTCTTTAGAAAATACAGAAAAACTTCCTTGACACCTTTATTCTAAAGGAAGCAATGCAGGATTGTCAGTTATGGAATCTTTTCTTTTTCTTTTTTTTTTCTCCCTGGCTTTTGCAATTAAGCTTTCTGGAATCAGTGCTTCCTTTGACGGATAAGATAATAACAAAATCCCCCTACTGATATCTACAAGGATCATGTAGCTCTATCTTGAGATAGTTCAGTCCTTGTTTCTGAGCTGGGAGGCTCCCAAATAGCTCTGCCCATGACTTTTCCTAGGGAACAGTATCTCTTACGATGGTTTTCGTGCTCCTCAGGAGTCACAAATGGAAAGGGAAGAAGAGAATTTGCATTGAACTTGTCCTGAGCAGGGAAGGAGTCAGTCTCTGGGTGATACAGTGGGGCTTAGAGAAACCTGGTCTACAGGGAGATGTCCCTGCACATGGCAGGGGGATTGGAATGAGGTGATTTTTAAGGTCCCTCCCATCCAAACAGTCCTGTAATTCCATGTTTCTTCTCCTCCTCCCTTTGGAGGGCACATCCAAGAAGCAAATAGCTTGCTTGGGGACTTCTGTATGCCTCCTATTTTGAGCTGTGCCATTTCAGTTTGAAGTTGTGGTGAATAACAAGATCTCTGTGGAGGAGAGGTCGTAGAAAATACCAGCTTGAGGTTACTCAGTCTCAAGTTTTGGTTTTATATGAAAGATGAAGAGGTGAGAATAATTAAAAGGAAGAAGATGGACAAGCTAAGTAGAGATGTTAAGCTTAAGGCATGCTTTATCCTAGAATATTGAAGGGGCTGTTACATGAAATCTCATGCTCGTGGCATCGATACTACAAAATCTGCTGAATTGCAGGGGGAGGGAAGTGTATTTTTTTCTGATGCTTGATCCTTTCTTGTATCCTCTGTTGTTTTCAGTATGTGGATTTTTTGTTTTTGTTTTTCAGTTCCAATGACAGGTTTCACTCAGAGGGCTACCATTGACCCAGAGCTGAATGAAATCCACGTCTTGTCAGGGCTCAGTAAAGACAAGGAGAAGCGGGAAGAGAATGTCAGGAATTCCTTCTGGATTTATGACATTGTGAGGAACAGCTGGTAAGTCAATGAAAGGGATTCCGTTTTCAACATCCACACCAACTTCTTTTAGAAAGCAATCCTACACAATCCTGTCTTCCATGAAGTCTTAAAACATGGAATGGTAATGTTGAAGACAACTGAGTTCCCTTGAGGCACCACTTTTTTCCCCATAACCTTTAGAGCCACCATGGAAATAAGCCAAACGAGGGAGAGAAATCATATGAATTTCCTTATTGGAAGCAGGTGGAGAGGATGAGGGGAAGTAAGCTGTTCTAAGAAGTTTTTCCTGCAGGAAATGTTCCAAGGCCAGGGTTCATTGCCAGTGCAGCAAATACCTAGAATGGTTTTGAGTTGGAAGGGACCATAAACATCATCGAGTTCCAAGACCCCTGCCCTGGGCAGGGACACCTCCCACCAGACCAGGTTGCTTAAAGCCCCATCCAGCCTGGCCTTAAACACTTCCAGGGATGGGACAACCACAGCTTCTCTGGGCAACCTGTTCCAGTGTCTCTCACCACCCTCACAGTACAGAATTCCTTCCTAATATCTAATCTCAATCTCCCCTCTTTTGGTTTTAAGCCATTTCCCCTCATCCTATTGCTCCACTCCATGATAGAGTCCCTCCCCATTCAGTCAAATGTAAGTTGTTAATAGCAATACACATGATACTAGTTATTAGAAATGAAGGAAACTGCTGTGTGAACTGTAATGAAGACGTGTTCACGCTAGATCTATCAGCAGTAACTGAGCTGCTGGAGCCAATATTCTGAGAAAATATCTCCTTGTGTGTTTGCTGTGTGGTATTTGGTTGTTGGTTGCCTCTGCCCCTTTCCAGAGCTGGCAGCGTTTTTGTGTTCAAGGTCTCCTTTAATGCGGGGCCAATCACTTTGAAGGGTGTGAATGCTGTTTTTTTTCAAAAAACAGACTTTCAGTTGAAAAAAACAACTTCAGCCTGCTTGGTCAGCCTGGAGAAGGTTCTGAGCTTTGCTGAAAAATCTGACCTATAGCTCTACTGTGTCCAAGATGGTATTTTCCATATTGAAAACATACTTCATGTTGACAATTCTACTAGCAAGTAATGCAACATCTATAGATACCACCAAAGCTCATGATATAAAATTTTCTAGAGTTTTTTCCTGTTTTGCTCGTGATTGAGGACTGTGTTCAGCCAAGGTGACCACCTCTGATTGTTGTTGTTCAGGCTGAGAAAGCTGGGGCTGTTCAGCCTGGAGAAGGTTCTGGGAAGACCTGATAGCAGCCTTCCAGTATCTGAAGGGAGCTCCAGGAGAGCTGGAGAGGGACTCTTTGTCAGGAAGTGTAGTGACAGGACAAGGGGTAATGGTTTTAAATTGGAAGAGGGGAGATTTCGATTAGATATTAGGAAGAAGCTCTTTCCTGTGAGGGTGGTGAGGCACTGGAACAGGTTGCCCAGGGAACTTGTTAATGCCCCATCCCTGGAAGTGTTCAAGGCCAGGCTGGATGGGGCTTGGAGCAACCTGGTCTGGTGGGAGGTGTCCGTGCCCATGGCAGGGGGGTTGGAACTTGATGATCTTTGAGGTCCCTTCCAACTCTAACCATTCTAAGATTCTATAGATTTCTTTGTAGAGCTAAAAATGGGGATGGGTTGATCAAGGGCAATATATAGAGAAGTAAGAAACTACCTGGTTTTATATGTGAAACAGTTCAAATTGACATCATTTCTACTTTAAAACCTTTTGGCAACTTTTTCTAATTCCTGTAGGTACTACTCATCATTACTCACTGCTTTGTATTTCAGGTCTTGTGTCTATAAGAATGACCAAGCAGCAAAAGAGAATCCAGGTAAAAGCCTCCAGGAAGAAGAGCCCTGCCCGAGGTTTGCTCATCAGCTGGTGTACGATGAGTTGCACAAGGTATGAGGGTCCAGATAGATCCAAGTTGATTTTTTTTTTTTTTAGTCTTACTGCTCTTCTGGTATAGCAGCTTCTTCAAAGATGGTAGGATAAATATAGCTTTTTGTATAGTGTTAGTGTGGTGGGTAATTTATTATTTAACTTACTATCTTCTTTTGAAATGAAGTGCTGAGCTGCTTTTTGTGTCAACGTGAAATAGATATGACAGGTCCTAGATGAAATCAAAATGCAGACAATGGGAGATGTATACTAAATCTCTACGAGTTATCAAGTGTCTGGCTCCTCGCTCTTCTTGTACTTGAGAACACTTGAAGCTTTGTTCGTTATCTCCAGGGACTTAATCTCACAACCTGTTAGTGACTAAATGGGCAGGGAGTTACCAACCTTTCCAGGAGAAAGTGTGTTTGAATGAACTAATCACCATTAAGAATCTACTCTGAGAGAGGTGCCTCACTTTGCCCTGTAGGTCAGAAGGAACTGCTGTTCTTTAGCACTGTCTGACTATTTAAACACGAATGAGCCCATTAGACTTAAAATTGTGTCCATGACTGCTCAGTAAACCCAGGGGTTGGTGCATATTAACCCATAAAGCACAAACCCGTGGATTAGGTTACTATAATTTCATTAATTTATGAATTTAAATTACCGTGGCACACTTAATTAACCTTTCACAGCTATTCCACAACTGAAATAAACTGTTTCTAAAATTTGATTTTAGCCTGAAACAGTCTGAGCTGAAAAAGACAAATATACTTTAGCCTTATCGTTCCGTGGGTTGTTAATCAAGTTTGATTAACAAATAAGAAGGACGAGGGGTAATGGTTTTAAATTGGAAGAGGGGAGTTTTAGGTTAGATATTAGGAGGAAGTTCTTTGCTGTGAGGGTGGTGAGACACTGGAACAGGTTGCCCCAAGAAGTTGTTGATGCTCCATCCCTGGAAGTGTTGAAGGCCAAGCTGGATGGGGCTTTGAGCAACCTGCTCTAGGGAGAGGTGTCCCTGCCCATGGCAGGGGGGTTGGAACTTGATGATCTTTAAGGTCCCTTCCAACTCTAACCATTCTATGATTCTATAAGAACTACAGCCCAAAAGTCTGGAGATGAGGGGGCATTTTATGAAAGAACAGATATGACTTCTCTGTGGAAAACTTGGATGATTTTGTCTTCCTCATTGACATTGATTTTGGATGGTAAATACTGTTCTGTGTTTAATGGCTCACATCTAAGTGTAAGGTACTGTGAGATTGAGCATAGTATTTTATAAGTTACTGTGAAGGTTGCCAAACCGTGGCAGTTGCCCAGCTTTATCTGAAGAGCTGTTTGATGTACTTGTTTTGAAGAGTCTTATTTTTAGAAACCTCTGCTCAAATGACCTTTCTGAATTCCTCTGGTATAAATAAGGAGAGCCTACATCAGTGGGATGCGGGATACATTGTTTTGAGTGATTATTTTTAAAGCTGTAGAGAAAGGTAACCTGTTGGACTTCTCAAACCTCACTATTTGAAGACCCTTTGTGACATGTTCAATATCAGCAGTTCAGAGTCTGAAATGCCAGATGATAGTAAGGAGAGGGGAAAAAAAAGAAGTGAAGAAATAAAGTCTTTTTTTAACAGTTCCATTTTTCTTGAGATTTGTGTCACTCTTTAAGTCCAGCCTTGCATTACAAAGGTGTTTTATGCTGAAATCATCAGAATGGCTCTTAGACTACTTCATTTGTGCTACCTTGAAGAAACAAAAAAAGTAGCATTTTCTTTATATTAAATATTTCCATGATTAGCATTTCGGAATGAGATACTAGAACTTTTTTTTAAGACAATCACAGTAATGGTTGTGAATTCTGTTTCCAAATAAAATTGGTGTTTTCATCTTCAGTTCTTCGTAGCATTAGTGTTGACTTTTTAATTTATTTATTTTTTTTACTCTTTATTCAGTTATTTCTTTCCTTTGAGAATGTTGCAGTGGGGCTGCTGCATTGAGTTGAGACAAACCTGCCCTTCCAGAGACCATGGAAATCTTTTTCTCTGAAAGTCAAATTAAAGCTCTGTAAAGTTTATGGAATGTTTTGAGGGACAGACCCGTTGGTCATATCCCAAGATTATGTTGGATTGGGATTGTTGTCACTTTACTTTGAACATCTTTAGGACTTCCCTGCTCGCTTTGCTGGTGACTGATCTGAAGGGAGCTTACAGGAGAGCTGGGGAGGGACTCTTTGTCAGGAAGTCTAGTGACAGGATGAGGGGTAAAGGTTTTAAAAGAGGGGAGATTTAGATGAGATATTAGGAAGAAGTTCTTTGCTGTGAGGATGGTGAGGTACTGGAACAGGTTGTCCAGGGAAGTTGTTGATGCCCCATCCCTGGAAGTGTTTAAGGCCAGGCTGGATGGGGCTTGGAGCAACCTGCTCTTGGGAGAGGTGTCCCTGCCCATGGCAGGGGGGTTGGAACTTGATGATCTTTGAGGTCCCTTCCAACTCTAACCATTCTATGATTCTATGATTCTGTGACTGTTGTCTTTGGGGAAGATAATGGTCTTTGCTGCCTCAAGAAAAAGGCTGTTTGTCTGAATTTTGGTGCCTTAGTTGTGCACACTCACTGACAGCACTCTGAGCGGAGCCACAGCATTAGTCTATGAAGTCTCTTTTCCTGAATCTTCCTTACAAGCCATAAATGTAGTTTCTTCAAAGAAATTGTGTGATTACTGGAGTCACCTCACAATTATGTAGGTAAATCTACTCATCCCCAAATTAAAGAAGGTTTTTATAGAGGTGTCTTAGTTGTGCCCTCTCATGACAGTGAGAATTTGGAGCCTTTGAGGACAAGATTGGAGAAGGGGTTGGTAATCCACCGGTTTGACTATAGTTTGCATTGAGTATTTTGAAGAAGGCAACAAGAGTTGGCTCAGATCCTCCTTTTTCTGCTCATATCTTACATTTTTAAGGATTTATCATGCTCGTAGCTTTTTCCTAAAGAGATTGCGTGGTTTGTGGCTGTTTGTTTATAAGTATCTCAGGAATCTGCTAGAGGGAGGCTCTAACATTGCAGCTTTTTAATTATCTTAAAATATAAACAGTTTAAGTGAAGTTTCTTCATCTCCTAGGGGACAAAGTAAGGCTAATAATAAGATGGTGCAGCTTGTCGAACAGGCGTAGTTTTCTCCCTCCAGAATAAACCTCTCCAAAGATTCTGACTTAGTAAATAGTCTTTATTTATCAGATATACACAAAGAATCACCTTTTTGATCTGCCTCTTCATTTTCTTAGGTTCATTACTTATTTGGAGGGAATCCTGGTAAGTCCTGCTCTCCGAAGATGAGATTAGATGATTTCTGGTCTCTGAAGCTCTGTCGACCTTCAAAGGAATACCTGCTAAGACACTGCAAATACCTCATAAGAAAGCACAGGTACAGGAACAAAAGTTGTTTTGCAATTTTCCCAAAGTTTTGAGTTTAAGTTGCTAAAACTTAGAATATCTTGTAAATTGATTTGGCAAATGTCACTTTGTTGGTTATATGATGGTGTGCAGGTTTCTTGGTTATTTTTAATTTTTTAAAAACTATTTTAATAATAAAAAGAGGTGGAGCAGAACTAAACTACAAAATTAACTTTGTTCTGGTTTTATAATGTTATTCTAAACCCAGAAAAATCTGGCTATTGTGTTGTGGGGAATTTTTAGCTTCCCTTTTCACTCTGCTGCTCAGCAACACGTGTTTTGGTGCTGTCACCTCCCGAGGAAATGGAGTATGTTTCTGAAACACTGTGCTGAGAGATAGTAACAGCTTGCAAAGATGCTAATGAAGTCTGGGGGCTGGATTCCTTTGCACAGCTGAAACTCAACTGTGGTGAGGTCGCCAGAGTTTCTCATTCAGAATCCCTTGAAAGATCTCGTTTTATGCAGAATTCAGCTATGCTGTGATGCTTCTTGCACTCCAGATGTTTCAGGGCTGCCTTATATTTACTGTTTAGGGCAACAGCTTTTCAAAATCAAGCTTGTGTTGTTGCCTTAGGCAAGAAATCGCAGCAGCAAGACAGCCTTACAAGACCCAGCAAATTATCTAAAGCCAATAGTAGCATTGGGTAATGGTTTTAAATTGGAAGAGGGGAGATTTAGATTAGATATTAGGAAGAAATTCTTTACTGTGAGGGTGGTGAGGCACTGGAACAGGTTGCCCAGGGAAGTTGTTGATGCCCCATCCCTGGAAGTGTT
>VXBW01005996.1:170683-195089 GCA_013400375.1 Thinocorus orbignyianus
TGATCTATAATAAATCTGCATTCTTGGTGAGAATACTTTGTTATTGGGTTCTGCCAAGTGTTGGAGGTTGGTTTTTACTGAGGGTATTTTACTTTTGAGGCAGGAAGTGACTTGTTATGCTCAACTCATGGTTACGGTGGCTGGATGATGCCTTTTGTAGGTTGGCCATATAGTAGCCACGAATACCTACAAGAACAAGTAAAGGTCTTGCCA
Organism: Thinocorus orbignyianus; assembly: GCA_013400375.1. Classification (NCBI taxonomy): domain Eukaryota; kingdom Metazoa; phylum Chordata; class Aves; order Ciconiiformes; family Thinocoridae; genus Thinocorus; species Thinocorus orbignyianus. The sequence continues at coordinate 170,897 of VXBW01005996.1, forward strand.
AATAATCTGGGGTCTTGTTAACCCACATGTGGTTATATGCAAATATTCCTCTGGTGGGGGGAAATAGATAACTTTTAAAATTTTATCTTTTCTAGGCTTACACCCAACGCAGTGCTGCAGGGAAGCAGCTCTGGTCACTGAGGATGCTGAGTCCAAAATAATTTTCTAAGGGCTCTATTGACTTCTTCAGGGAATTTACAGTTTCTGTTTGTTAAAAGAAAATAATGGTGGTGGTGCACAGGATTTCTATGTACACGTGCTCTTTCCAAAGATGGGATATTAAGGCACAGTGTTAATTGAATCCAGAGGTTTTCACCCCCATCTGGCAGAAGAAGCAGGGAGCGTTCTCCATCCCTGTACTTCCAGGAATGTAAATATCCCTGGGACTGGAACGCTCAGGGCTTGCCTGGTTTGAACTGTGCTCCTCACAGGAGGTGCTACTCATACCTTACTTTATTTGTGGAACACAAACTGTACTAAATGTTTTATAATTATGTGTTTTGGGCTGGCTTGAAAGCAGGTAATCCAGCAAACAGGAGGCCAAGCTGCCATTAACATTGTTTTATTTGGAAATGCTTGGCTGAAACTTCTATTCGATAGGGCTTGCCCTTTATAGAAGTAGTAGTACTTAGTGATTGAGCTGGTGTTTTCTGTCTCCTCTTTGCAGGTTTGAAGAAAAAGCTCAGACTGACCCTCTCAGTGCACTGAAGTACCTGCAGAATGATTTATATGTGACTGTGGATCACTCAGACCCCGAGGAGACAAAAGAGGTAGTGATGAACCGTCTTTGTCTTATAAAGAAATGTTAAACTGTGTTCTCATGTGGCTTTAAACCTCTTAAAACTTACTTTTATTCAGTTTTTAAAAAGCCCTACAGGTGTGTGACACTTTGCTGTATCATATATTTCTCCATGCTGAAGATTGTCCTGCTTTAGAACTTCTCATTTTACAACTGCAGATAAAATAGCTTTTGTACTCGTAATAGCGAAGACTGGGCCTTTGTTTTAATTCCACTGTACTGGTGTGTATTTTGGGAGCTCTAATTGAAATGTAAACTCTGAAATGTCACGAGTCTGTAGTTGGTTGTGTGGTAGAAAGCGAATAGAAACTCTTATTCACGCTGCCTTTTGGCTTGTTAATATTAAATAACTCCAGGGGAGAGAAAGAGGTTTTTCTCTAGATGATAAGTATTTCTGGAAGTAGATTGTATATATACATTGCTCGTTAATCTTAACCTCTTATTTCCTCTGGCTTTTGAATATTATCCAGTAGGCACGTCCATTTATTCATTCCAGGAATTTGTTCCCATTTCCTGTTTTGATTCCATTACTGCAGGATGTGTCACTTTACAGAAAGAATTAAAGAAATAGTGGAAAAAAAAGTGTCAGATAAAGTGGTTGATTTGTCTCTGCCATTAATTTCCATGTGGAACTTGGGGCAGGCAGCTGGATGTACAGAAGTTCAGCTCCTTATGGGTAGATGAGGAAGAGGAGACTCTAGTTCGTGCCCTCTTCTCGTGTTCATGACTTGGGAAGTGATTCAACAGCTCCTTTTATAAAACCTGGGATGGGGGAATGGGTGCTGTTATTCCATGATGAGTCTCTGGATTAAATCACTTAATCTGTTTGGTTTAGAATCATAGAATGGTTGGAGTTGGAAGGGACCTCAAAGATCATCAAGTTCCAACCCCCCTGCCATGGGCAGGGACACCTCTCCCTAGAGCAGGTTGCTCCAAGCCCCATCCAGCCTGGCCTTAAACACTTCCAGGGATGGGGCGTCAACAACTTCCCTGGGCAACCTGTTCCAGTGCCTCACCACCCTCACAGCAAAGAACTTCTTCCTAATATCTCATCTAAATCTCCCCTCTTCCAATTTAAAACCATTACCCCTCGTCCTGTCACTAGACTTCCTGACAAAGAGTCCCTCCCCAGCTCTCCTGTAGGCTTAATGTTGGTTTAACTTGTTACTTCAGATAAAGAAAAGATCGTTACACAGACACTAAAGCTTTTGAGGGAGAATATTCTTCTTGTACGTGCACAGTATAGAATGGTAGGGTTAGAAGAATTGAGAAAATAATAATGACTCATATTAGGATCTTGGAACCAATTGCCATTGTCATAAATTCTGGTTAGCCTGTATAAATATCTGGCCCAATAAAAGACTTAAGTGCTGTGCCTTAAGTTCTCTGTTAGGGTTTCTCATGTAAATTGTCCCACATCAAGTAGTTTTACGTCCTTTCTAGGCATTTCTAGCATAGGAAAAACAGATAATCTTGCTTTTTTCAGGTAAAAAAGGAGGTTATTTAACCCATTCAGCATGTTTCAAGGGGACTCAGACCAATTATGCCCTATCTTCCCAGTGTGGGAGTGCTTTGCTCATCCTATTTGAGCCTGTAATAACCTACAACCTTTAATAACATACAACAATCGTCCTTATGCTCTCTTCTCCCCTTCTTCTCCCCTTCTTTTCTTTCCTGTGAGGGTGGTGAGGCACTGGAACAGGTTGCCCAGGGAAGTTGTTGACGCCCCATCCCTGGAAGTGTTTAAGGCCAGGCTGGATGGGGCTTTGAGCAACCTGCTCTAGGGAGAGGTGTCCCTGCCCATGGCAGGGGAGTTGGAACTTGATGATCTTTAAGGTCCCTTCCAACTCTAACCATTCTATGATTCTATGATTCTTTTCCTTCCCACCCACTATAAGACCATGTCCCATGTTCTCTGATCTCCCTTTCTCTCCATGTCATACCTGTGTGCTGGTTGCCCTGTCATGCCAGTGGAGACCATGTCTTTCTTTGGCCAACTTTTCCCAGAGAGATCTTGCTGGTTGTGCCTTTTTATTTTCTGAGTGGAAAATATTTGTGGTGTCATTGGCAAGCTCTCCCCCTTTCTAGTCCTTGCTGCCTCCTCTCACTAGCAGACCAAAGGAACTGCTGTAAAAGCTGTACATCTGGCCCAGAAAACCCTTTAATACTCTATATTTGATATTCCCAATTCAGTATGTAGTATTTAACTTGTAAGAATGAAGAACTTACCTGACTGCAGAGAGTCCTCTGAGATTACGGGGAAGAGCGCTAAACTTTATCGTACAAGGTAGAAATAGTAAAAAATAATAATAAAAAAAATATCCCTTTTTGCAGAACTAGTAACCTTCTGCACTTTTAATGATCTGATGTATGAGATAAGGTAGCTCCATCCACCTGAGTGAATATTTTGTGAATCCTTTCTCTGCAGCCTTAATGCTTTATCCGAACAAGGTCGAGAACTTCTGTCCATCACACTGGTCTGAACCCTTTAGCAGAACTAAAGCTTCAGTTCCAGTTTGGGCTTGGGTTTTTTGGTGTGGGATTTGTTGATTGTTTTCCCCCACCCCAAAACTGTGACAATCAAAAAGTTTTAACTTCCAAAGGGTTTTACACTGGACCAAAACTGCCAGGTATATGGCCTGGAGCCAGGCACTGCGCTGGTACTGACTGGGTCTATTTCCAGTTGACGTCAATTTACCTTCCAGTTATTGCATCCACTTGGCTTTTTTTCACTCTGGCCTTACATCTTCAAATAGCTCTGGTGCTTTCCAAGGGACTGACGCAGGCATTTTGGATTCTGTATCAAATTTCAAGCAGGGTTTTGATTGTGTATTTCATCCTAGACACCTACATATTCTCGCTTTATTTGTAATTGAGATTGTCTTAATTAATACCAAAGGCTGTTTCTCATCAGCTTGCTCTGTGCTGGCTACAGCCATTGAATGTTTTAAGGCTTCTTACTGGGGCAAATCTTAAGGGAGCTTTTTTTCCCCCTCTTTCCAGGGCAATTGTTAAATTTGGGAAGGACCATAGGTTTGTCACCAGCATTTCGTTGCATTTCTCTTAGAAACTGGCCTGCATGGCTTCATGTTTAATGGATTTGAGATATGGGTAGTGTTGTATAACATTAGAAGCAGGATTTCACGTTGAGGTAAGGCTTACTTCTGCTTTATAATAGAAATAATTTCTTCTAACTTTGTTAGGCAAGTCTCTTCAGCTGTTTGGAGTTGGATGCCAAAGAAAATAAACAGACTGTTCTTGAAACTTACTTTGGCGTTAGCAACCAATTTTGTTTAAAGTAGCGTGAATGATTGACAGTAGGAACATACCCCCAGATTTTTCATTCCTTTGTTGTGAATTTTAGGGATGTTAATAGGATTATAGGGCTTTTTTTCATTTTTTTTTTTTATTCTTGTAAAGTGAAGTTGATGTCTTCAAGTAACATCTATTGCATGGGTGCTTGTTTTAGTAGTCACAGGCTGCGTGCCAGCTCTGTGCTGTTGCCCACAAATGCAGATCCAGTTCTCTTTAACTGTGATTCTGCATGAAATCTCTTAAATCTCATCAGTTCATTATTTATTTTCCAAATCAGTGAATTTTTTTTTATCATTTGTCGATTAATAGCTCTGACTCCCTATGTAAAGGAAGGTAGGTGCCAGGAGCACGTGGAGGTTTGTCATAGAATCATAGAATGGTTAAGAGTTGGAAGGGACCTTAAAGATCATCAAGTTCCAGCCCCCCTGCGTGTCCATGTGTTCTAGTTCACAGATTAAAGTTGTATAAAAAACTTGGCATTTGTTGGTGCAAAAAAAGTCTGTTGACATGGGTGTTCATGATGTCACATACACACAGATGTGCATTTGGTGGTAGTTTGGAAGCAGAGGCTTTTAAAGCTAAAAGGATGGTCAAAATAGAAAAATCAAAATGAATTCCAAGTTTTTTACTTGTGTCAAGGGAAGAATAGGTGCCATTAAGGGACAAAACAGTTAGTAGGTCACCTACAAGGCTAAAGGTGTTCTTTGAATGCTGGAATGATCATACCCAGAAACTTGCCACTGCTTAGTGGGCTATGGAAGAAATAAGTCGATACAAAAAACGGGCAGTGCTGCCCAAGTAAAGGAGGATAAGATGGTTTTGAGCTTTGAGGTTCAACTACTGATGAAGCTCAGTCCCACGGCTGCTGTAAAACAGATACAAAGTGCAAGTAAAACTCCCAGTATGTTTTTCTTGGAGCACGATAGGAGAAAGAGCAAGGACCTGGAGGACAATTTGAGGCCTGACTAGCTTGTAGGCTGAGGCTGGAGGCCCCTGTTCAAGGCCGCTTCATACTTTCCATTCTTAAGACCTTGTCTTTAATAAATTTGCCAGATAAAGCCAGCGGGGCCCAAAAGTATTGTTTGAGGCAGCATTAGACTGATATTTCTGGGAAAATTGAAGCCCAAATGGGAAAAATAGTTCTAGGAAGAAGCTAAGAAAAGCCTGCTTCTCTTCTTCATGTCCTGCTGTGATTCTTTGTAAAGCATCAGAGTCTGAGTGCTGGAGGAGCAGAGGCTTTGGAGCCAAGGAGCCTTTAGAAAAACAGCGTCCAGCCTTCCCAACTTCAGCTAGTGACGGCTCCATCCTCAAAGAATTTGAGCTGCTCGTTGCTTCTTTGAACCTATACTATGAGGCACCATCCCAGCAGAACCAGTCAAAGCCAAGGAACTGCTTTAGGCTGTGATCTGAGCACTCGCTCTACAGACAATCACGGAGGAGGAATTAGATCCTGATTCATCCAACCTGCCGGGTACCTCAAAAAGAGTTGCTCGTTTTCCCCCTGAGCCTTAACCATTTAATTTGTGCAAAAGGCAGAGGCGTGCAGCAAATAGAGTAAAAGTTGCATGGCTTCTACCACACAGCAGAATTGCTTTCTTTTTTTCCTGTAGGTGGAAACCTAATAAAGTACTTTCAACTGATAATAGAACAATAACGTTGGAACCATGAATGTTGCAAGCTGGAAAATGCCAGAATTAATATTACCCGTGTAGCCTTAATTTAGCCTCACTGAATGTGGTTGATTATATTAGTTATACAAATCTGGCTGACCAATATAAGGTTAACTAATATAATCTTATATTAGTTACCCAGCTACATTTCTCTCTAAGGAATCCCTGCCTCTGTTCAGGGGGTGGGTTGGATCTCTGGGAGAGAGGTTAATTGTGTAACGAAGGGAACTGTTGTCTTTTGAATGGAGGCTTAATTTGGAAGGGCTGAAGCCGGTGAGCCAGAGGGATTGGCAGAAGAAAACGGGTGGTGGTGTGATTAAAGCAGTTGGGTGCTTCTGCTGTGTAATTGAATTCTGGTCCTGCCTCTGTAACGGAGTTGCTATGTGACGTTAAGCAAATTGTTTTTCCTAGATGATCATTAATTGGGTTCTTCGTTTTCTGGTGCCTGATGGGGGAGATCCGAGGTGTGATTTGCTTGAGGGCTTTGCTCTTCTGGCTGTAAATGGATTCAGAAGCTGCTGCATAATGCTGTGTCTTTATAAAAAGTCAGATTCTAGTAGTTTCAAATAGGGGACCCATAATTAATCAGAATTTGTAGTGCTGTTTTGATAATTAAAATGATAGAAAAAGCGATGAAGACTCAATTCCTTCTTTAGAGCAGAGTTTGAACTTTGTGAAGAAAACACTGCATTGGATTTATGCTGTGAAGGGTGCGTAGGAGACCTGGGCTTGAGAAACCAGTAACCTTCTTATGCTCTGGAAAAAAAGTAGAGGTCCCTTGGGAGAGCGTCATAGGGTGTGCTGGCATCGGAATGCAGATGCAGAGGGAACCAGCTGAGGCTCAGTGCTGTTTGTTAGCTGGTGTTCTTAACCTACCTGCTTGACTTTCCTATCAGAAAGTGCTTTTTAAACATGAGCTGATACATAAAATATAATTTCAAAGCAACCAAACAACAGACCTCAAGGTTATTTGAAGCTCAACGCCATCAGTGAAGAAGGAGACGAGATACTCCTTCCCCATGAAGCTGGAAAGCCACTCGTAGCTGTGGAAATCCATCATGCCTCATGCAGATGGGCTGGAATACTTGACAGGGGAGGTATTTTCAACCTGTGTTTGGTCTCAGTTGAGTGAGTTTAGTAGCTCGGTGCTGCTTATATGCTCTCTTAGTTGAGCATCCTGAGACCCATCTCCAAACAAGCTTAATTTCTGTTTCCAGTGGGGTGGCTGCTGGCATTGCTGGGGGAAGCAAGGGAACCCCTGGAAGCATCTACTCTCTGCTTTGTCCCATCAGAGCTGGCTTCTTGAGCTACCAGGCAGTTGGCAGCAGGCCCCAAAGGTGATTGTGTGGGAGAGAAAGATGGCCAGGACGTGGCCTTGGCTATCAGAAACAGCACAGATTTAGCCACTGGTTTTATTGGAACTTTTTGGAGCTATTTATGCTGGGCATCTGTTTTAAGTACGTTGCTGATTGGAAGCCAAGCAACTCTGACAAGTTACGCTAGCACTGAAACACATGTGCAGCATTGCCCTGCCTTGTGATTTCATATAACCAGACCTCACACTCAAGAGGGTGCTTAATCAGCATCTTCCACCTCTTCTGCGGTTTGTTAATCTTGCCAGTGGCATCCTGGGGTCCATCGGGAAGAGTGTAACCAGTGGGTCAAGGGAGGTCATCCTCCCCACTTCCAGAACTGCTGGAGAGAGTCCAACAAAGGGCTATAAAGATGATTGGGGGACTAGAATATCTCTCTTTACAAGGAAAGATCCTTCCAGTATCTGAAGGGAGCCTACTGGAAAGCTGGAGAGGGACTCTTTGTCAGGAAGTNAGCTCGACCTAAACATAAAGAGGAACTTCTTTCCTTTGAGGGTGGCAGAGCCTTGGAACAGGCTGCCCAGAGAGGTGGTGGAGTCTCCATCTTTGGAGATACTCAGAACCTGCCTGGATGTGTTCCTGTGCAACCTGCTCTGGCGGGGGTTGGACTAGATGATCTCTAGGGGTCCCTTCCAACCCCATTATCATTCTGTGGTCTTTCTAACCTGTTCTTAAATACCTCCAGTGCTAGCTTCACGTGTGAGCCACCTCAAAAGATGCAAACTTACTCTGGTCCGTGTTCTATACTGGCTGGTTGTTTTTCTGTTTTATTTTTTTACTTTGTCATGTTGAAGCTGATCTTGCTGAGATGTTTTTGTGGCTTCTTGCACTTCGTTGTAGATTTCCCTTTTTGTAGCAGCATTTTACACTTGCGACTTCTTGCAGTTTCGTCCTTGGACATTCTTCTCTGGCGGCTTTGCAACCATGACTCCTTTGAACTTTCTTTACACAGCTTGATTTTTGAACCACTTGTTTTTCTTTCTAGTGCTTGCCTTGTATGTTGATAATTGATGCAGAGCATCCAGAAGTGGTTGCCCTGTTACAGGCGAGACTTACAAGCCTTAATAACAGCAGGAGACTTGATTCATTTCAAGATCCTACTCTTTTTCATACATTTTCTATGCATTTGTCACTTTTGCAGTAAGATGATAACGATCTGTTATAGCTCCTAAATGCATTTTCATAGAACCTATTTATCCCAACCTGTTTTGCAGAGCTCATTATGCCTGTTTATGTTGATTTTCACTTGCCCCTGATGAGCTGCACCTTGATTTATCATATGCTGGATGAAATGGAAAAACAGCCTGAAGCCTGTTTGCTCCCAATGCTGTCTGTCTGTCTGAGCATGGTATAAGAGGACTCGGTGAACATGCCCTGTACTGTCAAGCAGGTTATCACCAAAAACCCAGAATGCTGCCAACCCTGGGGCAGAGATGAATCAGATCTGATTTATGGCCCCATTTCGATGTCAAACCACCCATGGCTGCCCGCAGTAAAGTTATTTGACCCGTTTGCCATTCTCTCTTAGCTTAATCTAGGTGATGCCTCAATAATTTGCCTTAAATATCATATAAAAGCCTCAAAAGCCCTATGAAGGTCAGAATGGACAATGTCTATTGCCAAGTCCCCTCCGTAGGTTGTAAAAGAAATCAGATTGATGTGATGCAACCTGTTGTTGCCAAGTCTACGTTGGTTGCTACTCATCACCTCCACCACTCCTAGATGCATGCAAATTGTCTGTGTTCCCATTTTTTTTTTCTTGAAATTGAAATTAAACTGATGGATATGCAATTCCTGGCTGTTCTTCCCATTCCTTCTCTGAACATATTTGCTTCTCTTCTGTTCCCGCCCTCCTCCCTTTCTTTCCTTTGGGCTGTATGCTGTAAAGACTCACAGATAGGAGACAAAAGATTACAAGCCTTTAAGGGATCCACTAATTTTTTAAGAAAACATGACAAAGCTCTAAGCTTTGCTACAGTGTGGGTATCTGAAAACAGCAGCTGTGGCAGAGGAAGATGTTGTGTTTGTCATCAGTAAGATATTAGGGGAGAATAAAACCGTGAATATGTCGCTTACAACGTTTTTATTCATGATTTTGATGTTCCTAAACCAAGAACTGTTTATCTGGTGGGGTTGGGGTTATTGGGGGTGTTTTTTTATTCCCTTTTAATTTAAAAACCATTGCCTTAAAGTTGTGATATGAGCTTCTCTAGCTGTTCAGAGAGGTTGGTGCCATTTAAAACTTTCTCTGTGTTTAAGAAGTTCATGCTGCCCTGTAACTGCTTACCCAGGTTTCATGCCATCTAATCCTTGCTCCCTGGAACCGTACCACATTCATCCCTGGGAATGTTGTTGTATGGAAGAGTCTCTACCTTATTTCTACGCTCTGATATCTGCCAGAGAGGCAAAAGAAGTATATATGAAAAATTAGGTTTTAGGGCTTCCAGTCAAGTACCTTTCATTGCATCGATGACGCTCTTAATTCTAGGAAAAACCATCCAGCTTGTTCAGCCAAGGTGACAACTTGTGTTGCTCCTATGAAAGTGTCTGCTGCTGTTATTCATATGCGTGGCACAGAACTTCTAAGGATTGTGCAAAGAAAACCCAGCAGCTCTAAAGCCACTTCTGTGAATCTTTTTGGATGTTTTCCTGTGCAGTTATTAACACTGTTTTTCTTTCTTTCTTTCTTTCTCTCTTTGTCCCTCCACCTCCTCTTCTGCAGTTTCAGCTTCTCGCTTCAGCGTTATTTAAGTCTGGCTCAGATTTCACCACTCTGGGTGAGTATTGTGTATCAGAAGAATTATACTGACTATGTTCCATCTGATAATCACTGTTTGTTCCTACTGTTTTTTATATCAAATGTTATGGTTCATGTGAATACCCCAGGCCCTTTTTGGTTTGAATATGCAAAGTGCCACTACCCAGACATTTGAGAGAGTATTTATAATGACCAGTGTCCAACGCCTCCAGCCCATATTTAAAACATCTGTCACCAGTGGTTTTAAACCCGTGCCTCCCGGGATCATTTTCTGTCTCTTATTACATCTGATGCTTCGCTGTTACCCAAATAAACAGAAGCTTTGGTCAGAAGAAGGCACCTCCTGTTATGTCACTTTGGAATCTCACAGCATGGCTACGGCTCTGTTTGCTGTGATAACTGCAATTCCTGGAGTAGTTTGGTTCGCTCTGTTCTTTGCAAAACTAGTTCTTTGGGCAGAATGTCAAGTGCGGAGAAAACAGTGGCGTGTAGGGCTGGAAACAGGAGGCCTGAGCCAAAGCTGTAATTCGTTTCACTGTTCTAGCCAGTTAACTCTTCTAAATGGTTGAGAGAGAGGTTAATCCTGGGCAAGCTGTAGGAAGGCTGTAGGCATGATTTATGTTCATGTAACGATGCCTTGTCCTCAAGTTACCGAGCTCTCGCTAGGAGTATGGATGACCTCAGCTTTTCAAGAATGTTTAATTCCAAATTTAAGGAATTTGAGGGAAGGAAAAAGGCCCCCTGTGCTGTCGTTGTCCCTCTAAGGTACATCGCTCTCAGCCCTGCTGGATGAGGAAGCTTTACTGAGCTTGTGAGGTTTGGAAGACCTTATCTAGTTGATGCTGTGAGATTAATTTTTTTAAAGGAAGAAAACTCAAGTTTCAGAAAGTTGTTTTTCCCCTCGTTTTTAAGTAGTCTAAAAGATGAATTAGTTCCTGGCACAGTACAGTACTTTATTCAGAAGTTTGGCTTTACAGATAGGCGGATACATATATCAAGTGGTGCTTCTAAAAGAAAACAAAAAAAAAGCCCAAGCCCTCCTTGATTTGATTAACTTGGTTGACTTTGATTAACTGAAGAGTTGAGTTCACTGAATTAAAAAGCATTCCTTTGAGATACCAGCGACTGAAGTAATACAAAGCAAAGGAAATCATTGTGTGCCCGCTCTATTGTTCTTGCTGTTGATGGTTTAAGTATGAGGATTTGGATAAACAAAGCTGCTGCTGTGACCTAAACCCTCCCCCGCTGGGAAGCTGCACTTCACAAACCTCCTTGGCAAAGAACCTCGTGCCAAGATGCCACCTGGGTCCTTCCACAAGTCCAGGGATTAAATAGCAACAATTAAATAAGACTTGGGGCTCCTACCATCAGCAGAGCTTGTCTCAAGTAAAAACTGCAAGCGCTACAAGTACCAGCTCCGGTTAAGACAATCGTGAAGATAATGAGGAAAGCCTGAGGACAGAAGAAATGAGGCACCAAATAAAAATAGATTTTTGTTTTCTGGGCCATCAGAACAGTCCCCTGAGGACTCTGTTTCTTCCCCTGTTTCTTCAGGACTGTCAATGAGCCTGACAAGCCCTTTGCCTCTTACTTTTTATGGCATTTTGATTGCGGCGTTGGCTTGAGATGACGTGATCTCTGGGTGTCTGTGCACAAAGCAGAGGGACAGAGAGCTGGGAACCTTATTAGTTGAGGCAGAATTTAGCAAATAGTTAACACCACTCCAAAATGGACAAGGACTCCTGCATTCCACTGCTCAACTGAGTATTTAAAGTAAGCACTGATTTGTTTTCTCCTCTTTTTTTCTCCTCCCCACAGGATTTTCAGACGTTGACCACACATACGCGCAGAGGACTCAGCTGTTTGATACACTGGTCAACTTCTTCCCGGACAACATGACCCCTCCTAAAGGCAACCTGGTAGACCTCATCACGCTGTAACGAAGCAATCACTGGACACGTGGAAGAGGGGGGGAAAAGCATCCATTTTCAGTATTTTAATTTTTTTACTGCATTTGATTGACTGCTGGGATGAAGTAATAGAGTAACCCCTAGGTGTTTGGAAGGGGTTTTATACTTGTATGGTGAATCCCCGAAGCTTTTCCCTTGGAGTAGGTTAATAAAATGTAATTGACGTACTTCCAACTAAATACATATATTTTTTCTGACTTTGGATTTTGAGTTAGCAAATGTAAGATGAAAAGGTTGGGGGGGGGGGAAGAAAAAAACAAACCAATAATAATAATAAAACCCAATCGTGCAGTGATTGTTTTTGCCTGTAGAGGAAAAATGAGATTTGTGGGTTGTCTGGAATTGAAGATGATGGGTTTTATTTATTTTGGGTTTCATGAGAAAGTCGGGGGGAGGTTGTTCTTTGCTGGTTTGTAGCTAGTCATGATGCATCACTTCATCCTACAACTCCCTCCTCAGCAGCTGAATAACTCGGTGGCAGGACACTGGCACGTGTTGAGGTAACAATCTATGTGTCTTCAGTCTTGTAATGGCTGTGTGTCACATCAGTGGGAGCCCATGTGACAAATTGCCTGTCTCCTCATCCCAGAACCGGGCTGACAGTGTCTAATTGCATCTGATACTTGATCTAAACCAAAATACATACATGTCTATCTTCTGATCTCTGGAGTCTTCCACTTAGACCTGACGGGCAAGTGGAAACCTTAGAGAAACCGTTGGAGAACGGGAGCGTGGTCGTCACCTGCACAGACCCCTTTTCTGGGATCCTTCTGTTTCCACTGCCGTGCTCTTCCAATGAGAAACCCTGCGGGTCCTTGCCGAGCCCCAGCAGGACTTGGGTCTTCCACCAGATACACACCCAACCTCTACAGCCTGACTCTGGGTGGGCTGTAGGATTTCCAGAGCCGATTGTCTTCATTTACATGCACCGATGCTTCTGTGTGTGTTCCTCAGTGTGTCCCGTGTAAAGAAGATCTCTCCCAACAGCTTGTCTCCTTCCTACGTGGTGCATCTCCTTCACTTCTAAACGCATTTTAGACCTAGACCTGAATGTAAGGGAGGCCTTTTTAGCATTAATCTCATTGAAAACAGGCTAATACATATGTATAGAAAATATATTCTTCCTTGCTGAAAGCCTTCTTTATAAATAAGGTAAGGGCTTGGTGCTGCACTGTGAAGTGGAATGAAGGATACACGTTCCCAGTGTTAGAAACTTTGCATCTTTGGTGTCAGTGAGCATTCAGTCCCAATTGGCAGATGTAAATATATAAATATATATATATATATTTGAGACTGTAAAGCTTTGTCTGGCAACGTTCACGTCAGGAGGGTGTCATTGTTGCACCCGCCGTGGCTACACGACTCCTCTGGAACTTGATGGAAGTCCCGTGTGTGCAAAGATGATTTGGTCTCTTGAAATAAAAGAGTTAGTGAGGTGTCTTCTTTTCAGAGCTGGAGTGTCTGCTTGCTTTGATTGCCTCGTATCGCCTCTTTATCATGTTCTTTGTGCGACTTTTGTGGTCCTGGTGTGTTAGGAATAAATTTAAGTACTCCATACTTGGTGTTTAATCACTTAGAGAGGAACAGGGTGTTAGATGCTGGGCTTTGCTTCGTTTTCAGGGAGGACCATGCAAATACAGTGTTTGGAAGTAACCTGTAAGTTGAGACTGTTCAGGTGTTGTATATTTCAGCGGGTGACAGGACAGACATTGGAGGGGAAATATCTGCTGGGTACATAGTGCAGTAGATGAAATCTCATTACGTTGTTCCTTTGAAACATTGTGATTGTTTTTTCCAGTGACATGGAAAATTTTACGTCACCGCTAGGCTTTACCACGTGCTATGTTTGCTGATGCTTTATTAACTAGTTAAAATAGAGCTTTTCAGCCTGGAGAAGAGAAGGCTCTGGGGAGACCTGATAGCAGCCTTCCAGGATCTGAAGGGAGCTCCAGGAGAGCTGGGGAGGGACTCTTTGTCAGGAAGTCTAGTGACAGGACGAGGGGGAATGGTTTTAAATTGGAAGAGAGGAGATTTAGATGAGATATCAGGAAGAAGTTCTTTACTGTGAGGGTGGTGAGGCACTGGAACAGGTTGCCCAGAGAAGTTGTTGATACCCCATCCCTGGAAGTGTTTAAGGCCAGGCTGGATGGGGCTTTGAGCAACCTGGTCTGGTGGGAGGTGACCCTGCCCATGGCAGGGGGGTTGGAACTTGATGATCTTGAAGGTCCCTTCCAACTCTAACTATTCTATGATTTTAATGCCTTGAATGTAGATACTGGCAGTGCTGGACTGGGGGAATGTTCCGACTGAGGTGTGTTGTGTCCAGTGAGATTGAACTGGGCGCTTTTAATGCAACCACCCAAAATGCTGCAGCGCTCTAGTATGTAAAATTTGTGGTGCTCTTGTGCTCCCTTATCACTGGATCTCGTTTGCCTGCGTACTTTCCAGCTTCAGTCAGATGACTTATTGCTTTTTGTGATGGTTTTCTGATCACCCAAGCTCTTTGTGAACTTTTATGTGTATGTTTTCAATGACTTGTGTGAGGCTTAACCCCAAAAGATATTCTGAGGCTGTGAATGGTGGAGTTTCTGGATATTTTTTTTTGTAGCAGAGAGTAAATTAGTAATTTTGGGGTTTTTTTGAGCAAGGTGAACGTTGCTTCTGCAGGGCTGGCAATCCCATCCCTGGAAGTGTTTAAGGCCAGGCTGGATGGGGCGTTGAGCAACCTACTCTAGGGAGAGGTGTCCCTGCCCATGGCAGGGGGGTTGGAACTTGGAAGGGACCTTAAAGATCATCAACTCTAACCAGTCTATGATTCTATGAACTCTGACCATTCTATGATTCTGTGATTCTATGATTCTAATGCGAGCACTTCAGGGTGATCAAATATTGACCTGACTTTATCCTGAGCGGATCGATTTCAGCCTGCACAGCTACGGTTTGTGGATTACAGCTGGTGATTAAACAGCAGAAACTATTTGCTCAGGCTCCCGAGCATTTGTGGAGCAGCAGAGGCACCCTGTGGCCAGAGAGGTTAATCCAAAGTGAAGGTTTCTTGGGGTTTTGCCAAGTGTCTGTGTCCTTTAGAGCTAGGAGTCAAAATTAAGTGATTTCTTTGCATTGACGTACGCTACACGACCTGATTTAAAAACTAATTAAAAATTCCAAGCCAGGAAGTATAAATTTCCTGCCAAAATAAGCCGGTTATTGACAAACAGTTACAAGGGGAGTTAGAATTTAATTACGTGCAGATCTTTAAAGATACTGGTGGTATTCCAGGAGGGTGTCACGTGTGGGAATTGTGGATATATTGAAGTACAAACAGAAGAGAGACCCGCTTGGTCTGAAAACTGAAGCCACCTGAGAATGTTTCCCAGCACAGTGCATGCCATCTTATAAATGTACAAGCTGTACGTGAGAAGTCTTCCAACCTCACCCTTTCTGCTCTCAGGCTGGAGCAGAAGCTGCTTTTTTAAGCTTAGACAAGACAAACTTACTACATCTTTCCTTTACCTTTTATTATAAGGTGACTTTGTGTCTGGCTTGAACACAGCAGAATCTTTGCACTGTGGTGCTTTATCTCTAAATAATGCGTTAACTTGTAAATAAGGTATTGGAAAAGAAAGCATCACTGCTTGTGGGAGAGGGACTCGTTCATGATGGAGCACCTCTCCTATGAGGACACGCTGAGAGAGCTGGGGCTGTTCAGCCTGGAGAAGAGAAGGCTCTGGGGAGACCTGATAGCAGCCTTCCAGGATCTGAAGGGAGCTCCAGGAGAGCTGGAGAGGGACTCTGTCAGGAAGTCCAGTGACAGGACGAGGGGTAATGGTTTTAAATTGGAAGAGGGGAGATTTAGATGAGATCTTAGGAAGAAGTTCTTTGGTGTGAGGGTGGAGAGGCACTGGAACAGGTTGCCCAGGGAAGTTGTTGATGTCCCATCCCTGGAGGTGTTCAAGGCCAGGCTGGATGGGGCTTTGAGCAACCTGCTCTAGGGAGAGGTGTCCCTGCCCATGTCAGGGGGTTTGGAACTTGATGATCTTGAAGGTTCCTTCCAACTGTAACCATTCTATGATACTGGGGTCTTTAGAGCCAAAGTTACAAAGTTCTGGTATGTTTTTTAAAGCTGTAGAAAGTCAGGGTGAAATAAACTTTATTGATACAGATATCAAGACTTCAGTTCTGATTTAGCTTTTTTAAAAACAAAATATAATCCTTGAGATCCGTGAGTTTGGTTTTTCACCGACACTGGCCTTTCACCATAGTTTCCCTTAGGATACGATTCAGGCTGTCATCTCTTTAGAAAACATGAAATTGTTCTTTATGCAAGGTTGTTCCTAGAGAAATAAAAACTTTTCCTATTTGATTTTTGGCCCCTTGGATTAGGCAGAATTAAGTGTGGGTTTCTTTTGTTTGTCTCGTAACTCCCCCTTATGGTAGTCTTGAGGCAGAAGTCCTGAAGAGTTCTTCCAAAATGACTTCTCCAAGCAAGTGCTGCTGTTGCAGGGTGACCTAACACAGTTTCATGTGGCAGAAGAACCTACTTAGATGGTGTTAAAAATGACTGTAACCATCTTGCTCCTTTTTTCTGAAGGTACCATTAATATTGCTCCTGGGGAGACCTGAAGGCTGATGCGAGGTAGTTATTGAAATTAGTTGTAGCTTTTCCATCCTGACTCTCTGAAAGATAATATTTGTGATTGTATTTATTCTTAAACGCCTCTTTTTGTTGAGTGTGAGGAAGGAGAGCTTCGTCTCAGAAGAGTTTAATTTCCCCTTTTCTGTGTGGCGTCCCGTATGTGATGTTTAGGTAGTCGTGTAAAAATGAAAGTCTAGTCATGTAAATAAATGCCTGGGGGAAAATCAATCTGTGAAGATTTAATTGGAAAGATTTTTCGAATGTATTTACTTTGTCAAGTGGCATCTAGAGTCAAATTTGGAAACTTGCCCCCCAAGAAAACATATTAAGACATACCGGTGGGAAGATTGTACTGGAGTAAGGATGCAGTGATGTGCTGAAATTAAATTGTTGACATTTTTTGGTCACTGATTATAATGGCTTAGCCTGAAAACTTCATGATTTCGAGAGTTGGTGAGCAAATGAATCAAACTCCCTATTTGAAGGGGACAGGCTCTTTGGCAGGGGATCCTGGTAGCTTCATCTATGGTTTTCTCCGCAGGCATCAGGTTCTCCACCAGCTCTTTTTCTTCAAGAAGAGACTCCTTCCAGAGCAGAGCAATGACACTGGAAGAGGATTTTCCATAGGGCTTTGTAAAACAGCTGTTTTCCTGATACCTGTGAGTTTGTAGAAGGGAGTTTTCCTTGTCACAAAGTTTTCCACCACCCTCGCTGTAAACTCAAAACTCAAAGCCAGTGATAAATCCAGACCGGCATTTGAGAAACACCTGAAACTCATTTGCTGCTTTTACTGTAAGAAAAATTAGCATTAATGCCACTTGTTTAAAATGCAGGAGGGTGGCAGGTACCTGTAACACTGATACTATTCATTCTCTTGCTGCCTCCTGTATTTCAGAATTGAGAAGGAGATGCTTTTTTAGCGCTGATGGAATGAAACTTTTAATATGAATTAGCTCTGCGCAACCTTAAACTTGAGTGCTCCTCCATCCCTGTTGATGTGACGTTGTGGTGCTTCTGGGGAAAACAACAAAAAGTTATTAGATAGTTTCCACTTGGTACCTTTTGTTTTTAGAAGTGGAAAAAACGTCTTGTGAAATCCCGAGTCTCAGTGTATGCTTTGAATTTTAGCTTATTAGTTGTGGTTGGCTCGGAGCGGAGGAGCGCTTGGCTATGGTCAAGTGAAGTCCCTACAGTAAAAGCAATTCGTGTGTGTGTCTCTGGAAGTGCTTGTGTTGTTTTATAGCTGGAGTTATTACAGAAACAGAGGTGGGCCCAGTTAAAAAAAATAATATATATATCTCTATATAAAAATTATAGCTGTTCTGATTAGGGGAAAAACTGGAGAAACTCTGAGCTTGGCCAATTTTAATAAAGACACGATTTAGAAACGGGTTTTGTTCAAGAACCACTATTTCACTTGTTCTTGATAAAGATTGATCATGGTATATAAGCTGTCAGTATTGTTGAAATGTAAATGTACTCCCAGAAGCTTGTTAGTGGATCTTAAAACACCTTTGGGTATGGTAGAGCTGATGGTATTGTGTCATGGAAAAGGTTATGCTGGAAATTACTCAAGTTGTGGTAATGACTTAGAGGCAAAATCCCTGTTTTAGTGAAAGCCTCTATTATAATGAAAAGTTGGAGTGGAAAAGTAGGTTTACTGCACTGGAACCATTATAATAGTACATGGCTCAGCACTTGGATAAATTGACTCCAGATGCTTTTATCTGCAGGCAGTGGATCCAAGAGCGGTTTTAGAGTGGAAGCCAGTTAATGACCTGCTTATTGCCGTTTGAGAGTCCCACAAGAAAACGTTGGGGTTGGTGCCAGCAGGTAATGCTTCTGGTGATCCTGGCGGAGGTCAAAGATCTTGGATGGAGCTTTGGATTATCCACGTATGCTTAGGTTAAATATATATATATAAAGCTCTTCGGAGGATAGTGGTTCTGTGGGCTGTATATAACACCAGCTTGGGTGTAGAGGTGTGTAAGGCAGCATCTTCCCCAAGCACAGATTCTCAAGGTAACATATTGCTGCTGTCTCCTTTACTTTCACGTATTTGAACTCGATTTGTTAGTGATGAACTCCAGATGCTTGCTGTGACCCACATCCAGTGCTCGGCTTCCGAACATCGACAGCCACAGACTTGCTTAAGCTGCTGTCAGTGAATCACTTCAGGACCCTGAAATCTTAATTTATACTCGGTGCAGACAAAGGTACATGTTGTCTTGGCTTCCAGCTGTTTGCTATAAGTCAGCACGGCTTTTACTTGACCACCTGGAGACTGTAAGGATTTGAGAACTGTCAGAAATTGGTCGACTCTGTTCGGCTCTAGTGTGGGATCACACTTCATTCCTGGGAAAAGTGGGGTGAGTGAATAGCTCAAAACTGGCTCTACCAGGTTAGGGTTTTGGGGTTGATACTGATCTGAAAGGAAAATCTATCTCTGTTGTATACATGTGATGATCAAAATGTGGTCCCTGATGTATTCCTCTGTTTATTCTGACTTTTTCTTTCCCTGCGTGGCTGTTCACTGCTATAAAATGCTGTACCTGGTGAGGAGTTAATGGTTAGAGCTGCACGGTGGTTATTGAGGCATCAGTTTCTCCGTGTCACATCATCATTGACAGGACAAGATGTAATGGTTCTAAATTGGAAGAGGGGAGATTTAGATTAGATATCAGGAAGAAATTCTTTGCTGTGAGGGTGGAGAGGCACTGGAGCAGGTTGCCCAGAGAAGCTGTGGCTGCCCCATCCCTGGAAATGTTCAAGGCCAGGCTGGATGGAGCTTTGAGCAACCTGGTCTGGTGGGAGGTGTCCCTGCCCATGGCAGGGGGGTTGGAACTGGATGATCTTGAAGGTCTCTTCCAACTCTAACCATTCTGTGATTCTATAATCATTCTCCCATGGCTTCCTTGGCAAAACTCCTTTACTGCTGCCTCTGAAACAGTCAGGGAGGATCCTTGTGATTTACCTTTTTTTCTCCCCAAAGGCTGTTTCTCCCCCGGGGTAAGGACAGGGAAATGTGGGAACCGAATTCCCACCAGCAGCAGAGTGTAACATTCTGAGATAAACCACGCTGAGAGAGGAGGGAAGGGTTATTCTGCATGGCAGCAGGAGTTTGATAGTTTGACAATTCTGTCAGCCCTCAGGTTCATTTAAATGAGTAGCCCTGGGTTTCTGCCGCCTTGCTTTCGTGAGCCCAGATCTTTTACTGCTGGAGGCAAACACCTACTAGTTGGGTTGTTTGGTTTATTTTTGCAGTATGGCAGGGCGGAGGTAGTGGGGAGATAAGTAGACTTGGGGACAATGCAGTGATAGCTCATGTATGTGTTTAAGATGCACTCCATCTTTTGTGAAAGGACTTTGAAGGCTCTTAACAAGTACGTCTGCTATTTAGAGCTGATTTTTTTCCATGCAAGCTGGATGCTCTGGCTCTTTTTCAAATGGAAGTGGTACAATGTCAGGATCTTCTTGACCTGGAGCTTCACCTCCTCAAGCTTTGGCCCTCTCCACCCCAAAGGCACCACAGAGACTAATACAATTTCTTTTTTCCTCCCTGGTCCCTCTGCAGTGATTGTGAGGATCTGGCCGGGCTTGACACTACTCAAACATACTGGAGTTTGTGCAGCACAGTCAGGCTGGGTCTGGCAGTCTTAAGAGATCTTGAAAACCTGGAAATGTTCTGAACTTTCCGATGAAAGCTGCTGGTGAGATTAAGGGAGATTAGCTGCTTTTTAATTAATACCGTGGTGGGAAGACTAGACCGCAGCAGTGGTTACAGCCTTCCTCACATCCCAAATACCGACGGACAGGTTTTTCTCCCCAGTGATGAGAAAATTGCAGTTTAAATATCCTGACTTTGTAACTCCCTGCCCAAGGGATTCAATTAATTACTTGATGTTTCGCGGAATAGAAGCGTACAGCAGCCTGTGAACAGGGTCTGTTCTTTGAAGAAGCTGCTTTGAGGCTGAAATGTTTGGTTGGGGCTTTTGTTTGGTTGTTTTTGTGAGATTGAACAGGTTGCCCAGGGAAGTTGTTGATGCCCCATCCCTGGAAGTGTGTAAGGCTGGGTTGGATGGGGCTTTGAGCAACTTGCTCTAGGGAGAGGTGTCCCTGCCCATGGCAGGGGGGTTGGAACTTGATGATCTTGAAGGTCCCTTCCAACTCTAACCATTCTATGATTCTATGATTTTGACAAAAACCTCAGCTCCTAAAAGGGGAAAACGGCTGTTTCCAACCTGTGCTTTCTTAGTTGTGAGTCAGCGACTGCACTGAGAATCCCTTCTGCCCCTGCTTGCCCTGCAGTGGTCAGAAGGTGACAACCTGATCGATCTCCTTTCCCCAAGCAGTGTGGAGGAGACCTCCTGTACTAGAGGAGACTTTTATCTAACCATCGAGGAGATAACTGTTGTATTTGTTTTCCCCTCTCGTCGGTCGTGGTAGTTATGAAGGCAAACTAGCAGTTGGGGGCTGAATATTTCCTTCATCTCTTCCTCATCATTTCTGTTCTTCCTCCCGTTGATGTTTTGACGTGTGAACCACTTTTTGCTTCAGAAGCTGCTGTGCCAAGCAGTGGAAAAGAAAACAAACCCCTACTTATTAGTAGCTGTTACTATTTACCAAGGCTGTGTTTTCTACTACGTCTGTCTTCCAGCATCCCACCCCCTCCACAGCAGGAAATGAGGGGATGCTGGGGAGATTGTGGAGGAAAGAGCTTAATTATACAAACAAATGTGTCTGTGGGAGTCTTGAGTCTTGGAGGAGGCACCCTGAACCTCTCGGACCACTTGACGTCGAGCAGAAAAATTAAAGCCTGTTGACTTAATGGAAGGTGATGTCCCTGTTCTTGTGGGCTGGTGGCCTCGTGTGTGTAGATGCTGAGATGCAACGCACCTCATTTTAGAAGTTTCTGGTCTGGGTCAACTTTTTCCCTTTGAACATTGTGCTTTGAAACTGCTGGAACAACCGCTCTGTTCTAGATGTGTTGGTGTAGACAGGATCTGGGTAGCTTGGGCTTAAACACTGCTAAGCTGGCTACATCATAGAATCATAGAAGGACATGGACCTGTTGGAATGGGTCTAGAGGAGACTACAAAAATGATCCAAGGGCTGGAGCCCCTCTGCTGTGAAGACAGGCTGAGAGGGTTGAGGTTATCCAGCCTGGAGAAGAGAAGGCTCCAGGGAGATCTTATAGCCCCTTCTAGTGCCTAACGGGGCTACAGGAGAGATGAGGAGGGACTCTTGATCAGGGAGTGGAGTGGTAGGATGAGACATAATGGTTTTAAACAGAAAGAGAGAAGATTTAGATGAGATATTAGGAAGAAATTATTTCTTGTGAGGGTGGTGAGACCCTGGCCCAGGTTGCCCAGAGAAGCTGTGGCTGTTCCCTGGTAGGTGCTCAAGGCCAGGCTGGATGGGGCTTTGAGCAACCTGGTCTGGTGGGAGGTGTCCCTGTGATGGACACCGTCACCTGATTTAGGGGGCTTTGTCAAGCTGTTTCTTTGGGCTGTTACCTCTATTCTTGCCGTGTCACTTACAGTGTTGATGGTGTGTTTGTCTGGACCTTTGATGTTTGTTATCTCATCCTCTGCACCCTCATGTGGTCCCCAAAAGCTGGTTACTCCCTGTGTAGTGCTTGGAGTTGAGCATCTGCTCCCCGTCCAGAATTTGACCCTTTTTTTCCCCTGTTTTTGGCATCCAATTTAAAAACACTTGTGTCTCTACAGCAATCCTGCAGGCTCTGGTGTCCATCTGAATTCCCTTTGGTGTCTGTCCTGCCGTT
This sequence comes from Thinocorus orbignyianus, assembly GCA_013400375.1. Lineage (NCBI taxonomy): Eukaryota > Metazoa > Chordata > Aves > Ciconiiformes > Thinocoridae > Thinocorus > Thinocorus orbignyianus. The sequence goes on from VXBW01005996.1 coordinate 193,203, forward strand.
GTTGTCTTGGACCCCTTGACCACAGGAGAGGTGAACTGGAGAGGTGCAGACAGCCCTGGGCTGGAAAAGGGTGATGATCCCTGTGAACTGCCCACCTGTTTGAATCATTTTTATTAATCATCAATGTGGTTTTAATAATCACATTGACTAGTCCTGTGTTGAGCCCGTGGTGGTTACATCCATCGTTCCCAGACTCTGGTGATTCCCCGTCCCGTCCTTTTCTTAACGAATTATCTTCGTTCAGCCTGGGCTGTTAATTTTCTTCCTTGGCATTAATCATCTTGGGTGATTTCTGGGTTGATGTGTAAGCCCCGAGCTGTACATAAATGAATGAGTGATCTGAGGAATATCCACAAATGTAGTTACGTTGTATGTAATGTACATAAGGAGAGAATGTATTTTGTTCATTTTTTTTCTTTTCTTAATAAAAATGTACATGCTAGCAAAGGTGTTTAGTTAAGATCTGTTTGTTCTGACATCGCCTGCTTCTGAGAATGGGGAAAAAAAATAATAATAATTTGTGTAGGTCTTGTAGAAGAGCAGAAATTGTGAAACCGGGGGAGTGTTAGGTCTGGGCAGCAGGGACTGTTCCTGCTGGAGGAGCCTGCCCTGTCCCTCTGTGCTGGGCAACAGCTGAGAAAATATCCTGTTCCCTGGAATCAGGGATGGGCTGGGTCCGTAGCCCATAAATCTAGAGCATGCTTAGCACTTGCAAGGACTTTTACTTGGGGAAGAACGTGGAGTGAAAACGCAGGCTGATGCAAACCACCCACCCACTTCTAATATTTAAATCAAACCAAATTCTTTTTTTTTTGTTGGGTTCTTTTTCTTTCTTTCNTTTTTTTTTTTTTTTTTGTTTCCTCTGTATAAATGGAAACTTAACCTGGGACAAAATGTTTTATTTTAGATGCCTGAAGGCAAACAGAGATGCTGACCCTGCTCTTGTTTGATGACCCTCCTTTATTAGGCTGCTGTGAAGTGCGGTTCCCTCCTCCACAGCCCAAACGAAGTGCAAGGAAGAGGATGCAAGGACCAAGTTAGGGTGAAATGCAGAAATAAGGGCAAGCTCCATCTCCTTTCCTGCCAACGTGAGCCTGAAGCTACCAATGGTCCAAACAAGTGCCCCGGCTATGGTGGTGCTGCCCTCACCCACATCAATGAAGCATCACAAAATTGTAGAATGGTTAGAGTTGGAGGGGACCTTCAAAATCGTCCAGTTCCAACCCCCCTGCCATGGGCAGGGACACCTCCCACCAGACCAGGCTACTCAAAGCCCCATCCAGCCTGGTCTTGAACCCCTCCAGGGGATGGGGCATCCACAGCTTCTCTGGGCAACCTGTTCCAGTGCCTCACCACCCTCACAGGGAAGAATTTCTTCCTAATATCTCATCTAAATCTCTCCTCTTCCAATTTGAAACGATTCCCCCTCGTCCTATCACTCCACTTCCTGACCAAGAGTCCCACTCCAGCTCCCCTGGAGCTCCCTTTGGATACTGGAAGGCTGCTGGAAGGTCTTCCTGGAGCCTTCTCCAGGCTGAACAGTCCCAGCTCCCTCAGCTTGTCTTCACAGGGAGGTGCTCTATCCCTCTAATCATTTTCCCATCCTTCTAGGTTTTCTATTTTTTAATTGAGTTTTTTTCACCACTATCCTACTTTCTTCTGCATGGGGAAAAAGACAAGCTCATCCTACCTCTGAAAGCCTGGGTTGATTTCACCCCCTCTTCTTTAATAATTTCACATGTTCTTGCTAACAGGACCATGCAAGGACCTGTGTTCGATTTCCAGAGCAGCTCGAACCATACCCAGCTGTGACATCTACAAGCTCTGCTCCCCCCTCGACCCCTTCCCACTCAACTGAGAAGCAAATCTTTTTTGTTTTTTTTTTTT
>VXBW01005996.1:206786-244776 GCA_013400375.1 Thinocorus orbignyianus
GGCCTTATCTGAGGGCCACAGCTTTTGGCGTTACAGGAATAGCAGGTCCCTGAGGGAAGCAGGAATCGGGGGGGCCTGGGCAGGCAGAGAGGCCACAGCAGGAGCAGGATGGGACTGTGCAGCACCCCTTGTGAGCTCACAGGTGTCTGCAGCTTTTCTGCCCTCCGTTCCCCACCAATGGTTCAAGGCCAGGCTGGATGGGGCTTTGAGCAACCTGATCTGGTGGGAGGTGTCCCTGCCCATGGCAGGGGTGTTGGAACTGGGTGATATTTAAGGTCCCTTCCGACTCTAACCTATGATTCTATGGGTCCCTGAACTCCCCAGGGCTTGCACAGCCAAGAGGAAGTGTTTTGTTTTCGGATTAACAGGAGCGTCCCTGGAGGGGTTAGTCTGGGCAGTACTGCAGGGGTGGATGGAATCCACTTCCCTCAATCCTGCATTCCGCACCTGCTCAATGCTTAGCAGCTGGGATCTTGCTAAGGTGGAGATAACTGTCCTCCTGCCTCTTTGGAGAGGGACTCTTTGTCAGGAAGTCTAGTGGTGTGACAAGGGGCAGCAGTTTTAAATTGGAAGGGGGGGAGATTTAGATTAGATATTAGGAAGAAATTCTTTGCTGTGAGGGTGGTGAGGCACTGGAACAGGTTGCCTAGAGAAGCTGTGGATGCCCCATCCCTGGAAGTGTTTAAAGGCAGGCTGGATGGGGCTTTGAGCAACCTGCTGTAGTGGGAGGTGTCCCTGCCCACGGCAGGGGGGTTGGAATTGGATGATCTTGAAGGTCCCTTCCAACTCTAACCATTCTATGATTCTAAGATGCTGTGTATGCAGCTCCTATGTGCACAGGTCCCTCATGGACAGATGCTATGTGTATAAGGTCTTCCCTGTGCAGGTCCTGCATCCCAAACTCCTCTGTGCAACACTGGAGCGAGGTGCCCTGGTTGCAGAGGACCTTAAACCTCCCTCTGCAACACCATCCGTGCCAGGTCCTGCTCATGCTGATGGGTGGCAGCATCCCCTTTTCTCCCCAGCAAGGACAGGAGCCACCCGGCTGAGGAAGGCACCTAATCTCACCCCATCTTATCTAAATATTTGGGAAGCCTGTGTGGAGACAGGATGCACTTGCTGGGGCGGAAGGCTGCGCGAGAGTGAGCTCAGCCCTTGTGAGGCCCCGGCTGTCCCTGGGAAACCACTGCTGGCCCTGGCCTGTCCTTTCGCTTTGCAGAAGGAGAAACTTCCCTCCATTGACTCTGCACCATCCCAGCTGCATCCCTGGGAAAAGAGCTGGATGGGAAACCTGCCCCCAACCCTGTGCCAGGGCAGCCCCTGGGCAAGAAGAGGAGACCTTGGCTCAGTATCATTCTCCTCCCCCAAAAATCTCATTCCCAGCAGGACAGGGAGGAGAGGGTTGTGGCTTGGATGGAGTGGTGTTTTTATCATCTTCGGACACTGGGTTGTGCTCCTACACTTTGACAGCCCTGCAGTCTGTCGGTCCCTGCCTGTGCAGCATTTTCTGCACGAAAAGCCTCTCTGCTGCCTCCCTCCAGCTGTCTTCTCCAGGTTTTGCCACAGCTCTGCCTTCCCCTAACCCTTAATACTCCATTTCTCTTCATACTGCCTCGTGTGGGAAACAAAAAAACCCAACTTTTAAAATGTTTTTGAGTGGGTTTTTTTGGTGTGTTTGTGGGAAGGGAAATCAGATGTGAGGTTAAAACCCAACTGAGCACCGAACTGCTTTCCTGTCAGATGGTGGGCAGCGCCTGAAGTCCTTTTCAGGCTTGAACTAGAGGGATTTACCCTTTCCAGGGTTGGAGGAGGGCAAGGTAAGGCTGCAGCTGGCAGGGATGCCCCAGCGGCGGTGCCCTCCCGCCCCGGCAGCTCTCCCCTCCCGCCGCCGGAGCCGCTCACATTCCTTGGCTGGAGTTGACAGGCGCTGCTGAGCAGCTCGAATCCGGTTCCCACACTGGCGGGGACCTAAAACTAACATCCCAGAATGAGGTAACAGCACTTGAGTCAACAAAAACTGCCCCAGCCGGCTGGATGGGGCGAGGGAGGGACTGCTCGGCGTGGGGGTCCCTCCAGCTGCTCCGGGGATGGCCCTGCTGTCCCCAGCCCGGTGGGTGTCACACAGTGACTTCCCTCAGGCACCTGCGTGTGGGTTTGGGTGGTCTCCCACTGTTGCTCTTGGTTGGAGCAGGTTCTGCTCCTCTCTAGCATCCTCCAACTCAGCACATCTGCATCCCGTTCAGGGACACAATGGAGGAGCCACGCTGGCTCCCTGGGAGGTGGCCACGGAATTGTGTGGCTCAACCAGAGCTCCGGGGACACCAGTCACCTCTGACATTTTCACAGAATCCTGGAATTGTCAGAGTTGGAAGGGACCTCTAGAGATCATCTAGTCCAACACCCCTGCTGAAGCAGGATTGCCCAGAGCACATCACTCAAGACTACATCCAGGTGGGGCTTGAAGGTCTCCAGAAGGGGACTCCACACCCTCCCTGGGCAGCCTCTGCCAGGGTTCTGCTACCCTCACCAGAAAGAAGTTCTTCATCACATTCGAATGGAGCTTCCTATGTTACAGCTTGTGCCCATTGCCCCTCGTCCTGTCACTGGGAACCACGGAAGAGTCCCTCTCCATCCTCCTTCAACCCACTCTTCAGATACTTATAAACATTAATACTTATAAGAATTTTGAGGTTGGGATGAGGAACGGAATACCCCTCCATCCATCAGTCTATCCACTCTAAGGCTGGAACACCCCAAGCAGCCAACGAAAACCTAACTGGAGATACACTTGTGAGCCAGACCTTGGGAAAGTCATCCTATGGAACATAAGGCGTCAAGCCAATAAGCCTCGTTAAGAAACTCCTTCAGACCCTACTGTAATCAAAGTAAGGAGAAGTAGTAAAAGGGAGGCTGGGAGAACATGGACCAACCAGCACTAGTTAAAAGCATCACCTGAAGAAGAAGGATGCTGGGAACCAATGAGCCTACAAAATTCCTTTGGTCCACAAAGTAGTGCCAACTACGTATTTGGCCTTTTTCTTTATAAAAGAAATTTACAGTTTAAACTTCTGTTTTTTGGTTGTTTCTATTTTTTAATTTTTAGATTTACTGCAGCTGGAGAAACTGAGGTCCATCAGGATGCGATGCTTGCAATTCTGAGGTTCACTCCCAGCAGTTTTGCTGGGTTCCCTGCATTACCAGCTGCACCATGAGCCCAGCTACACACGGTGGGGGTTGGTCTGCATTGCCCTCTCCCCTGCCATGGATGATCTGAGCACATACCCCATGGCTGGGTCCCCACGTTGCCCTTGATGCTTTTCTCTGGAGCTGAGCTTTCTGCCCAACACAGCCCAACTCTGGCTCGTTCTTGCGGACCAGGATTGGAGCCGTTTCTGAAACACTTCTCCTTATAGCACACACTTTCCTGTTTTCCCACGGGTTGCAAAATGCAAAGGATTTTTTCACTTTGCTGTCAAGATTTGGCTAGAGGCTTGTTTACCAGGCCTACAAAGCAGGGAAACCAGATAGTGCCATTTCTCTGTTATCTACTCGGCTTGGGAGGCATAAAATTTGTTGCAGTTTTCAGGAATGGGCCGAGTGGAAAGTTANCAGCTCTCCCCTCCCGCCGCCGGAGCCGCTCACATTCCTTGGCTGGAGTTGACAGGCGCTGCTGAGCAGCTCGAATCCGGTTCCCACACTGGCGGGGACCTAAAACTAACATCCCAGAATGAGGTAACAGCACTTGAGTCAACAAAAACTGCCCCAGCCGGCTGGATGGGGCGAGGGAGGGACTGCTCGGCGTGGGGGTCCCTCCAGCTGCTCCGGGGATGGCCCTGCTGTCCCCAGCCCGGTGGGTGTCACACAGTGACTTCCCTCAGGCACCTGCGTGTGGGTTTGGGTGGTCTCCCACTGTTGCTCTTGGTTGGAGCAGGTTCTGCTCCTCTCTAGCATCCTCCAACTCAGCACATCTGCATCCCGTTCAGGGACGCAATGGAGGAGCCACGCTGGCTCCCTGGGAGGTGGCCACGGAATTGTGTGGCTCAACCAGAGCTCCGGGGACACCAGTCACCTCTGACATTTTCACAGAATCCTGGAATTGTCAGAGTTGGAAGGGACCTCTAGAGATCATCTAGTCCAACACCCCTGCTGAAGCAGGATTGCCCAGAGCACATCACTCAAGACTACATCCAGGTGGGGCTTGAAGGTCTCCAGAAGGGGACTCCACACCCTCCCTGGGCAGCCTCTGCCAGGGTTCTGCTACCCTCACCAGAAAGAAGTTCTTCATCACATTCGAATGGAGCTTCCTATGTTACAGCTTGTGCCCATTGCCCCTCGTCCTGTCACTGGGAACCACGGAAGAGTCCCTCTCCATCCTCCTTCAACCCACTCTTCAGATACTTATAAACATTAATACTTATAAGAATTTTGAGGTTGGGATGAGGAACGGAATACCCCTCCATCCATCAGTCTATCCACTCTAAGGCTGGAACACCCCAAGCAGCCAACGAAAACCTAACTGGAGATACACTTGTGAGCCAGACCTTGGGAAAGTCATCCTATGGAACATAAGGCGTCAAGCCAATAAGCCTCGTTAAGAAACTCCTTCAGACCCTACTGTAATCAAAGTAAGGAGAAGTAGTAAAAGGGAGGCTGGGAGAACATGGACCAACCAGCACTAGTTAAAAGCATCACCTGAAGAAGAAGGATGCTGGGAACCAATGAGCCTACAAAATTCCTTTGGTCCACAAAGTAGTGCCAACTACGTATTTGGCCTTTTTCTTTATAAAAGAAATTTACAGTTTAAACTTCTGTTTTTTGGTTGTTTCTATTTTTTAATTTTTAGATTTACTGCAGCTGGAGAAACTGAGGTCCATCAGGATGCGATGCTTGCAATTCTGAGGTTCACTCCCAGCAGTTTTGCTGGGTTCCCTGCATTACCAGCTGCACCATGAGCCCAGCTACACACGGTGGGGGTTGGTCTGCATTGCCCTCTCCCCTGCCATGGATGATCTGAGCACATACCCCATGGCTGGGTCCCCACGTTGCCCTTGATGCTTTTCTCTGGAGCTGAGCTTTCTGCCCAACACAGCCCAACTCTGGCTCGTTCTTGCGGACCAGGATTGGAGCCGTTTCTGAAACACTTCTCCTTATAGCACACACTTTCCTGTTTTCCCACGGGTTGCAAAATGCAAAGGATTTTTTCACTTTGCTGTCAAGATTTGGCTAGAGGCTTGTTTACCAGGCCTACAAAGCAGGGAAACCAGATAGTGCCATTTCTCTGTTATCTACTCGGCTTGGGAGGCATAAAATTTGTTGCAGTTTTCAGGAATGGGCCGAGTGGAAAGTTAAAGGCAAGCGGGTGGGAGGTGTTTTGGCAGCCGAGGTAGAGCGATGCTATGGGAGGATGCACCCTTGCAGTCTTTCTGCAGCTGTTTTGAGGCGTAATTGGCATTTTGTTCTAACAATGCTTGGGCTCATTATTGTGCCCAGAGGAATCTAAGGGAAACAGGCTGGTAGACTCGCTGGCTCACCCAGACATTGCCCAGAGGAGCGGGCAGAGAGGAGCGATGGATGATGCCAAGCTGTGATGTTCGCCCACCCCATAGCTCACCAGTGCATTGCTGTGCACTGACAATTCCCATCCCCATTTCCAAAAAGTCTCCCAGCACAGATCCAGCAGAGCTGGAAGGCCAGGTTGGATGGGGCTTTGAGCAACTTGGTCTAGTGAGAGGTGTCCTTCCCCATGGCAGAGGGGTTGGAACTCCATGATCTTTAAGGTCTCTTCCAACCCAAATCATTCTGTGATTCTATGAAGCCACAGGGAGGACAGTGAGACAGGCTGAGAGAGCTGGGGCTGTTCAGCCTGGAGAAGAGAAGGCTCTAGGGAGACCTTACAGCAGCCTTCCAGTATCTGAAGGGAGCCTACAGGTAAGCTGGAGAGGGACTCTTTGTCAGGAAGTCTAGTGATAGGATCAGGGGTAACGGTTTTAAATTGAAGAGGGGAGATTTAGATGAGATATTAGGAAGAAGTTCTTTGGTGTGAGGGTGGTGAGGCACTGGAACAGGTTGCCCAGAGAAGCTGTGGAGGTGTTCAAGGCCAGGCTGGATGGGGCTTTGAGCAACCTGCTGTAGGGAGAGGTGTCCCTGCCCATGGCAGGGGGGTTGGAACTTGATGATCTTTAAGGTCCCTTCCAATCCAAACCGTTCTATGATTCTAAGGTCCTTTCTTGGAGTCATCCCCAGCTTTAAGGGCATGTGGCTAGGAACATCATCTTTTCTGCAGATGTGAAGGTAAGGAGCATTTACACCCAGCAGCAGCCAAAGTAGGAAGGTGATGGTCATGAGACAGCAGCGAACGGGTGCTTCCCCTCCTCCAGGAACACAATGGGTGCTATCGGGAGGTACAGGCCCTCTTTAGGGCTGTCAGGCAGGGCTACTGCCAAGCCACAGGGAATTCCAAGAGCCTCTGCAGTCAGCAGGAGCGATTGTGCTCATCTAGCATGTATTTTAAGGGGGTTTATGAACACAGTGTGGCTTCACTTTGCATCTTACAGTTTAGTCAAGAGTCAGTCTGTTTTACAGATGGGACCGCAAAAGTCCATGAACCTGAGCAGCTATTTCTGATATTCTGCAGCACAAGCTGTGAGAAGGCCCCTCAAGTGCCAATTTCCCAATGCTTATGGTGTTGTTTTAGTGCTCCCTGCTCTTGTAGAGGGTCTGAAACAACTGAAATGGATTTTTTTTTGCTCTGACTTTGGGGTTCTAGAAAATCAGACAGAGCATCAAGGACCATAGTGAGTCCCAAACTCCAGGCTGCTGTACTTCCTAGTGGCTCTGCAGTTGGATGCCACCCTGCCCCAACTGTGAGGCTGCAAGGTCTCACTAAGTACACAATAACTGTGAGGGAACGCCACACTTTTTACCTGGGTTTTGGGATGCCTCTGCAAAGGCAAAAGGCAAAAAATACCTTTGCAGAGGGAAAGTTTCACCCTCTAGAATTCCCCATTGCTCTTTTTCTGCTGGGCTCAGCTGGTCCTTCTACTTCCACATGGATATCTTCTCCTCCTGCCATATCCCCAGATGGGTGATACTGCTAAGTGTGGGTTTGCATTTACCGCTTTACACCAAAAAAGTGGTTGCATCTTATTTTGATGGAATTACTGTCATCTCCATAGGCTCACATGCCTGGAGTACCACAGGTTAAAAGCTGATCCCAACAGCAACACAGCTGCTAATCCTACACAGAAGTCCGAAAGTGTGGTACTTACACAAGATCTGGCTTCTTTCAGATAAATCATGGGCCAATTATTTTGCACCTGGTCTTTACAGATGACCTGAAAAGACAGAAGAAAAGCAGCTCTCAAAACGTTGACATAGATTGGGACACCAACTGGTTACCAATACAACAGACTGTCTCAAGCCAAGAGACATCCCAGCCAAAGTGCTGGTCCATTTTATGGAAACGAGACATTCACTTAACCCTTGATATGTGGAAAGGATTTCACAGATCGGTGACATGGGATGCTTGCTAATGCACTTCCCAAAACAGGCTTAGGATTTGCAGTATGGTGTAAAGCAGGAATTGGCTTGGGCAGTAGAAAGATCCATGCCGGTGGACCATGAAGCTGTCCTACCCTACAAAAGATGAACAACTAGAAATGGGGTCCCCTTCCCTCCTTCCCTTCAGTTATCCTGGTTTGTGTTTTGAGACCTCCCCCTATGCTCTCAAACCGTTTTCTGCTAATATCATTCATGAAGAGTTGATGCTGAATTGTGGTCTTTGTCCAAGTCCACCCCAAGGCAGCTTCTGCTCTCCACAATGCTTCCCTCTCTCTTCCCAAGTTTCACTTCTTCCCTCTTCACCGCCCAGACCAAAATCCCCTTTCACCTCCATCTTCGACATCTCTTCACTGGAAAGCTACAGGAGAAAGGGGTTGGACTGGAAGACCTTTAGAGATCCCTTCCAACCCAAACCATTCTATGATTCTGTGATCTAGAATTATTTTACCGCCTCTTGTTTTCCTAAAGCAGATCTCTCTGACACAGACATGCACAGTGAGAAAGGCTACAGGCTTTCCATGTACATGGGATGCCAGCTAAGTATGAATAGAGCACGCTATGAAGAACATAAACCTTGCCATAGATATCATTCATTACCTCATTTTGGAAAGAAGTCCAGGGTGTCGGGTGGCCAGGACTGCTGCTCGCTGTCTGATTTCCCAGGGCTGGGGCTGATGGCTGTGTGCTGGTAGGGCTCCAGGCAACAGTTGTAGGTTTGGTTGACACAGATGTAGGTCTTCTCTGGTCTGGGTTCCCAATATGCAACAAAAAACAAGCAGACACTGATGTAGTACAGAGGACACAGCTGACACAGTTCATGATTGGCTGAAAATAAGTTTTCAGCTCCAGCCCTGCCTTGAAACTCACTGTGTCAAAGCTTGGAGAGGCTTTGGGTTTCTTCTTTATTTTTAATTAACTGTGTTATGAAAAAAATAATAATATTGTATTGCAGATTGTATTTTTTGCTGCTGAAACCCATCAGACTGTTCTGGAGAGATGAACCCAAAGGCTACGATAGCTGTGTGTTGGTAGCTGGGTAATCAGAAAAGGAATTCTGCTGGGTAAATGGGATGGCCCTTGTTTCACTTCACCTGGGGTGTCTCCTGTGGAGGTTTCTATGACAGAGGCAGACTGTCTGACCTGGCTGCCACGGACCTCCCAGTGGGTGGAATTCATCATGCAGCCCCACTGACAAGTGTGCCTCCATCAGCTATGGAAGAAACCCAGAGTGATGTACTTAAACTGCCTGACACTATGGAGAACACCCCTGCCTTCCTTCTGCTCCAGAAGGGCAGGTATCCTACATCTACCAGCCCCACGCAGGTGTCTCAAGTGCCTGAGATCACCTTGGATGCCTTTGTTAAGGTCTGTAGCATCTTATGGTTTCTTGTGCAATGGGAGTAGTGCAAGGAGCACAGCAACCTTCTGCCTCCCCAAACCCTTTTGAAGAAATGGCTTTCTGTCCCTGGGCTCCTAATGGATCCTTAAATGTTGGCAAAGAGAATTAATACACCACATCCTGTTCACAGCTTGTTTGCTTTTGGGTGTCCTGACTCTTCCACAGAGAAACTGAAGGATATTTCGCTCTCAGACACATTCTGAAGGCTCCAGGAGAGAATTAATTTCAAAGCCATCTGTTTCTCTTGCCTTCTCTCACGTATTTATTAAACATAAATGTTCTTTAAATCTCTTTGTGCTGAACACTTGAGGTCGAATTAGAATTAACGTAATTTCATATATCATCCTTTAATGGAGAACAGTCCTGTGAAGCAGGAGGGGAAAGAAACATCCTTCATGAAGACACCCATTTCACCTGCTAATATGTGCTAACATGCTCAAAAAATGACTTGGAAGAAGCCAAGCCTTGGAAGATTTGGAAGACAGTCTTGCACTAAGACCTTGGCCCATTTAGTGATGCTGTCATCAAGGAGGAGCTGGAAGACTAAGGGGGAAGATGTTTTTTTTGGGTGGCTTCTGTATTGCAGGTAGCTGGAAATTGGGTCAAGAGCAACCTGCTCCAGAGGAAGACAATGAAAGGCTTCATTGTCACCGCAGCTTTTTTTTCAGAGCCAGATGTGAGCTGGACTCACAATCTCACCCAAGTCTAGAGGACTCCATAGAACCCCCACAGTCCTATTGTGTGATTGTTTCCCTGTAAATGCCACCAGACAAAATGCCAAAGGGAACGCTAGACTGTACCTCACCAGGACACATAGGGACTAACATGGCTCTGTAAATCTCCAGAAGTCTAGAGAAAACATACTGATGGTGTTCAGTAGGTTCCTAAGCACCACACGGACACTCATAATGCTACTTAGACAGAAGTCAGCAGCCAAACCCTGCAGAGCAATGACGAATATCTGAGCTAAGTGCTTAGACTCTTTAGAGGTTTTAGACTCGGAGTCTATACCAAATCTCCTTAGTCATCTAAAGCTTATTTTCTGTGCATGCCCAGACAGCCTTCATTAAGCTGTCAGCCAAACTAGGGATCTTCTACAGTCAGCATTCTGGGTGCTGTCAATCTGTTTCACCATCTCTACAATGCCACCCTCCACCTCCAAACTCATCGCTGCCAGCTCCCTTTTGCAGTCAATGAAGATTGAGTCATTGCAGTTGATGGAGCTTCAGGCACAGCTTGGATGATCCAAAAGATCTATGCTTTGCCAGTTGATTCATCCCTTGAATTTCATTGACTGCATTGACTCAAACTCCACTGATGACAAAAGGGACCTAAACACCCAGTTGTCATGGAGATCCCTACACTGGAAAGTCCTAAAATGAGACAAGGTGATGATGCTCCATAATGAAAAGAGATGTTTAAGGTAGCCAAAAGAAAAGATCACAAAAAAGCCTCCCAGCCCAAGAAATCAAGTTTCTCGTCTCCTGGTACCTGCTGCAAGAGTTGGCGTGGTTGCCTCGGAGACCTTGTGGATGCTGCCAGGTGGTGAAGACACAGACGCTTTACTAGTGGTGGGGGAGATGGATCCTTCAAAAGGGGTAACCGAAGTTTTGATGCTGCCAGGTCTGGTGGAAGAGGTCAGTCCCTGGCCTGGAGAACTGGGAGAAGTGTCAGGCTGCTTGGCGACAGATGTGGGAGAAGAGACACCATGGTCCTTGATCCCAGGGACAAGGCTGCTCGTTGGGACTCCGGTGCTCGCAGCAGTGCTGGTCAGTTGGCTCAAAGGCTGCTTTCCCTGAGCTCCCATGCTGGGAGAGGGTGGAGCAGCAGTACCTGAACCTCCTGGGCTGGCTGGAGGGCTGCTCCCATGGGTGGGGACAGGATTCACAGCAGTGGTGGCTGCTGAGTTTTCTAAGCTGGCTGTAGGGAGGGTCTTCTGCTGTGCCACACTGGATGTTGCAGCAGAGGCGACTGTTGGAGCTCCAGAGACGGTTGTAGTTCTTATCTGCTGAGGCAGGTGTGACGTTGTTGTGGGGGCAGGTGATGGACTTCCTGGGGTTGTTGTGGTGATGATCGCTTGAACTGCAGCAGGTAATGTTGTAGGATTGGATGGTGGGTTTCCAGGGTTGCTTGTAGTGGCGGTCCCTTGAGCAGTGGTAGGTGGTATCACAGGGGCAGGTGGTGGGTTTCCCAGGTTGGTTGTGGTGGTGGTCAGTTGAGCTACAGCAGATGGTGTCACAGGGGTAGATGGTGGGTTTCCTGGGTTGCTTGTAGCGGTGGTCTCTTGAATCTTGCTGATGCCTGTAGTTGTGATCTGCACATCTTCTTGTGCCTTTGCAGGAGTTATATTTGCAATACCCTGAAAGCTGACACCTAGAGAAAATTAAAAATGCCAAGATAAACTTTGAACTGAGGAAACTACTTTTGGTTTCCAGCCAGAACAGGTATTAGAAATAAATGCTGACCAGAAACCACGAGTCATTCACTTAGGACTTGTGTCATACTCTCTAAACTTGTATCACCATGTCAAGCAGAAAGCGGAGCAGAGGAAGAGGGGCTGTCAGACTCACAGCACTTCAAAGAGGTTGGAGGGTGAGCAGGAGGGCAAAACCTGCTGGTTCCCAGGAGGCACAGCTTTCTCAGATGGCAGATGCACCACCTCCTGTGCAGAGCACTGCAAGCCATTCCCAAAACAAAGTGCCTCCAGCCCTTGTGAGAGAGCAGCCAAAGGATGTGCCAAGTGCTATTTGTCCAGCCCTGCTATGAGGGTCTCTGACATCCCTGAAGTGGTGAGGAGCCTCAGATAAATAAGGTGACACTTCCGACCAGTCTGAAAGACATTCTTTTTGCAAACTCAAACTTTGTTTCTTTCACTGCTCCATGTTTCAACTTAGGGTTTTTTTTCCCAGATCCCAAACTCAGATAATTACCATATAAACATCATAGAATAGGCACTTTCACTTTAAGCCACAAAATAAAACTATTGAAGGTGGTGAGACATTGGAGCAGGTTGTCCAGAGAAGTCAGGGATGCCCCATCGTTGTAAGTGTTCAAGGTCAGGTTGGATGGAACTTTGAGCTACCTGATCTGCCCATGGCAGGAGGGTTGGTCTAGATGATCTCAAAGGTCTCTTCCAACCCCAACAGTTCTCTGAGCCTATGATCCTATGAGAATTTGTACACACTGTAGTTCCCAGTTGGGTGAACTGTGGAAACAATATGGCTTTGCTGGGCACTTGGCATCTAACCAGGGTCAACCCACCTCACCAACTCTCCAAAACAGGAGTCACATGTTCAAGGTTTGATTTTTAGCCATAGCCTAATGCTGCTTTCCAGAAATCTGCTTCATTCCTCCTGACTGGCAAAGTATTTTCTCTTACAGAGCCTGTTTATTAGCACTGGTTGTACTTCAAAGATCTGAGGAAAGCTTGAGCTTCTGAGATTTATACCACTGGGGAAAACTCACTCCACCATATCAGGACCCTGGGGGGATGTGGAGGTATGTTTGAGACAGGACCTGTGGAGTGGGATTTGGGATGGGGAGGCTGCAACCCTACATCTACAGGAAAAGAGCTTTTGTGGAGACAAGTGATATCTCCTGTAGACTGATCACTGCCTGCAGAAAAAGAAGAGGTAAGGAAGCGAAAAACAGGCACAGGCATTTAGCAGGTGAAACCCAGGTGTGAAAGATAGGAGGGAGTTTTTATTCAGTTAGCCAGAAAATTAGTCTATCCCATAAATAGGACTGTAAAAGTTTGACAGGGTTTTTGACAAGGAAGGTAAAGAATAAAATCCCCTAAAGGTAGAAACAATTCAAAAGAGACATAAATAAAGAAAGGGTTGGAAGGAAGGTGGAATAAATCCCTCACTTCTCTCACTTCCTTTTCATGCCCCAACCCCATCCCAGAGAGGCAGAAAGCAAACACGCACTAAAGGAGAGGTAGAAAAGACATTTCAATTCAACTCAGTCCTAAAGAGAAAGGGTCAGGTCCATACTTTGGCTCTGGGCCAGCTTCAGTGGCCAGCTGGGACCCTGCTGGCCAAGAAACCAGGATCCCTGCCCCAGCTCTTCCCCATCCCACCCTGGGGAGCTGCACAGCTATTTTTTTTACCACATTTAGCAACAACTGAGAGTAAAAGCCCCCCAAAAGGGGTTGCTCTACTGATGGAGATAGCTGGTGTTACCCTCCAGGCTGTCCTTGGCTGGGGTGGTAGTAGGGCTTCTTTCAAGGGAGACAGGATGACACAGACCAAAAAGCAAGTGGAAGAAGAACCAAGACTCAAGTTGATGCCCAAAAATCTTTCTCGTATGTTATCTTTCCCTATCTCTGCATCCACTCTTAGTGGTCCTCTCTTATTAAGGTCAAGAGGTGTTAAAAGATCACTTTATTCTTCTGTGTAAAGCCAGAATTTAAGTGGGCTGGAAGCAGCACTCTCCTGCTTCAAAGTCATAAGCCACCATACAGGAGGATGGATGGATGGACAGGCTAGATCGATGGGCTGAGGCCAATGGGATGAGGTTAAACATAGCCAGGTGCTGGGTCCTGCACTTGGGTCACAACAACCCCATGCAGCACTACAGGCTTGGAGAAGAGTGGCTGGAGAGCTGCCTGGCAGAAAACGATCTGGGGATGTTGGTTGACTGTTGACTGAACATGAGCCAGCAGTGTGGTAGCCAAGAAGGCCAACAGCATCTTGGCCTGCATCAGGAACAGCGTGGCGAGTAGGACTCAGGAGGTGATTGTCCCTCTTGTACTGGGCACTGGTGAGGCCCCACCTCAAGTACTTGTGTCCAGTTTTGGGCCCCTCACCACAAAAAAGACATTGAGGTGTTGGAACAGGCCCCGAGAAGGACAATGAAGCTTGTGAGGGGTCTGGAGAATAAGCCTTCAGAGGAGAGGCTGAGGAAGCTGGGGTTGTTCAGCCTAGAGAAAAGGAGGCTGAGGGGAGACCTTCTCACTCTCTACAACTCCTGAAAGGAGGTTGTAGAGAGAAGGGAATCAGTCTCTTCTCCCAAGTCACAGGTGAAAGGACAAGAGTAAATGACCTCAAGTTGCACCAGGGGAGGTTCAGATTAGACATTAGGGAAAATTTTTACACTGAAAGGGTTATCAAGTAGTGGAATGAGCTGCCCAAGGAAGTGGTTGAGGGACCATCCCTGGAGATATTTAACAGACATGTAGACATAGTGCTTAGTGACATGGTTTAGTGATGAGTTGTTTTTTATCAGTTAGGTTGATGGACTAGATGATCTTAAAGATCCTTTCCAACTTAGACAATTCTGTGATTCTATGGATAGATTCAATAGGTGCTGACCACGCAGGCAGGTAGGACACTATCCATCCTGCTACATGGGCCTGACTAAGGTCAGACAATGCTAACTGCCACAGGGGTAGAAATCACTCTCATTTAGTGGTTAATGACATACATCCCTTTGGCAAGTGGCAACACAAGTGATGTATGAACCAGAAAACACTTCACAACACCATTCCCTCCCTATAAACCCGCTCCTGCTCTATGAGACTGGATGGGACTACTGGGAAGCTCTTTACAAAAGATCTCCCACCCCAAACTTGATCTGAAGGTGACGTTTCCTTAATAACCTCCATCCCAGCCCAGCTTCCCCCTTCCCTTCCCCCCTTTCTTTTTCCACAGATTGCTTGTCTCAAAGTAGGCTGTTTTGAAGAATTACTGTTGCTGGCTGAAATGCAATGGCTGTGGTGAACAGCAGCCATGGAGATGGCCATGGGAAGAGGACAAAACGGTGTGACGGTCTTCAAGACAACATGCACCACCATGAGCCCGTCCCACAACACACCAGTGGAGAACAGAGCAGCCATGGCTATGGCTGGGTGAGACCCTCTTTCTCTGGAGTACTGGCACGCCTATCCATCCCCACATCTCTCTAGCATTTTTTTGAGCACTCATCTCTCAGCAACATTTACCTTCTCTCTCCAGTTCCATTAGCTTAAATTGTTTTCTGACCACTCCAGCACAAGGAGTTGGATGCTGCTGCAGTCGTGGGGGCTGCAGTCTTATTGCTCTGGGATTAATATTAGTCGTTTGACAAGGGTCTCTGTCTCACTGCAGCATTTTATTTTATTTAGACTGGAGAAAAACAAAGTGCTTTTTTTGGGGTGTCTTGCAGGTTCACCACCTGCAGAAGACCTGGCTTATGCAAACTCATTGCTCTCACTTTCAGAAGCCTAGAAAATACTTATTTCTAAAGCAGAAACAAATACAGAACAAGCAGCAAGAGCACCACAAGTCCAGGAGTCCCCGTTTTCCTCCGACATGTGCTATATCTCTTTCAAACACCAGAGAACTATGTTTTTCTTATCTTTTCCTCCCTAACTGGGTGCCGGTGCCAAATCTTGGCAGTGGACTCAGGGGTAATAACTGGTAATGAGCCCCTGTTTGCCTGGGCTGGTAGCCAGCATTGCCTCAGACTGTCCTCAACCGAAGAACCAAAAAGGATCTGGTTGAAGGAGGAGAAAACCCCTGTAAGCACAGACTGGTGGTAATAACAGCCAGACAGGACAGGATTATGTTCAGTGTTCCTTTGGCATGAAAATTACTCACAAAAGAGACAGTGCGTCCTTTTGCAGGAAACAAATTACTTTTTCACACTGTGAGCCTCGGAGATAATAGGATTTAATGCATGCTATGAGAGAGGAGGATGGAGAAGAGGTCCTCTAACCTATCAACTCCCCTTACCAGGAGGAGATCCTTTCCACAAGAAAGTTCTTTTGAATTTCAGCCAGAGTCTCTCACTCTGTTTTCCAGAAGGCAGAAAAAAACTGCCTGCCCTGACCTTCCTGGCTGCACTTTGGCAGGACAAGGCCACTTGTTTGATTTCACTTTTTTTGACCATCATCAGTGCTGCATTTGAAAGAAAATGAGAGCAATAGAGCAGCTACCAGTATATTTTGACAGCACCGGTTGCGGCAAGCCAAATGCTTTGGTCTGCCCCTTCCCTTTGGCAGGTATCACTCAGAAAACGCCAAAATCTCGCATTTCTGTGCTGGTTGCGGGGGTAGACCCATGGGAGGAGAGTGGAAGCCCTCTACATATGCATCCGTGTGCACAGGGGCCAAACAGCCCAGAGGAAATGAGTCCGCTGAGCAAACATGATCTTGTTTCCGGATATGTGGATCCCATGACCGTGACTGTTGTACGGTGTCTCTGTAATGGGGACAACCCCAGAGGGAAGAGAACTTTCCCTTGTTGCTGCCTATCAAGATGGACTTGTCTGGCCTCCAGTGAGTGGTATTTGGGAGGCTGGAAATGTCACTGTATGTCCCTGCTGCTCTTGGAGTGCCTGAATAGCACTGGTGTGGGAATTCTCTGGTCAGGAGATGCTGGGATGTGAAAAGTCATGCCAAATGTAAAAGAAACGGTGTGAGGGTTTGTGCCAGTGCAGCTCCTTGCAATATCAGTCAAGGACCACATTTTTCAGCGGCTGTACACCACCACTAACTTTGCCACAAATTGATGCTCTGGTTGTAACCTCGTTGCAATTGACGTGTGGTATACGCGGGCTGGGGAAGATGCTCGAGGTGTGGCATTAGCTTTTTTTGGAAAATTCACGGCTTGGAGCACAAAAAAGAGGAGCAAATCAGTGCAAAATGCAAAGTGAAAGGACATATCCCTTCCCTCCTCTCATCAGCCCACCCAAAGCCACCACCTCCCCATGCAGCTCTTCTGGTTAATTCCCTGACCGGCAGCTTCCCGCTTACTATTTCGGTAACGCCCCCCACCTCCCAACCCCCCTTCCCCATCCACCTTGTCGAAACAGCTCAGATTGGCTGAAAATCTATTAATAGTGAGAACAGGAAACCCAAAAGAATAACTTCGGAAACAGTGGGTGACACACCCCACACCGGTGGGCTGAGCCCAGCTTGGAGCCTTACGCCATCCAGCTCCTGCTCCTCCCAAGGCGGGATGAGAAAGCGAAGGAGACCAAGCAACCCACGGAAGGGGAAAGGATGTGAGCCAGGCCCCAGGAAGTTCCTATTTGCCTCCCCTCTTTTCTTTTTTTTTTTTTCTTTCTTTTTTTTCCTCTTTTTTTTGCAGCCTTTCCTGATTAAGCAGGAGCAACAGGGTTGAGTTTGTCAAAGGGAAAGCAGGGGCTGAGGCTCCAGGGCTGGCTTTTGCTAGGGGAAAGTGTGCGCCAAAGCAAGTGAAGAGGCTCCTGGACATTTCTTTGCATCACTAAGAGGCTCCCGTGCAAAAGGAGGATTTTATCTACCCACTGCAATGCTGAGCTGGAGCAGAGACCGGTTGTTGCAGCGGACAGGAAATTTGTCACCTCCTTTTAAAACTGTGAGAGCAATCAGATTGGCAGAATATCACAAAGCGGCGTTATTTATCCTGGAATTAAACTGGGCTGCCAGAGAAAAATGGTTACCTCACAGGGTTTTTAAATTTTGCCTGTGTAGAGGCTCTCTCCCTTCCGTCTCCTTAGGGAAAGATGGGCTCCAAACAGCAGCATCCTCCTGCCGAGATTTCAGAGAGGGATGTGGTATGCGGATGCTGTTAATAATGTGCACGCCACCCTTTGCCCTTGCAAAGAGGCACTCTCCACGTCAGAAGGACACACTTCCAAACTGGCATCACTGGACCCTTTTGCTGCCAGTCTTACCATCACCATGAACGAAATGGTTTCGCCCAGGCCAAAGACCAGCTTGGCTTCCTGAGTGAGAAGATGGGGAAGGTCCAACAGCCATTGCCAGAGCGCTTTCAGACTCTAATCCATCAGTTCAATTATCCAGTGCAGGGATGTCTGTCCTCTCCAAAACCCTGCCAGAACAAAAACTGCTGCAGAACAGTCTTGATAGAATTGCATTGAAAAATATTAAGATGAGACCTAATAATTGGATCTAATTAGTGCTACAAAATCACTTAGGAAGCAAATGAGTATGTCTAGGCTCAGATTTAAAGCTTGTTTTTAGCAGGGAACATCCTTTACCCCGCTGTGAAAAGACTCTATTGAAAAGATGAGTGTTGTTTAGATCTTGCACACAAGTGGCAGCAAAATCAAGGCAATAATAGAGAAGTGTCCTCTTCCCTGCTGTCAAATGAAATGAACTTGCAGCCACAGCCTGTGTCCTGAAGGACATACTCAATAAGCCCTTACTGGCTGGACATGGCCAGGGAGACTGGATGTTCTTCAAGCCCTGAGGGGTTTTGCTCCATCTCCAGATGGAGAGGAGCATCCAGTGCTTCCTTCTGCATGGCTGCATCGCCTGCCTGGAGATACTCCTTGGCCGGAGATTTGCAGCATGTCCCCACAGCACCTTAGCATCACCCCGAGGACTCTTATCAGTCTGTGGGATTTTGCAGTCACTCACAACCCTACAGTAGCCAAAAGCTGCTCTGTTTCAATACGGATCTTGGAAAATTTTAAGTTGTCCCTATTTTACCCAGTGGAAGTAACCCTGAAGCTCAGAGAGAAGGATATGAACTAAACCTCCTATGAGCTTTGGCTGCTCCATCCCTCCTGTTAGATCTGCCTCACTTTATTTTATTCACAAAACAGTCTTTAAGCCTTCTTGGTTTTGACCAAGAAACCCATCTGCAGCCTGAGACATGTTTCCCACCAGGACTGCAAACCATGTCCCCAAAATCCAGGTTCTGATTAGCTGGCATTTTCTGATGAGAAACCTGCTTCATTAACAAATTCCCTAACAGCTCTTTCTGCAAGTATTTGAGCCAGCTCAGCTTGTCTGCTGTTTCATTTGGAAGTATGACAAATACAAAAATTAATCATCCCAAGGCACATCTTCCCACTTGGGCACTCTCCTCTTCTCCTGCAGCCCTGATACCTCTCCTCCTTGCTCCCTTGGTCCCTCTAAACACTGCATTTGGGGCAGCAGAAATGGGTTCATTTATTTCCTACACTGATTTAATGACCAGAGAGCGGATTTGAGGGAGCAGAAGTATTTCAGCACTTCGCACTCCTACCTTCTCACAAACACTGTCGTTTAATTGTCTTCCATGCCACACGTGAACTCTTCCTGAATTTCTCCCTGAAGACTGGTTCTTGCAAGAAAATCATGATCAGAGGCATCTTTCACCCAAACAGACCCAACTGGTCCATCCCAGGCAGTGGTCCATCCCCTGGCCATCTCCAACCAGAGGCAAGGGTTGCCAGCGGTAGGAGGAAGCCTCAGTCCAGCCTCTCTTATGGATAAGATAAACATAGAACATCCTATTTAGGATTGTGTCTCCACAACTTTTCCCATGGAAAGTCTGTAGCTATCAAAGAAGTGAAGGGAAAGATGAAAAAATAGCCAAAAGGAGACAGGAATGCCAATGTGGAAAAATAAAGCTCCAAAATCCTTCACATGAGGTTGTCAAGGAAGCAAACAAACACAGACACACGTGCCCATCTCTATCCATGCTGCCCCCAGGCATTTTTCATCACCGAGCCTGGAAACATCCTTTTTCCACTGGGGGCTGACGGGGTTTGTAAAGGGACCCGGCTCCAGGTCTGCATCTTTCCCAGGCTGCAAAATGAGCGGGGGGCTCTTTGCAACCCAAACAGAAACATTCCATCATGCAGGAAACGGTAGCAGAGCTGCTGGAGCGGAAACATGGGGAGCATGAGCCAAAAAAGCTGCGCGTCCCAGCTCGACCAAACCCTCCAAAGCACAGAGTATAGCCACACTCCTGCCCTTCTCCTGAAAGAGGGGAGATTTAGGTTAGTTATTAGGAAGAAATTCTTTCTTGTGAGGGTGGTGAGAGTCACTGGCCCAGGTTGCCCAGAGAAGCTGTGGATGCCCAATCCCTGGAGGTGTTTAAGGCCAGGCTGGATGGGGCTTTGAGCAACCTGGTCTGGTGGGAAGTGTCCCTGCCCATGGCAGGGGGCTTGGAACTCGATGATCTTGATGGTCCCTTTCAACTCTAACGATTCTATGATTCTATGATCCTATGACTCCTGCCTCCTTTATGCCTTTAGTGGGGAGTTATCCCATCATAACCTTGCTGCCTTGAAGCAAGGTTTGTGGCAGTACAGCCTACTTCCCTGTCAAGTGAGCATCAATCTCCCATCAGCTGAAGGACATGATGTCTGGTACATTTAGAATGGAGACCCCTCTATTTTGGCAAAAGTCACCCAGGGAAGAAACTTTGGAAGAAACCCAAGGTTTGCACTGAGTAATGGGCAACAAAAGGCGCCCTGCAGCAAGGTAAAGCACAGCTACCTCTGGCCCTAAGCGATGGCTGTGAATCAAAATGACACTGAAAATCACAAGAATGTCATAAGACCACACGACTCTGTTACATAACAAACATTTGATGTTTTTCCTGTACAACTTCTGTGTTTTAGGTCTTTAAGATACTCTCTTAGGTTTTTATTTTGGCCATGGGCGTAATAAAAGCCTGTGGGGTTTTTTATTTTTTTTTGTTTTGTTTGTTTGTTTGTTTGTTTTTAAAGTAAATTAATTTAGATTAAAAGTGGAGATCTGTCTGAATTTGGAGGGGAATCTCAGGTCCACAGGAAAGACCAAGAGACTAAGACTACGAGATTGGTAATGCCACCTTGACTCCATGAGGGGACCACCCACCTTCACCACCTCTCTCCAGCAAGGGTTGAAGGCCAACCCATGAATTGACCTCAGCAGTAAGTACCTATAAAGCTGGCAGCAACGTGGTGGGAAGGAGACCTTCAGAGAAACCAAAGCTAAGAGATGCTTGGCCAAAGCCACCCATTTGCTCTTGAGGGCTGAACTGTCACATCACAACATCCTCTCCTGGAGACTTGACATATTTTCTCCAGCCCAGAGCTGCTGCTTGGTGCATGGGGACAGCTGAGGGGACAGTTTTATTCATCAAGACAGAGCAGAAGTTCCTCCTCACACTTTTCACCCCAGAAAGGCAAATCATCCCTTGCTGGCTTTTCCTGGAGGACTACTTCAGACAGCTTGAGATGGAGTGAGTACGTGAGCCCCTGAGACAGGAATGATTTTTATTCAGCCTGATGGCTTGTCTACACAGAGGTACTCAAGAAAATTAATCTAAAATTAAAAGAAGGTATGATTTTAGAGTGGATTAGTCAAAGTGCACACAACCCACCAGGTGGCCACTCTTGTTCAGCTTTAAATCAGCCCTCTTTTAATTTAACCAAAATGAAGTAGCTTAAATCAAATTAAAGTCTCCTTAGCTCTGAAAGCTGACAAGAGGGAGTTGATGCAGTTTGAGAAAGTCAATTCAGGAAAATTTGGTGATGGTCCCCATAGAAACAGGCTCCCAAATGTCGCACTGGGCACTGACACTGACCAAACACTAGGAATGGGGCACACTTGCCTCCCCACCGGAGCTTGACCTGTCCTGATTCTTAGGCATGGAAAACTCTGATTGATGTTAGATTTGATGTCACATCAACAACTCTTGCTGTTTGCTCAATTTTTGTCATGGAGAAGGGCAGGACAATTAGACAGTGGAGAGACCACACCACAGGGCTGCACTGAGGTCCATCCACTATCTTCTAGGACAGAAGAGACAAGTGGACAGAGACAAGGTGGGCTTGCCTCTCCAGAGTGAGGAGCAGCCTTGCTGGGTGACAAAAGAAGACTGAATTCATTGCCTTACCCTCCTCTCCAGCTGGCTGGTTTCATATTTGGGTTCATGTTGGGCAATGCAGGAAAGGAGTTGGCCCGGAGCTACTCATCTTGCTGGCTGAACCTTTGCCAGCTGGCTAGCACTGGGGAAGAGCTGTCACATCTAATGTCACTCAAGTTAGGCGCCGTGTCTAGACTCTGTCCATGAGGGATGAGGGCCACAAGGATCTCACAAAGGGACACACATGCAGATCTCCTGTGGGTAGGTTCTGCAGCTGAAAAATCCTCACTTTTTGTAAGAAGCGCACCAACTCTTGCAGTGAGGAACGGGAGTGGCAGAAATATGTGGCGACTCTTCCTAAAGGGGAAAAGTCAACCGCAAATCCAAAAAGGGACTATTGATTGGCTTCTCTGGGACCTCACAGCTCAACAAAGCCATAATATAGAAGGATATTCAAGCTGGAAGGTTCTAATACCCAAACTTGTTCCATCAAAACTGAAGATGCCATCTTCAGCTACACACTGTCGCTGGAGGTCCAGCATAGAGGAAGTCCAAGATGCAACCCTAAGGGGCAGCAAACAAGAGGAGAGTCTCCAAACTTAAAGGAATAAGGAGACCTCAGCCTGACCACAGGCAGCTCCGGCAGAAGGGGAAATAAAACGGAGAGGGGTGACTGGAAGGTCAGTTTGTGCTGGCACGCAGCACCACTGCGGCGTTGCAAAGCGTTGTCCCTTGCTCCTTGCACCTCCCTTTCCTCCCCACCTCACCAGAAGATTTACAGCAGGAATCGCCCTCCTGCAACAGCCTCTGCCTGCTCCTGCCACCGAGGCTTTCGGTGGGGAGGCTGCCAGGGCCATGATCGGGGCAGAACTCGGGGCTGCTTGCCCACCCCGAGGGCAGAAAGGGCCAGCGGAAAAGTGATGGCGAGGAGGCGATAAGACCTGAAGCCTCACCCTCCTTTGTGCGCCCAGAGCCTTTGATGAATCACGAATCAGCCCAAATTTGCACCCTCCAGCCAGTATTTTTAACCTTTTCGGGGTTGTGAGTCACGTTGTCTCCTCCAGTCCACCCGTCCATCACCCTCCACCAAGCCAGGATGGACCCAAAGATGACAAGCTGAACATGTTTCAGACTGAACTACCCTTATGGGTCCCTTCTAACTCGAGATGTTCTGTGTTTCTATGATCTTTGGTCCCTTGAGAGTAAAAGGTGCTGTGATATGAAGTGGCTAAAGATATGAGTGATGCCAGGTGGTGTAGGAGCCACCTCCAAGAGGCATTGGTGACCTTCTCCAGCATTCCAGCCTCTTTAAGTAAAATTTTTGAGTTGTTTCTTGTTAAATAGCCCCTCCCAAGTGCCATCTGCTTTTCTGCTCATTCAGGCTATGCTGGGGACAAATTCCTCTGCAGGCACATCTGGGACACCTGCAAATCTTCACTGACATGAAAGCTGCCACCCCATGCCCTTCGTCTCCTGTTTTTGCAGAAGAACCAAGCTGCAAGAAGAACTTCCACTGTGACCAGTCCCCCATGACCTTGGCTAACCAGGGTTACAGAGCCAGCAGCCCGGAGATTTCCTGTTAACGCCGTGAGGAGAGCTCCACATTTCCTTGGAATCTTTTGTCTGTCAGTTCTATTTCAGGTCCCACCTTTTATTTTTTTTTAATTTCAGCTCCCCACCCACACCTCCCTCAGGGTGGAGTCTTCCCGGATAATTCGGAGATCTATATATACACATGCATATACGTATGCACCTACATATATTTATATAGCCACGCATGTGAGTTGAGACTTCAGGGCATTGACTGGACAGAGAGGACTTGGCAGGAGGCTCGGGTCCTATTCTTTAGGTGGGGAGAGCCTAGGAAGGGAAGGACACAGCTAACCCTCCCTCCTATTCAGAACTATTTAAAGACTGTCTGGCACTGAGTTTCTTTCCCACCAAATGGCTCCAGTGACGATCTGGCTTTACAGGCTGTGTAATCTGATCAACTTCTATTGTTGGCAAATTCATAATTGCCTCATTATTTAACTCTCCTGAAACAGTCGGTTCTACAGAAAAAGAAAATCCATTTTAGTTCCTTTTTATTTAAAATTATTTTGTTTTTCAAGAGCACTGGGACTCGGTTTCCATTTGAAGAACTTCTGTTCTTCAACAGCTCCTGCTTTTCTTCACCTTAATATAATACTCATGATCACAGGAATCACTCATGAAAGCCGCGAACAGTGAGAGATGACCTTTTTGAGTGCTGTCCTCTCGCAAGATTCTCCAGCACAGCATATTTATTACCCAGTGGCTTCTCACATGTATCCGTGAGCAGCACAAGTAGAGGAACCTTAACCATTTTCCCCCAGAGAGGAAGGATGCACTTGTCAGGACCACATGGTAGCTCACATCCTTGCTCAACCACAACCCTCTGAAACAACCTTGGTTACTTTTCTTAACCTCTCCCTGCCTCAGCTTCCCCATCTCTACATACAAAAGTGAATAGATTTTGGATAGAGGCGCTGTCTTCATTTACAGACAGGTCCAGCACCTTGCTAACCGCGGCCCCAGCCTTGGTTAGGTGCCAGAGCAATACAAATAATTACTAATAGTAATCCCCATGGGAGTCTATTACATTATGGTTCAACTTCCTCCCAAACAATCGCTCCTCTTCCTTGCTTTGTATGTTCTTCAAAAGAAGCGGCTGCAGTACTTTAGGGCTGGGACACCAGCCGTGGTAAACATACACCCAGCGTTCCTGCTTAGCTGGGCCTGGGCAGCAAAAAGAAGATAAATCTGATTTAAGACAATCACATTGAAGGCAGGAAAAAAAAATAAAAAAATTTGAGAGTTTAATGGAAATAGTGCAACCTAGCAGCAATAAACAGCATTTATCCTGAGAAGTCCCTTAGGGCACATTTATTCACTATTTACAGGATGATCTTATTCAGAATGGAAATAAGAGCAGGACACGTTGAGAGCAGAAGTGCCCGCTGGTCTAGGGCTCAAAACATCTTCATTCAGAGGATGGTGAAGGTTCTGACACTACAGGAGCACTTGTTTGAGGGAAGCAGGTATTTACTGTGAACACATAGTCATTTCCCAGCTTTTGGCATACTCTGTGGGCACCCTGCCTGCACCACCCAAAATGTGCCTAAAGGGGAAAGATGACCCATAAATGGGAACAAAAATGCCCCTGGTCCACAGTCAGTCAGTCCTGAGCTGAAGTTAGCCCATCCACTGGGTGTGTTGGCCAGGCAAATTATCCTTGTGGGGTACACAGGGTATAGAAATACCCCGATGCCATAGGTTTAGGTGGAATATCAAACTCCTATGGGAGCTGAGACCCGAAATGTTGTATGTCCAACTCCTATGGGAGCTGAGACCCCAAAATGTTCACTGTCCAACAAGAAGAAGGATGATAATGCAGAAAGATCATCCCAAAGTGGTCTGAGTTGGATCATGTTGGATCATGGAGAAGAGTGGGCTCTGTGTGGGCTCTCTTGAGGTCCTCGGGTCTTCATTCAAGCAGTTATCTTGCTCTGAAACATGGTGGCAAGCCTCCAAGGTGGTTTTTCCATTGCTAGGACCAGGAATTTAGACCTACGCAGCATGCAGCAAGGTGAAGAAGGAAGAAGGGTCTCACTTATTAGTCAGCCAACTGGCCTGACTTAGCGCTGACGAAGAACAATGCACGTTTTGGTCACCCCTTCCACAATGGAGCCGGCAACGGCTTTGATTAGTCAATTAAAAGTGGCTTTCTCATAGGAGATGAGACACAAGCGGGACCAAGCCAGCTGGGTTCTTGGCTGCTGAATGACACTGTCTTTCCAGCCCAATGACCTCGTTGTTATGACTCAATAGGGGAACAATGTTGTCCACCCAGCAACCCAGCAAGGAGTGGGATTCCTGCGTGGTGACAGCTGAGCAGAAGAGCATGGGAAGTTCTGGGATGTCTCTGGGTCGGGGATGCAGCGCTTTGCGCTCAGTGCAAATGGGGCTGTGGTAGACTTTAACGGCACAGTTGCGTGCTGAGAAATTCCAGAAAATAAAAAAAATAATAATAATAACATGTAATACGAATACAGCATGCAAAGGCAATCATGTTCAGCTTTAAGGCCAGGCTGGATGGGGCTTTGAGCAACCTGCTCTAGTGGGAGGTGTCCCTGCCCGTGTCAGGGGGATTGGAACTTGATGATCTTCAAGGTCCATTCTAACTCTAACCATTCTATGATTCCCCAAAACTCAGCATCTGTTCCCTGGACATATAGGTCCAGGTAGTGGGTTTGAGCATGAAGAGACTCACTGGTTGGGGAGGAAAATGATAAATGGTATCTAATGGAAAGACAAGCTTGCAGAACTTACACCCTGGGTGATCTGGATGGAAGTAAAACTCCTGTCTGTGTCACCTTTTGAGTTCAGGGCTTTGCTGACATCTATCTCCCTGCCACCAAAACCCTTCTGTTCAAGATAGTGTCTGGCGGTCGTGCCACAGAGGAGGCCATGGCAGGGCAAGGGAAGGGACAAAGGAAGCAGGAAGGAAGAAGGAGCTGCATCCCCTCCCTGCTGTTAATCATTCTCCTTTTTCTCCTAAAAGAGGCCTGCAGGTTTGCAAACCCCATGCAGGTCTCCCATCTTGAAAAGGACCTAGAGAGGTGACCAGCAGCTCTGGGTGCGCGAGGGGGACGTGGGACAGGCTTTCATGATAATATCCAAACCAGTCTGCTCCAGGACATGGGAGACTGCATCCTGCTTTTGGCTCAGCAGTGAAACTGACACATCAACTTGGACATTTCCTTTAGAAAACCAAGCTGGATCGGCAGTGGAGTTGGAGGTGGGAGGAGAAGGCAGGCACTGCAGGTCTGGGACCGTGATGGGACCCTCAGAAAGCCATCAGCAGAGCAGAGGAGAGGGAAGGAGAGGGCACTGAACTGGGTGCTGCTGGTTGTAAGCCTGGAGCTGGAAGGTAGGTATGGGGAGAGTGAGGGAGACCAGATGCAGCCCCAAGTTGCGGATGTGCTACATGGCTGAAGGCTGCAGCTACGTAAACAGCCCTGTCGTGTTTGCAAGTGATCATTGCCAAATCAAAGCACACCTTTGCTGCAAAAGCTACCCAATTTCATGAGACAGAAGAAAATCAGCATCCCTGATTGTAGAAAGACAGAAGAGACAAGTGAAAAATCCCCACACAGACTTCAACTCCACATTTGGAGAAGCACAATCAGATGTGCAAAAACTCTCCTGTTTCCCTGAGCCCCATCTCAACCAGATGACCCTGGAAATTATTACTGAGTCAAAACGCTCCTTGAGTCCCACTGTTGCAACTCTCCGAAATCAAGCTCTGAACCTGCTGACCAGGGAGGCAAGAAAGAGCTGAGGCATCAAAAGTAAACAGCGACTTTTAACAGTGCTTATTGATAACTTTCAGTAATTGATTGTTGCATTATTGCTTTAAATAATTAATAACCATTAAGCTTTATCTACTCCAGACACCGCTCTCTGCTGCAAGCATCCTCCTGGCCTCTGTTAACTGAAGATGCTTAGGAGGTGAGCATCTCTGCCTGTCCATCACCTGTTCCTTCCAGTACTCAGACCTCTCTATGTGGGCCATGGTGTCACGGATGAGAGGCTGAAATGCTTGAACGATGCAAAACAACAGAGCCAGGTTCTTTGCCCAGCAAGCTTTTGCACAGTGCAGCAGCCAAATAAATAGGACACACACACTGGAAGCCAGGCACTGCATTTTGAGACTATGGGCACAGCAGATGGCCAAGTCCTGCAGTACTACTGCAGGATTTGAACCAGCTCTCCCAAACGGGAGCAGAAGAACCACGGTGGAGAAAAAACAAGAAGTGGAACAAATCCTGCAAACAGCCCAGATGCGTGGAGAGATGAAGGCACCTGAGATGGAGATGAGTTACAGCAGCAGGATTTTTTTCACTGTGCTGCTGCACATACACAGACTGTAAACCCCTGGCTTAAATCCTGATCCAACCAGATCCAAAAGCTGTTATTTATTGCTATGGAAAAAAAAATGCATCATTCCTACTCTATATTATCAAGGAGAGGGCTCCTTCTTTCCCCTGCTCTTGGTAGTTTTGGGGTAAAAGCCATGGACTGAGCAGGCTGGGACAGTTTGCTGGGACCCTGGGAAGTTCTGCAAGGTCCGTGTGGCACCAAGTTGCCATTCCCTGCCTTTCTGTGGGGAGAAACATGGGAAATCTGCCCAGAGTTGCCTCACACACATCTGTCCATCTCAGGAAAGAGCAGTCTTGTAGCTTAAAATAGGAGCTGAGAGATTTGAGGGTCTTTCTCTGCCTCTATGAAATAAATTTCCTTACCTACTTCAGAGGCATGCTGTGAGCATCTGCTCTTGTCAGATTTGGGCAGAGGCAAAATCTTATTACCCCTTGATCTCTCCTGTCCCTGGATGGCATGCATGCCTCTGCTCAGATCGAGCTGAAACCCTTGCAGAAACAGCTCACGGGCTGTTTTTTTCTTACCCTTCCCTTCCCCTGACTTCCCACTGCGCAGAACGTCAGCCTTCAGGATGGGAGTAAATTAATAAATAAAGTGCAATCCCAATAGTGCTCTCCAAAAACCAGCTTCAAAGCCACTTCTCCTGCAGACTTTTCCTAGCCCTGGTCCCACTTGCCCACCCGCATTATCACTCCCCTTCTTCCAGTGATTTGAGGTACCAATTTTCCCAGCCAAGACGGAGATAAAACCCTGCCCCCAAACTACTTCTGAGCTGGATTACAAGGAAACCTTCCCTAAAAGTCCAGCTGGGCTGTGTTGACTGGCTCGGGCCAGTCCCCAGTACTTCTTCCCAGGGAAAGCAGCTTACATCCCAGCATCATTGCCACCTTCCCCCGGGAGAGCCCCTTCCTAATCAGATTGGAGCCGTTCTGCCAGACACGTAAAATGCTCTCACGGAAGACAAAGAGGGAGACCTGCAACCCTCCTCCGCCAGCTCAAACACAAATAACAGCCCCGAAATAGCCAACATTCCTCTGGCATGGCTGTCCCCCAAGCATTTCTCATCAAATCTCCAAGGCACACACGGCTTCTTCTTTTGGTTGTTTCTTGGCATTTTTTTTTCAAGGGGGGGGCTTTCTACAGGTGTTTATCAGCACCTTTAGCAGGATTTTTCTGTGAGGGATTGTTGTGGTTTCAGTTGGGATAGAGTTAATTTATTTACTAGCAACTGGCATAGTGCTATGTTTTGGATTTGGGATGAGAAATACTTTTGACAGGGCACTGGTGCTTTTGGTTGTTGTTGCTGAGCTTTCAAGGACTTTTCTGCTCCTTCCACCTCCCCACTAACAAGCAGGCTGGGATGGCACCAGAAGCTGAGAGAGGACAGATCCAGGACAGCTGACCCCCAGTGACCACAGAGATATTCATAGAATCATAGAATGGTTAGAGTTGGAACAGACCTTAAAGTTCCAACCCCCCTGCCATGGGCAGGGACACCTCCCACCAGACCAGGTTGTTTAAAGCCCCATCCAGCCTGGCCTTGAACACTTCCAGGGATGGGGCAGCCACAACTTCTCTGGGCAACCTGTTCCAGTGCCTCACCACCCTCACAGGAAAGAATGTCTTCCTAAGATCTAATCTAAATCTCCCCTCTTCCAATTTGAAACCATTACCCTTTGTCTTATCACTACACTACCCGACCAAGAGTCCCTCTCCAGCTCTCCCGGAGCTCCCTTCAGATACTGGAAGGCTGCTCTAAGTTCTCCCTGGAACCTTCCCTTCTCCAAGCTGAACAGCCTCAGCTCTCTCAGCCTGGCGTCATAGCAGAGGTGCTCCAGCCCTCTGATCATCTTTGTGGCCCTCCACTGGACCTGTTCCAACAGGTCCATGTCCTTTCTCTGTTGAGGATTCCAGAGCTGGACACAGGATTCCAGGTAGGATCTCACAAGCACATAGTAGAGAGGGAGAATTACCTCCCAGTTCCATATCATAAGATGCCATGCTCAGTATACAAAGCTTGGGGAAGAAGGAGGAACCA
This sequence comes from Thinocorus orbignyianus, assembly GCA_013400375.1. NCBI lineage: Eukaryota > Metazoa > Chordata > Aves > Ciconiiformes > Thinocoridae > Thinocorus > Thinocorus orbignyianus. The sequence continues at coordinate 236,311 of VXBW01005996.1, forward strand.
TGGCAGAGCCTGGCTTTGGGACTTGTCCAAAATGCACCAGCTATCCATGATTGTCCCCCGGGAAGTATCATGCTGGGGCTCTGCATCCACCCCGATGTCTACTCTGCACCAGGTTATTCTGTACCATCTAGGGAGGGCGTGCAGAGAGACTTGTAGGAGCAGGAGCTGCTGATGGGGCTGAATCACTTTTCTTCTGTCAGAGATGCTGATGAAAAGCTGTAATCTCTGTTTCTAACGTGATCAGGAGAAGAAGAGCCCTGCTTCTTCAAGGGCTGGCTGTGCCAGTGAAAACCCTATAAACTGCCCAAAACTTTACCCAGCTGTCAACTGCCTATGGTTAGGCTTCATAGGTGGGAGCATGAAAGAGATGTATTTATTTATATTTCTTTTAAATAAAAACCTCAACTCTTTTCTTTATCAACCCATCAGTTTGGACTTCTGCATTTCCCTCCCTAGCCCTTTTTAAAGTACATAGGTAAAAGACCATACAAAGTACATGTTGACCATAAGGTCCCCTACTTCTATTGCTGCCACCCCAACCTTATGTGCCCACTTTTCACTACCCTTCCTCCCATCAGTCCACTCTTCTCATTATGCCACTTCCTTTGCCAAAATAAGAGTTTTTTCTTCCCAGTTTAGCTGTCCTAAATCATCTCCCAGGAGCTGAAGCCTTGATTTGGAAGAACACCAACATGAAGAACATAGACGGCGACGGGTGACAAGCCATGTGGTTTGGCTGTGCAGCCCATGGTAGTGGTTGTATTTGCCTTCTTTGCCCTCATTAGGAATTGTTTAACACCACCTCATTTACTATGAACTTTCTCCTTGTTGAAAAACCTCACAGAAAAAGGGAGTTTGGGTGAGATGGTAAATTATAGTCCAGACTTTGAGAACCATTCCCCAAGGCAGAGCTTCCCTGGTGCATGGCCATCCTGAGACATTACTCCTCACATAAGTCCGAGAGGGACCTGGCCTGATCTGTGAGACTCTGCAGAATCTGGTCCAGTGTCTAAATGATGTTAGTGCATCCACCTTGAGCTGGGCCTAGCTGCAGCATATGAGACAACTTTATCAGCCTTAACTGAGGTGTCGTAGCAGAAGCAGGTGTGTTCCCACCATGGAGGCGATGCTCCAATAGCTTTAGCAGAGCAGTGATGGGAGGAGTGGCAATTGCAATCATCTTGGTGGCAATGATTGCTCTTGGCAGCTTCCTGCCTAATGAAGATGTCCCCATTTCTTCATGGGGAGGCCCCATGAAGGGCGTCCTACAGTGGGAAGCAAAAGATGCTACACCAAGAGTGTGTCAGTTGCCAAGACTTAGGGTTTTTTCCTTCCTTTTTTTCCCCCTGTGTGTGTTGTCTTAAAAAGCAAGGTTTTATTTATCAAGCCAGTTGGAGACAATACTCTCACATAAAATCAGCATCTAAATAGGCTGGATTAGGGGCTGCAGGCTCCCACAGCTTTGCAGAATTGTCTAACAATAGTGTCCTACTTTGGAAAGAAGAAGGGAAATAATTGAGTTTATCACTCCCATCCTCCCTAGACCCTCATGACAGGTATGCAGTGTGGATGGATAGAGGTCCACCAGGATCTTGTAGGCTACATTCTTTTCCTGGTGTCCTGGTCTGAGGTTAAACGAACATCATTTGTCTTTTCAGAACCATGACACCTGGACACAAAGATTGCTCCAAGCTGACCTTGTCCTGTTGAGAAAGGGTGTGTGCACTGCCATGGGCCACAATCCATCAAGACCAAATCTCCTTTTAATTTATGAAAGGCCAAATTTTTTCATCTAGCACCAAAGAGAAGATTAAATTAATTGCAGCAGGACTAAACCCCACCAGGACACCCACGACACTTGGGGAACTTGGATTTTCCAACACTAAATACAACTGGATTTGGATGTGAGACAAAACCTGGGCAGCCAATTAGAGGAACCCTGATTAATTCTTGCTTTTCTTTCCTTTAATCACTGTCTGCCCACACTATGGGCAGATATCCAGGGTGTCCAGACACTAAGCATGGGGCTCTTCTGCCTTCAGTTAGATGATCAAAAGTTATGCATATAAACCTCAACTAGCTATTTACCTACTCCCTGCAGATCAAGGAGATGCATATTCAGCTGCTCCATCGCTAGTTAATTCTAAGCTGTGAAAACAACTAGAAACTTGCAGCTTAAAAATAAAATTCCTTCCACTCCAATTTTAAACAGTGAAATTGAGTGTTAAGAGAATGACTCCACTTTATTCAAAACCCTCGAGGGACACAAAACAATTAATTTCAGTCATTAACTCCATCGAAGACCGATGCTTGAGATTTGCTCAATGAATTGCTTAGCCTTAAACTCAAAACTATGTTGAAAAGTTTATGTGTCAGGTAACCAGGACCTCGGTTACTTGGATGTATCTTAAAGGTATTTTAAATAGAATCATAGAATTGTTAGAGTTGAAAGGGACCTTCAAGATCATCCACTTCCAACCACCCTGCCATGGGCAGGGACACCTCCCACCAGAGCAGGTTGCTCTAAGCTCCATCCACCCTGGCCTGGAACACTTCCAGGGATGGGGCATCCACAACTTCTCTGGGCAACCTGTTCCAGGGCCTCACCACCCTCACAGTAAAGAATTTCTTTCTAATATCCAATTTAAATCTCCTCTCTTCCAGTTTAAAACCATTACCCCTTGTCCTCTCACTAAACAATGTTGTTTTGCATCTGACAGTTCAACAGAAACTTCCTCTACAAGTAAAGAGTGATTGCCACCAGTAAGTCCCAAATTAGTAGTATTCGTCATTACCTAGGAAGAGCTAAAAGATGCAGAAGATAGGAATCAGAATAGAGTGGTGGCAGGCTATACAACCGCTTAAGGAAATATTTTCAGAGTGTGTCCACCTGGTTAGAAAACACAGCTGAAAGGCAAGAGACGGCTGTAAATCTCCGAGTTGTACAACGAGCAACCATGGAGAATCACCCCTGCTTAAGGGATATAGCTATGAATTGTAAATGAAAAACATGATTAAAATCAAATCATTCAAATTAAGACTTTCTTCTACCGTATTTTAAATCGTGATTAAAATTCATAATTTAAGCCACATCAATTTAAATCAAAGCACTCTGCATAAAATGGGGTTTTGAACCCTTTGTGAGGCTGTAATGAGAAAAAAAAAAGGATGTTCTCCTGTTGAATGCATTAAATGGTACCATTCGTGGTTAGAAACTACCTTAGAAGTCTACAAAATTGCATAGACTGAGAGTCTTGATAGCTTTTTTTAGCTGTCTGGGAAAATTCTAAGAAAACAAAATAATTTTATATACTAGGGTGTTTAAATAGGCTCAAAACTTACTTTTATGCAATATTCCACATGGCTGTTCATGACAGGATAATTTATCACCTGTGCCGAAGAGGTCAGAACCTCTCATTGCTTTTTTGGCATGGGAATTACCCTGAGGCTTGGGTGAGCATGGAAGTGATGATCCTGAGAGCCACCAAGGTGGGATGAGATTAACTCCTTATGCCTGAAAAATGGGCTCGAGGGTGTAATTTTCGCTTGCTGGCTTTACTGCTGATGTGACACCGTGTCCAATTTTGCTCATGTTTTGCCCTCGTTGTCCCTTGACTGGATCAGTCTTTGCAGGAAGCCCCACGGCAGTTGCTGGTTCATCCCATTTGTAACACAAGCATCGCTGCTGCCCAGCTTTTCATTGCCACAGGTGATTTTGGTGTGCTTATGGCATTGCTTTGATTTGGTATAAATTCATGTGCCCTTCGAAAGAAGCCAGGGAGAACACAAACACTTCAAAGCATGTTGTCAAGCCAGATCAGGGGACTGATCCATCTGAAAACTAAACTAAGATTAGATCCATCTGAAAACTATCCAGTATCAGAGAAAAAACAATTTAAAAAATAAAATGAAAAAGAGACGAGGTGGGGCTTTTCATGCATTTACTGCGTGTTACTACTTTCTCCACTTTGCCAGTGGAAAAGTTGAGCAAAATTTTTATTTGTTTGTATTTGTTATTTGTATTTACCTAGGCTCCGACACAAAATCAGATCCCCAGCAGGTAGAGAGTAGGAAAATTGCTGAAAAAACCCCTATGTATGAGAAAGTTTGTTTTGATGGTGCTCAATCGCAGCCTGGTTTAAGGGCGCTCTTTATTAGCTGGCCTAGTACCTGGTAGAAAATTTACTTCCTTTACCCGTGCTTTACACATTTCTTCTGTTGCTTAATAGGTTAAGAAACATCCAACAAAGACAGTATTAATTGCTTATTTAATATAGAATCATAGAATGAGGGAGTAGTTTGGGTTGGAAAGGACCTTAAAGATCATCCAGTGCCAACCCCACTAGACACCTCCCACTAGACAAGGTTGCTCAAAGCCCCATCCAGCCTGGCCTTGACATATAGTATATATATGACATGTAGTATTATATATATCCAGAACTTTGGTTACTTCATGCCATCCCAGTATAATCACTGCTGGGAAGTACAGGGCATTGCTTCAACTCCTCTGCTTTTTCTCATAGGCGTACAGTAAGCAGCATATAATAGTAACCCCCAGAGTGATCCATTTTCCACAGGCTCCAGCAGCACCATTTCAACTTTTCAATTTTTTTTCTCCCCATTTGCGTACGTGGTGGAATGTCTTATCTCACCCTCCTGCCTTTAGACTCTGGGGAGGAGAGAGTAAAAAAAAAGGAAAAAAAAAAAGTGCCCTTTGCTATTAGGTTTCAAAGAAGGACTTTATCAAATACAGTTTCTCTAAACTCTTCTGCAGAGTCTCCTTTGTCCAAGTTAGAAATCTGGCATTTTCTCTTTGCCTGGATCTAGTAAGAAGCCACTTAGAATAAATGCCTGACAAGGTTGTCTCCTCATTTCTCTGCAATAGATTTAATATATCTTTAAGCACTACAGCTTAATAACTCTAAGCCAATTTCTACCTCCTCCTGCAGTTAAATTTACTAAAATCAATTAAGGCTGAGAGAGAAAAATTCAGCCTTTGTCATTAATAACCGAGGCCTTATTCTTCCACTGCAAAATGACCTTCCTCCTCCCTTTCACCAGTCTCTCGAGCCATATGGCGTAAGACCAAAGCCCCCTGCACACAGAGCTTGTACGACGGAGAAAAAGCCACTGGATTAATCCAATTTTTATTACAGATGCTAAGAATATGAGCCAGACCTCAAAGCAACTTTTAAAATGGGACTAAATGAGAAATAAAAAATTGTCTTTTCCTTTTTGGAGCAGGTTTTAATGTGGATCCTGTCTGCCTGTTTCTCAGGCATCTGTCCTGCACCTGGCTTCAAACAGACTTGGTTTTGGACTTTCCTTTTTTTGTCTGCCTTTTCATATTGCAGCCTTAGGGTGTATTCCTGACCCACCACCAAGAAATTCTTCCAAATCCTGAAAACTCCCTTTTATATATATATATATATATTTTAAGCAAATACAGATACTGTTATGCAACATAAGGGTTTTCAGGGGAAGATCTTGCATATTTTTTGTGTAACCCTGGAGAAGAGCATATACAGAGACAAGCACCTCTAGGGGCCAAATTAACAGAATCATAGAATCATAGATACATAGAATGGGTTGGGTTGGAAGGGACCTTAATGATCATCGAGTTCCAACTCCACTGCCATGGGCAGGGATATCTCCCACCAGACCAGGTTTCTCCAAGCCCCATCCAGCCTTGAATACCTCCAGGGATGGGGCATCCATAACTTCTCTGGGCAGCCTGTTCCAGTCCCTTACATCTAATATCCAATTTTGTATCTAATATCTAATCTAAATCTTCCCTCTCTCAGTTTAAAACCATTCCCCCTCATCCTATGGCTCCACTCGCTGATCAAGAGTCCCTTCCCATCTCTCCTTCAGATACTGGAAGGCTGCTCTAAGGTCTCCCTGGAGGCTTCTCTTCTCCAGGCTGAACAGCCCCAACTCTTTCAGCTTGTCTTTATAGCAGAGTTGCTCCATCCTTCTGACTCTCTTCATGTCCTCCTCTGGACTCATTCCAACAGGTCCATGTCCTCATCCCAAATCACACCCACATTGCCTTTAGAAGATACCCTCCTCTCTCTCCACTAACAGAAGCTGGATTCAGGGACAAGTCTGCTCCAGCCCTAAACACCTTGGTTAAGTGTCTGAACTCACATGGCATCAACTTGTGCCCTTCAGTGGGTGGAAAATGCAACTTGCCCACAACTGCAGAAGAGCAGACAACACCAGGACTCCCAATTTTCTTTTCCTCCTCAAGGCAGCTCATCCCAACTTGCCCACACAGTGGCCTGTTCCCTTTCTGCTGCCACCCAGCCCCAGCACCATGCTGAGAAGTGGGACCTTGGGCATTAAGCACAAATCGAGCCATGCTGAAAGCCAAATCTCAACCCAGCGTGTTGCCTCCCCGCAGCTGGTTTATTGTGGATGCACATCTAAAAGCAGGTGCTTCAGCAGCGCAGAATTCCCTTCGCCTAAAACACAGGCTCATTCCCCTTCATTATCCCTTCTGCTCTGTGTGGGGCATTGAGGCATTACACTGAGTTAATTCTAATAACTCGTTTGCATTCTCCCCATCTCCTTGCAACACTTTGTCACCAAACTGTCACCGGCGGCTGCCGCCGAGCTCTCCTGGCCTGCGGCCAGGCAAGCTGTGAGACGTACGTTATTTACGGGGCAGAAAAGGTGCCTGCAACATGCAGAGCAGTGTGTACTGCAGAGATGCAAAGGTTTGCAAAGCAGCCACATTTAGTGATGAGAAAATCTTCAGTGAGAAGACTTGGGACCCAAAAAGCAAATGATCACGGGAGGGTGCTGGTGCCTTCTGGGGTTTGGAGCAATTTCACTCCATCTCTTGAAGGAGAGAGTTGGTTTTCTCCTCTTTAGGGTTGATGGGGCATTTGCAGGTTGCCGATGGCTTTCATCAATATTACGCACCAAAGGCTGACTCTGAGACATGCTAGGGCTCAAGTGCATATGTGGATGCAACCCTCAAGAAAATCACCCCAAATAACCCACCACAGAGCTTTTCACTCCCAGAAGGCAGTAACTACTACTGGCATCTTCCAAGACTCCCCCAGGCATGCACTATTTCTAGCACTATTAGCAATTCAAAACCAGCATCTAACTTGAAGCAGGATAAGTCATCCTTGAAGGAACCTGTCCCTCTCCCTTGGCTGTGGAAGGAGGTGAGGACACTCATCCCCATCACCTGGAAGTTTAGGTAGAAGAACAATTCCACTGAGTCAGCATGGCCCCAGGTAGTCACATCATAGAGGGGTAGAAACAAGTAGTGCAAGGTCAGCAAATTCTCCTGAGTCACAGCACAGGGTTAAGCTCCAAATTCACCAAGTGTCATGACAAAAGCCTGCTGAATGTGACTTGTGATTTCTCCCTTTGCCACATTGTGGGGCTGCTTCTGGAAGTGGAAACCATGGAAAGCTGCTGCTGCATTGCAGCAGGCCTTCGCTGATGCTATTTCATAGAATTATGGAACACCAGCTTGGAAGATAACTCGAGAATCATCTGGCCTAACCTTTCTTGACCGAAGTACAGTCTAGACAAGATGTTCCAGCACCATATCTATACTGCAGTGGTGCTGGAGACCGCAGCTGGGAATATCTTCCCGTCTCTGAACACACATTGTGTGGTCTTTCCAATAAACAGTGTGTAGTCTAAGCAGACACATGCAAAACAGAGAAAACTGCACCACAAACAGTCCTTTAAACAGCGTTTCAACTCTTCAGATCATACGGGATCATATATGATTTTTGTACAATAACAAGGAAGCTCCTCTTTTTCTCCCTAGCTCTGTCTACCTTCTCGGACAGGGCTATTTAGCTCCAAAGTAACTTGGTTTTGGATCTGGGCTAGTCCCAACGCTCAGGTGCCTTGAAATTGGAGCTGTGATACAAACAAAGCACATCCCTTCTGCCTCCATCCAGGTTTAGGTGGATCTACATGTTCCTCAAGGACCGTCAGACCAAAACACGGCAAGGTTTCATCCCGGTACTACAACAAATACGCAATTAGCGCCATTGAAAGTCGTCAAAGCTCAGGTGAACTGGTCCCATCTCTCCCAAATAACAAAGAAGCAACAGGAGAAAGCTTCTTACCCCAGGGTGTGGGACACCATCACACCAACCAGGGTTTTTTTGGTTTGTTTTAAGCACCAATAGCACATGGAAAGGGTTTTGGAGGAGATGGGTGGGGCTTTCCCAAGCCCTGCCATGCAGTAGGACCTGCAAGACCCTCACACAGAACCAGGCTTGAGCCTGCTTGTCTCATAAGCTGCAAGAGAAAGACTTCGTGGATTTGCTTGGAATCCCAGGACCAAAGACATTGCTCTCTGCAATGTGGGCTGTTCAGAGAAGCCCTTAGGGTTCAAGGGAACTGAGCCCAGGTAGGTGGAGAACAACAGGAGAACAACAAATGCCAGATGACTGTGTGCATGCTTTAATTTAAAAAAAAAAA
>VXBW01005996.1:249264-316941 GCA_013400375.1 Thinocorus orbignyianus
TTTCATCAAGGATGGGGATTTGGGGTTCTCATCTTCTCATCTGCATTGGGGAATTTGGGGTTTTGTTTGGGTGGTGATTTAGGGGTGATTTGGGATTTCTGTCCATAGCAGGGAATTCGCAGTTTTGTTGGGATGGGGATTTGGGGTTCCCATCTGCATAAGGGGATTGGAGTTTTCATTGGGATGGGGATCAGGGGGGGAACTGGGGCCCTCATCTGAATGGAGGTGTGTGGGTATTTCATTGGGATGGGGACTTCTGGGGGATTAGGGGTTCTCAACTGCATGGAGAGATTTGGGGGTTACGTTGGGACAGAGGTTTGTGGGGATTTGGGGTTTCCTTCTGCATAAAGGACTTGGGGGCTTTCATGGGTTTTGGGTTTTGAGAGGATTGGGCTACCTCTTGCATGGGGGAAATTTGAGGTTTTGTTGGGATGAGTTTTTGCAGGGGGGATTTGGGTTCCCACCAGCATGAGGAGATTTGGGGTTTTCATTGGGATAGGGGTTTGGGGGGAATTTGGAATTTTTGTTGGAATGGGGATTTCGGGTGGGATTTTAGGTTCTCAACTGCATGGGGGAAATTTTGAATTATGGTTGGAATAAGGGGAGTGGGGATGATTTAGGATTCCCCCTGCATGGCAGGGGGGAGGAAGAGTTGGGGATTTTGTTGGAGTTAGGGGCTTTGGGGAGGTTGGGGGTTTCATTGAATGGGAGACGGATTTTAGGTTTTCAATGGGAGTTTAGGGAGGGATGGGATTCCCACCTGCATGTTGAGGGGATTTAGGGTGTTCATCAAGATAGGAGTTTGGAGGAGGATTCAGGGTTTTCATTGGGATGGAGTTTTATAGATTGATTTCAGATTCCCACCCACATAGGTTAGGATTTGGGATTTTCACCTGGATGGGGACTTGGATGTCAATTTGAGATTCCCACCTGCATGGAGGAAATTTGGGATTTTTATCAGGATGGGCATTTGGGGGCAGATTTGAGATTTTCATCTGGATGGGGATTTTCATCTAGACAGGGTTTGGTTTGGGATTCTCACCATGGCTGGGAGTTGATTTAGGATTCTTTTCTGAGGGGGATTTAATTTGAAATTTTTCTCTGCAAGTACACCCCCTCCAGAGGTCTACACCCTGTTGGGACAGAATTCCCCAGATCCTTCTTCTTCATCCCTAGTGACATGGGAAGTCCTTGGAGAGGGAGGTGGGGAAGACCCAGGGGATACATGGTGTGGGGGCTTACTGGGGGGGCTCATTGCCTCCGTTACAATCACTCCTAGATCTGGAGACTGGGCACGGTGCTCACGTCCAGGCTTTGGACCCACACATTACCCCAGTCCTCCCTCTGAAACTAAGCTATGCTTTCAAATATTATTTAAATAAGTTAATGTACATTTCCATAAGATGTTTTCTAAGAAAGGGTTTGCAGCGGTTTGAGAGTGTCTCGAAGGAGGCAAAGTACTAAGGACAAAACTATTATCGAATCTTTGCATTTTTTGTGGCAAGTGGGAAGGGTGCTGAAAGTTTTTTATCTAGTGTTCAGGCAAGGAGCCTTCACTGCAGCTGGGAGGAGACTAAAAATAAGCCCAGAGCTTTGCACCGAATCCTCCCCCTTGTACTGACAGATCCAGAGAAACCATGAACCTTCCCAGCCTGGACCCAGTGGTGGTAAAAATAACCTTCCATCCAAAAATGACTCTTCGAATTCGGTTTTCTTCACGCCTTCGGTTAAAGGTGGGATTTCTTCTTGGTGCAAGGTCACCTTGAGAAGACTTGAGGAGAGGCTTGGGTTAGCTCGTTCAGACCTCCCTACCTGCTTTGCGTTGTCCCCAGAAAAGGCTCCTTGTCCTGATTTCAGCTTCTGGGTCAGTGCTGGAGCGAGAATTTCCGTGTCCCTCAGCCCAGCCTCACCTCTGCTGTAAATCTCTGTACCATAAAAGCCATGAAACTCGAGTTGCAGTAAATGAATGAATGTGTTGATGCACAGTATTAATCTTAGCAGCACTAGAAAGGCAGTTCCTTCTCTCCCTGCGGAATGTTTTTCATAACAGATCACATTTCCCCCTGACACACACACTTTCCCAAATCAGCATATTTCGGTGTTAACTGCCGAGTCAAGCTTAGGGAAAAAAAACTGAGCTGCATCAGTTTAACACTGTGCCTGGGATGGGGAGGAGGAAAACAATGCTGAACTCCTCAAACTATCTGGTTACTGCACCGGCACCTGTAATATTCTACAGAAATACCTCGTGGCACATGGCTCTGGGGTAACAGTTCCTGGGAGATGAGGATCCCCCAAGCTGGGTTGGGTCTCACAGAATCACAGAATGATATGGGGTTGGAAGGCACCTCTGGAGACCAACTAGTCTGACATCCTGACAAAGCAGGGTCACCCAGAGCAGGCTGGACAGGAACGTGCCCAGGCAGGGTTTGAATGTCTCTGGAGATAGAGACTCCACCACCACCTCTCTGGGCAGCCTTTTCCAGGGCTCTGCCACCCTCCAAATAAAGAAGTTCCTCATGTTTAGATGGAACTTCCTATGGTCAAGTTTGTGCTCAGTGGGTGAGGACTGTGGCAAGAGCAGGCCCTTGATTGTAACTAAAATAGACCTAAGGGAAACAGTCTAAAATCCACTTCAAAATCAGAGTGGCTTCAATGGCCCTTTGGTTTACACCACAATGATCATACTGAGAGTTGGGAGGAGAGGACATTAATCTTATGGCTGGTCTCATCAGCAGATCTGGGCTGTGCTGGTCCTTTGGCCTTGTGCAATGAGGAGGGAACCTCATTCATTGAGCATTTGATGCGTAAGCCTTTTTTGATTGCTGATCAGGGCTGTAGGTTTCCTCTCAAGTTATCAGTACAGGCACCTTGCCACTTGTGCAGGGAGTTTTGTCAGTTCTCAGCACAGGTCTCCTCTCAGCATATTTGTGGACCTCCTTTTGCCTTTAGAGACAAGGAGGTGAGTGCAGCCATCACAGGGGGAGGGTGGATGTTGTGCGGAAATTTTCGTTTGAGGGTTTTGTGGTTATCATTGGATAATCAGATTATAGCAGCTCTGCTGTCTGTGCTGGGTATTGCTTCTCTCTCGGCAGAACTGTCTTCAGAGGGTCTCCAAACTCCTCCCTGGCTGCTTCTTACTTCATGATCTTGCAGCTCCTCCCTTGATGCAAACCTTGGCTGCTAGCAATTACCGTGGTGACTAAGATAGAAATCATAGAATGGTTTAGATTGGAAGGGACCTTAAAGATCATCCAGTTCCAACTCACCTGCCACTGTTATACAAGTCATCATAACCATGAGCTTACCTCCAGCAGAAGAGCTTGAAAAACAAGCTTATTTGCAGTAATTCATCTCCCTTACCCGAGGTGACTTTCAGTGCCACAAAAACTCTGGGAATATCAAGAGTTCCCCATTTCCGTTAATTTCAATGATGCTTCTAATTTAAGCCTACAGAGAGAGTCCTAAATCACAGTGAGTTACCCAACCACAAGCAGATGATTTAAGAGCAGATGCAAGGATCTAGTTCCTAGAGGTTTCCTCTCTGTCCTGTCTGACTAGTGAGTTCAAGATATCCTACAGGATGCTGGTAGATCAAGTGCTTCCCGTGGCTGGAATCAAAACATGCCCTAGAAACTGTTTTTCAGAGACCACTCAGTCTAGTTGCTTAAATCTTGGCAAAACAGTAGATGATTTAATTATTTTTACAAGTGGTACTGCTCAAAAGCAAGGGAAAGGTTGGCAATTTATGAGATATCAGACTTCAAATGGCGCTCAGTGCAAGCTCATGTTGCCTAATGATGTGGAAGAAATACTTTTTGTCATATATTCTTCCCCAGATTCAGTGGTTTTCAACCCTACCAATAATAACCAGAATAAACAGAATAAACCTGTGCATTTGTTTTACAGATGACCCAAGATCTTTCAGCAGAAGAGTTTCTCCAATTCCCCAATATTCCCACAACTGGCTCAGGGCATAGCCCAGCCCTAAGAACGAAAACTTCTCTGTCCTCCCCTCTGCCCATTTCCAGCTTCCACCTTTGTCCCAGCACTAGTCCAGCCATGAAAAAAAAAATGATGCTACAGCAATAGATGAGGGGAGCGTGAGCAGCAATTTCTCTGGAAGTAGTTCTCCAAAAAGCATGAGAACATCTCGCTGCTGGGTGCCTCCAACCACAGGAACACTGAAACTCTGCCCTGACTCACATCTGGAAGTTTCCAGGAACATGGACAAAATCTGATCCAGAGCATGGATGAGTTAAAGTGGGCAGGGAACACAATGATCTGCAGGAAGAGGCAGGACACAACCAGAGAATAGCACAGATAAGAAGAACACAGGTGATAAGCCAAAGAAGCAATGAGCATTCAGGAACAGGAGGTCTAAGGACCTCGAGGATACTAAGTTTAAGATTTTACTAGAACGTCCATGACTCACTCCTGAACCACAGTCCTTCCATCCTTTTGGACTCGATGATCTGAAAGGTCCCTTCCAAGCTAGATAATTCTATCTTGATCTATTTACTTCAGCCCTCACTTTCACTGTGAAAATCATCTCATTCTCTCCCATTACCTGCTCAACACTTCTAAAAACTCCTTGTGATTTATTCCTTTTTCTTCTCACTCTTCCATTTCTGACACTTTCTTTTAGCATTCAGGTTTCCTACTGCTTCTTTTTCATCAGTTCTATATTGCTTGAAATGATAGCACCCACAGGCAGTGTCGTCTAGACCTTTGCATTTCCTTTGTCCTAAATTATTTCCACTTCAATTGAGTTTTACCAAAAAAACACATTGTCCTCAGTCTGGGAAGGATATGACAGGGCAGTTGTGCACAGGGTGGAGACAAATGCCCCAAAAAATTCAAGAAGCAGCAACTGAAGTAAGAATGATCTTATGATGTCAACCTGAATCTAGAGTATGCACGTCAGCCTCTCCCCACACCATCTCTGGGGTTGTGCAGATGGTGCCACCTGAGAACAGAGACAACAGCCACCTGAAATATAGGTGCTATTTCAGAAGGATGAATAGCGAGTGTTGCATGCCTGCCTAGAATATCTTCTGACCTTACCCAAAAACAATCAGGTAAGCACGTGGAAGATTCAGTGCCACAGCAACAGCATCTTCTTGAAAGTAGCCAAAAATAGCAGAATTGTGTTCTAAAGTAGACTTTTGAGGGAATACCTGCATCTCAAAAAGCAAGTACTTGGTGTCTTTTTTGGCATTGCTGCCTGTCCAAAAAGACATAGTTCCTCTCAAAGTCCTACATCATACCAGTGAACTCTGTGTAGATTGTAGATCTTGCACAACACAAGGTGGATCTCATGGCCCTGGGCATCTTTCTTTAGGAAAGAGAATCCCAACTTTCATATCAAAGTTGAGACCCCTGCAATTGGGTGTTTCCTTGTGAACTGGATATCTAAACTCCCATGATAGTCAATGGAGACTTAGGGCTTGACTCAAATAAGTTCTAGAACCAGCTGAAACACTCTAGGCCATGTGAGATACAGGTATCTTACAGATGTACCAGATACCTTAAAGAGACAACTCAGTCCAATAAACCTATGATTAGGCAGCTGAATCCCATCTGCTGTGGTTAGCATGAGCCATAGTCCAAAGTAAAAGATCAGCTTAAGGAATGAGTGACATGGAAGGTGGAGGATTACCTGCACTGGCTAAGAACTTCTTCAGAAAGGGGGCAAAGACAGGTCAGGAATACCAGACATTATATGGGATTAGTTTGCATAGCCAGAGACAGCTCCCAAAACAAAACTGGTCTGCATCTCATAGCTTTGTGGGGGGCTAGTCCAAGGAAGTGGCTAGCTGCATGATGAGATGTATGCTGAGAACACATCCTTGCCCCTTCTTGTCCCTGTCCAGCCACTGTCCCCATCCCTGGTACCCCACCTCCTCCCCGCTACACAGACAGCTTCTAAACTTTAGGGTCTGGGCACCCACCAGGGATGTTTTGCTGCTGTTTGCTGGGTCCCAGCAGACCCCTGTCAGCAGTGATGGAAACTAAATATGAACTGGCTCTGGCTCATGAATTTCATTATCGAGCTCAGAAAAGGAAACACCTGGAGTGAGGGGAGGAGGGGCTGAGCGCAGCCAGCTCCAGTACTCACAGGGAATACCCGCCCCAGAAGCACTGGTGTTCCCATCACAGTTTCATAACAAATAACAAATAGATAGTGTTTTCCATTCCTGTAGCACGTCCCTTTGGAGTCACTGTCTGACCTTAAGCTGTAATTACCGCAGCAAGAGGTACCAGGCTGCCCACATACTTCTTATGCCGCTCATTACACCTGACTCTGCAGATTTCATCTTTCTTTGAGGGACTTGCAGTGGGCAAAAAAGATGCAGTCTACCCACCAACCCTTCATTTTCTACTGGTCAAGATTTCACTCAAAGGGGATGGGGACAGCTCGCAAAGGGTGGTCGCTCACCCTACTGTCACCACCACCACTCAAGGTTTGGTGGTTGCCTCTTCTCCCCTCTCAGCTCCAGCCACCTCCTCCGTCTCCAGCCTCATCTCATCAACAGGGCTCTGTGTTGTGCCTCCCGCTCCTATTGAGGTCGGCACTACAAATTATCCTTTCATTCCTGCTGTCGTCCCCTCGGCACAGCACAGAGGTCCCTGTCTCCCCTGTACGTTCTCCAAGTTCAATGCCAAAAAAAAAGAAAATTTATTTTTTTTCCTCCTTGACAAACAGTCCACTTGCTTTGACTTTCATCCCCATCCCATTTTCTGCCCTTCCTCGGTGCATTGCTTGTTCTTAGAGGAAAACATTCACAATAAAAGAGATGAGTGGCGGCAGGAGGATAACACAGGAGCCAGCATCCATCCAGACAGCTGCTCCTGCTCCACAAGCGACCAATAAAGATTTTCTTTTCCCCTCTCCCTTCACATGCTAATCACCCAGCAGTGATTAGAGTTGCAGCCTGACTCCAAGGAAAAGAAACAGAGGCGAGGGGCTGAGAGGAATTTTTTTTCAGCACTGAGTAGCAAGAGGGGGGAGAAATCAGGGAAAGAGAAACAAAACAAAGCAGCAAAAACAAGAAATGCGAGGACTTGAAGAATCCTCATTCCTTATGGTTGGGCACGTCCATCCCTTTCAGCATTCAATCTTAAAGTGACCAGGCAAGGGGCCTATTAAAAATCCTTGTTTTCTTGTTAGTATTCCACCTTCCCAGCCTGAGGGGGTGAGGGGGGGGGGGGGTGGGGGGGTGGAAAGTGAGATGGGAGTGGGTTTGGGGAGGGTGCTGGGAAATTCCTGGCATTTTTCTGCCTTTGTGTCTGGGGGCTGAACTGAAAGGGAGGGATGCAGAGCTGCATTAAGCCTCCTGCCCCCTCCAGCAGAGAAGGGATTGCGCTGGCAGAACTAAGAGCCCTATTATCCCCTTCCCTAGTCAGCTTCCAAGAAAAAGAAGAAAAAAAAAGAAGTACAAATTCAGTGGGGTTTTGAGGGAGACACAGCTCTCAAGGGAACTCAGAGGTCTCTCTTGATAACAGTGACTTCCTTTGATCCCCACAGAAAAGTCTGGTACAGATCTCCCTACATCCCTGGGGGCTCAATCCCTTCAGGTTTTTGTCTGGTTTTGCTTTATAATTGCTGTACGATGGGACTCCCCTGGCTCCGCTTTTGACATGATGTTACACTGCTTCATTTCACTGCCATATCCCAGCTTGTCACATTCTTCAGGACATAACGACAACCAGCATGGGTCAGAAGAAAGCCTTGTCTAAGCCACCACCACATCCCCAGAATAACTAGGGTGGATAAAGAGGGGAAGTGGGCATAGAGGAATATTCCTAGGGAGGAGTATGAGGATTGAAGTCATAGGTGAACTCTCCAGGAGCTCTGATGTGAGGATGTCTATCCAGATCATCACGTTCCTCAACCACTGATAGAACTGTGCTCCACAAATTTTTCTAATATATTTTCATCTTTAGTCATGCTTCTGGTCTCCACAGAGTCCTGAGGCAGCAAGAGCCACACCTGGGCTCTGCCTGGCTTTTGTTTGGCTGAGTTACGGGAAGGAGTAAAAACTCCTGCCTCCTCCCACTCACCGCCATATCACTCCGGATGTGGTGACCCAGGGGCTGTTCTCCTGCTTTCTCTTCTGTAGACAATGGAGTCCTAGTCTATTCCCAAGGTAGTGCTTACACAGAAACCATTCAGGACCTATAATTGTTCCTGGTGCTTTTACCTTTTCCAGTCCTATTGTGTCCTGTTGAGGTGGGGGGATCAGCATTGTATACACCATGCAAGAGGTCAATGTCCCAGAGATTTATTCAATACCACGGGGAGATTTTTTAACATTATTCCTTTCTTAAAAACTCTGAACTTCTCTTTGACCTTTTTCACTCTGGCTGAGTGCAGTGATGACATTTCACTCAGCACTTTCCAGGGACACAAAAGTGTCACCCTGGGAATGGCTAATTTAGGGCCCATATATGGTCAGGCTGTTTTTTTTCCATGTGTAGCCTGTTACACTTTTCAGCATCAAATGTGAACTGTCCCTTTTCCTGTTCACTTTCTGCAGACTAGAAAATCCTTCTACAGTTTTTCATGCTGAGCTTTCAGCTGCATCAAAATCTCTGCTGGTTTCACTATTTGCCTGCTTTTGCCAGATAGTCCCTGAGAAGACTGAGCAGAACATGACCAGAAGAGATTGGGCCCACCAGCATCACATCTCTACTGGAAAAATCAGCCCTGCATTCCTGTTCTTTGTTCCCCAGCTTTGAACATTTAAATAATCCACTGCAGCTTGTGAATAATGGCTATAGGATAGTCTTCCCAGGAATTGGATGAGTTCAATCAGATTAGATCTGATCCATGTGCCGTCTCATCTGTATTTTTGACAGAGCCCAGCAAAGGAAGCTAGAAAGCTCCCAGTGGTAGGATGGTTCATTCTTGTTATTCAGCCTACATCTTTCTGGTGTCCATGAGGGACCATTCCCACACTAGTTCTTCCTGTAATCCTCAGGATCCCATGAGAAGATGAATATGTCTAACAACATAAGACCTGAGCACTGAGATAGTCCCCTGAGCTCTGCCTGAATTGGGAAACTCTCCTTAGGGACGTCATCTCACCTTATCTCACCCAGTCTACTTGAAGGACACAGCTCCCAGTCCTTCTCCCCTCCTCCATCCACCTGACACCGGGAGGGAAAAAATGTGTGGGATTTTTGCATCATGGAGAACTATAAACTGTGTCCAGATCTGGCCCATGGAAAGAATTACAGTGAGCCAATGCATCCACACACCATCTGATAGCTAAAAATAGGGAGCATCCATCCGAAATCACCAAACCCCACCTCGGCGCGCCCATGGAGCACCCGGCAGGACGTGTGTTTGCAGCAACACAATGGAAAATGGTGAATGCTAAATATAGAGAGAGCTGCTTTTAAGTACGGGTAGCTGGGGTGGAGTATGTGCCGTGCCAGTAGTTTGGCTTTTGGCTAGTAAATAAGAGAGGACAACAGCCAAGGAACCAAGGCAGGAAGAACTTCATTTGTCATTGCTCATGCTGTGTTATGCTTCTATCTCCTGCCAAGAGTGACCTCAAGGAAACAGGGAGCTCCTCACCACCTCCTGCATCTCTTCTTCCCAGGGTTGCAAGGGCCAGCTGGCCCTTCTGTTGACCTTGTTCAGAAGATGCACAAGCACTGTATGGTGATAACCACAGAAAATCTCTCTCATTCATAGATGAATGAATGTCTCATATCCAAATCAGAGCTCACTCAAGAAGAAAAACTCCCTGTGTCTGATATACCAGAGGAGGTTTCAGGCTTCCGTTTTATTTCTCATTGTTTTCTGTGATTATTCCCTGTGCTAATTAATGAGAGATGGTTGGTCCTACTCTGCTGGGTGCTGCGAAAGCCAATAAAGCTGATGACTCAGACTCAGCCATGGCCCATTGAAACAGGTAAAGAAAGATCCCAGATTGGCCCAGTCATCACTGTGGCTTGTTTCTCTGCTTCTCACTCATCTGAGTTCAAGCAGCCAAAAAAGACAACTAAGTTGGGAATTCACTCACCCAAGTTTGAGGGTGAGTTCAAGCCTCCCACATTTTGCTTTGCTGTCTGTAGAAGATGGTGAATAGTGCTTCCTAGCCTGTTTTCCATGTTTGCCTTCCAGGCCTATGTGGAGGCTGGGCACTTTGCAGGACTAAATGCGGTTCTGTAAAGCCATCACATGAAGACACATCAAAGACAAAGAAAGCAGAGTTTGAGGAGGACAAGCAGACCCTTCTCCACAATAACAGTGAAAGAAGTTTTCTTTGATTCAGTCTGCAGACTATAAAGTTACAGCATCAACCTCTTCTTTCATCCAACATCTTGAAAAGCAACATTAAGACTTAACATTGAGGTTTGTGATCTACCCTGTGACTTCAGTTGCTTTGAAGGAGCCAAGACTCTCCCTCCAGGGAAGATTCTCACGGGACAGCAGCTGTTTTCACATTTCTCATTTCAGAGAGAATTTTTCCCCATTATAAAGTAGATAGTTTCCATGAGTCCTTATGAAGCTTTATACATTAACCAAAGGGGTTCCCTAGTCTAGGTAGGAATTCATTTTGTTCTTCAGATCTTTGAGTCAAAAGCGTTGTAAGTTCTTGCAATGTTATCTGACTTTTTCCACTGCTGCAACACCCTTCTCACCATCCTACCTCTTCCACTCTTCCTACTGAGTGCTCCAGAGTCGCTGATATCATCAGTGGGGCCACTACACATAGATGGGCAATCCTACATTCATCAGAGTGGTTCACTGGTCATCTCAATGCTTGAGGATAACCATGCCCCATCTATCATTAGCCACAGAAAAAAAATAAACATCCATGCTAACCTCTCTATTTTTTCATCCTGCCCATGGCAATGTAGACATCTAAGACTGGTGGTGTGAATCATACACAGGGAAACACTTCCATCTCGAGAGACCCTGAATGTAGACAGCCATGTGAAAATGGCCAGCTACTGATGAACTAGGACCTACAGGAACTTTACAGTGGGACATGCAGCATTTACTAGTTGATTATTGGCCAAAACTAAGCCTTTCCTTTGATTGAGCCCAAGAGACTGCAGTATAGATCCCAGCTCCATCCTGCTCTTGGCAAGTCTGGGATCTAGCTCAAATCATGGAGTAGATCAATCAGCCAAAGCACAGAAAGCACCCCCTTTTTCTCCCCTTCTGCCTGATTTGCCAAACCCGTAAGCTTGATCAATGATCAAATCCACAGGATCTCTCCAGTGTGGTCACTGCTGGTGGTGGCAGTTTTCAAGCCTGTTGGGAAGGAACTGCAGGTTTCCTTTGAGTGGGTATGTCATTTGTTAGCAGGGGAATCAGTCACGCTCAACCAGCTAAAGAGAGGCCAAAGTCTTGCGTGTCCTTTTGTGTCTTTTGCAGATGTTCTCTTAAGTGGACTGCAGCTTGCTCACATACAGGATGTAGTGACATAATGATGACTTCCTTCGGTCTCAGAAATTTCAGCAAAGCTCTCCCCAAAATGGGGGCATTCCCACCATGTTCATTACAGAGTGAACATGTTGGAGCAGGTCCAGCCCAGCCCCCTGTTCTTCACGGAATTTCCTTTTATTGTTAATCTCAGCAGTGTGAAATATCGACCTCAGTTGCAGAGTTCTTCTGGACATTCAACTTTCTAACCAGCAATCCTTTCTTTTGTGGTATTTATTCCCTTCTCTGGAAGGAGAGATTCAAACTGCCTCCTTGGTTCTTGTTTTAACTGACTCAGGAAGAATACTCTTACTTTACTGTGCCTTACCTTGCACTTGGCACAGAGCTTGAATCCAGTAAAATCCTCTGTGTTTTTCTGCAGTGTCTTCAGATCTTCTGTCCTTCTGTGTGCATGGACCATTACACAGGTTTGTTTTTATAAATACATCTCTTAAATGTAGAAACACCAACAAAGCAATCACATCTTTCACCTCCAGGAGCATGGGATATCTTTCTGGTCCCTCCAAGAAACAGTGTCCACTTGGAGTGAATCCCCCATGGCTTCCAGCTACTGATCCAAAAGGGAAGGTGCCTCCTCAGACGTCTGCCACCAGGGGTAAATGTCCCAATAAACTGGGTGAATTGAATCGCACTCCACTCCCAAGTTCTGCCCCAGAAGTGATTGCATTTCAACAGAGGAAAAGGGGATGCTGATATGATGTATGTCCTTCCAGGTTGCTGGATCAGTACTGTGATCCTTGTGCAACTGCAAGGACTCTGCTGCAAGGGGACAACATGTGTTCTCTCCCAGAGAGAGGAGACCAGGCCACATGTCCCATATTTTTGACATGTTCTGCCATATTTGTTGATTTTCTTTTTTTTCTCTCTGCCCTGGTTGTTTACCCTCCTCCCTTGGTTGTCCTAGTACAGATGCAGTCCTTTGCTCTGCAGAGCAGGAGGTAAGTGGGTGCATGCATGTGGCCAGTGCAAGCGTAAGGGTGCCTTTGCAGAGCATCCTCCTTCAGGCTTCTCAACCTCAGAGGCAAAACTGACATTTTTAGGATAAAGCAGCTCCCCTGGCACTACAGCCTGCAAGCTGAAACCCTCCTCTTGCAGGTAGCAGAGAGCTGAAGTACTTGCTGTAAAAAGCGGGGTCATTTCTACTGTAAAATACCGAGGTGAAGTGCTGTGAACGCTGCTAATTCTCCTTTGTGGTGCCTGGGAACAATCCCAAAATGCCAGCTCCCCAGGTACCTAATTAGTATCCTTAACCCAGCCAAGAGAATGTGGCTTTATCCTGTGCTGGGAAAGGGATGCTCTCCAACCCTTGTTTGCACAGCATCTAGCAAGACACCTTTGAATCCATTTGAGCTTTCTTAAATCAGTCCAAAACCTAAGAATGGCAATACTCCTTAGCTCTAATACATCCCGTGTCATTGCCAATGTCCCACACTAAAAGAATTTCGTTTTACCCGTACAAGTCTGTAGGCAGACTCCCTCCAGGCTGGCTTGAACTCAAGTGCGAGAAGTGTTTGCACAAGGTCTCCTTGCTTTCATCTAAGAAAGACTTAATTTATTCTCCTGCCTCAGAAAGATGCTACCCCAGCCAGGACCCACCAGCTACTATTAGGATGCCAAGGAGTTAGCCAGCATATCTTGCTGATGCAGTTTAGCTTTGTCGACCATTAAATATGCCAAATAAGACTGAAACGTGCTGTGACTTGTACTTATCTTTCTTAGGCTGCTGGGATTTAAGGGAGTCCTTTGTGCAGCTGATGTCCTCCTGTAATTCCCATTACTGTTGATGAGAATGACGCATTTCCACTAACTGAATGAATGTCCCTTAAATTAATCTTCACTAAAACATGGGAGTAGGCAAATAAAGGGAAGGCAGTGCTTCAATTAGCTTCCAGTTTGCTTTTATTCTTGTCTTTAAACACAGGAGAGCTCTATATAATATATAGATTTAAAAAAAGAAAAAAAAAAAAAGCAAAAGCAAACCATCATTAAGCAAGAAGAAAAACTAATGAGTTTATCTTCAAAAAACTTTAGTTCTTGAAAATAATAACATTTGCTATAGCTACTGTATGTTCTTTTAAAACCTTTCCGCTATTGTCTAGTCAATCTTGTTGAGATGCAGGATGCAATTTACAGCTTGCATTGGGAAACTGAGGCACTGGAAGAGAAAAACACATGTTAAAAAATAAACTGGCGCGGTATTAGAAATGAGACTTAACAGTGGGATTCACCTCATCTGGCTGCAACATCTGCCTATCTTGGCTTCCCACCGAAGAAATTAATTCCCCTTACAAAAAGTGTATTTCTTCCCTTAGTCTACCACAAGAAAATGCCAGGCTAACTATGGGAAATGCTGGAGGATGCAGGATTTACACCAGCTCTACCATGTTGAAGTCCCAGAGAAGGGTTCTGGGGAAGGAGGCCAGCCATGGTGATTCATATCTGATCAACCGCACAGTTTGTACCAGGGGCACTGCTCACAAGACAAGCTAGGAGCACCAACCCCACAGTCAACACTGGAGTGGGGGAAGAAGTATGAGTTTTTGATGGTATTGACGGAGGTGAAGGGATCAACCAGTATTCTAGGGTGTGAGGTTTCCATTTGATCCCTTCTTTACTCTGTATTTTTCCACCATATCTAAAAAAGCACAAGGGGAAGCAGGAGGACATGCAGTGAAATCATTGCAACCCAGGACACGACCAGAGACACAAGCAAACAAGGTTTGCCTGAAGCTACCTGACTCAACCTGACCATTATCCCTTCCATCCTGACTCCCAGCTCACTGCAACACTCAGTAACCCTCACATTCACCCATGCACGCCCCTAAAACCCTAACTATTTCCTAAACTCACCATGCTACCAACAGATGCTTCATGGAAGGAGGGAGCCCACAAAGAAAAATCACGTACAACACTCTCCCCCGTCCCTTTCCTCTCTCCAGGCTCTGAAGGATTCGCCTCATCTCTAATAATTCAATGAGCTTTGTTATGACATGGCAATGCAGTTAATGGAGAGTGAAACTGAAGAAGAATGTGTGGAAGTTGCAGCTTTTATCTCTAAAGCAAATAGTGAATTCCTCAGGGCATCTGCAGCCCCAAACAATGACCTGGACTGCTGGACCTTCACAGGTTTTACTGGTAACTCTCAGTCTGTTCCGGGGTAAATCCTTGTCAAAGAGGGAACAGAAGGTGGCAGAGCTGATGGGAAGAGATGTGGAATTGGTGTTTGGAGGGCAGTGTGCACCGAAGTGGGAGGCACAGAAGGTATTTGGGTTGGAGGGAC
Organism: Thinocorus orbignyianus; assembly: GCA_013400375.1. NCBI lineage: Eukaryota > Metazoa > Chordata > Aves > Ciconiiformes > Thinocoridae > Thinocorus > Thinocorus orbignyianus. The sequence goes on from VXBW01005996.1 coordinate 264,018, forward strand.
ATGCTGCACTCAACGCCAAGGCCCAAAGAATCATCTTGGGAAATTCTCATCAAATCCAGGAGACCCGAAGGAGTTAACCTGGAAGTTACATCTGGAAGCTACATCTGGAAGGTCCATTGTTTAACAAAAAGGAGCAACCCACCTCAAATCTATTCTAGAGATCTGCTGAACAGGTCCTTTCTAGCCCACAGACATCTGTAGGAGTTTGTGGGGAGGATCATAGATGAAAAGAATTTTGGGGCAGGAGTGACAGAATTCTCCATTCACTCTGGGCTTGAAAAAAGTTACCACCAGTCAATTCTAGCAGCAGAAAATATGTCTAGCTGCTTACTTGTCCCTCCTAAAGGTTTGTTTGTTTTTGTCTCCTGCATCCCTCCTCTTTCATTTTTAATACAAACCATTACACAAGCTCTATATGAAGGGCAATGCAAGACAGCAGCAACATGAAACTTATAGAGGTACCCATGGATGCTCCTTAGCCCCAACAAGGGGATTTTTGCCTCTCCACATTGCCCTTTCCAAAGCACCTACCATACAACAGCCATTAATATCCAACGTTGCAGCTCCACATCTCTTCTCTGGCAACACGTTTCTTGCCAATGAAGACACCTCCACTTAGTATGAAGACATCTCCAGTACCTGAGATGCCTTCAGGCACCTGTATCTAATCTATCCCAAAGCCACCACGTCAGTAGTTGAACCAGGGTTGCGAGAAAGGTGACTGTTTGGATGGAGCTTGTCAAAATAATTTCTCTTCCCTCACAAAGCCACAGTGACTTGCAGGCAGGACGCGGTGTCTTCCAAGCAGAGAGGAGGCCCTGCCCTGGGAGGTGGCTGGGTTTGATCTCTTTATGCAGGACTCACTGAAGAATTTGAACAGGATTCAAGGGGGAGATGCTAAGCCAATGCGGTTACATGATCTGGCATACAACACGGGCTGCTGCTGAGATTAAGTTGATTCTTGAGCCACTTGGAAGCAGAGCTTCTCCATGCATTGTATGTGAGACAGAACCCCAGACCCAGGTGCCTGATAAAACCTTCTACAGCCACCTGAGGTGCCCTAAGTGGTCTGAAACATCCCCCTGGGGCTGGTGGATATGACATGAGACACATGAGACAACTGTGAGACCCTGGGCTAGTGGGTGGAGTTGGGCAGAACCCCTTACTAAACAGGATACCTATTTTTAGGCAGTTGGTTAAACTCCAAGACAAGGCAGTGAGTGGGGGTTAGAGAGCAATTCAGCTCATCTAATGTCTTGGTGCCCTTCAGGTGGATAATTTCTCTCCAGGCTCTTCAGAGTAGGGACAGGATTTGGTTGTTTAAACAGAAGTGGTTTTGCACACTGTGGTGTAATGCCAGCTAGACCAGAACTGCTATCTCAGAGGTCTTGGGCTCCACAGAAGCTTTGTCCATCCCCATGTGAAGACTTCTCTAGCACTTGAAATGCCTCCAGACACCTATGTTTAAGCAACTGCTCTGTACAGGTTCAACAGCACCTCAAATGGAGATACCTGCGACTACCCTGGAGACACAGACAAACAGATGTAGGTTCCTTGATCTGGACCCAAAGCTGCCCACAGACAGGTAGGTGTGTGTATCTGTGTGCAGTGGAGGTGGTGACCAAGCTCCTGGAGTGTGTGTGTTGCAGGAGGGTCAGCAGCCTGCTGAAAATGAAGTTCCTTACTTACTCCTCTTAAAACACTAAACTTAAATGAACCAGAAATTACACCTGTCCGAGCAGCCAAGTGCAAAGCAAAGTGGAGGAACAGAAGTCCTTCAAAGTAGGATCATAGTTGAGGTAAGGAGCTGATTTCAGAGCTAAGGGATGAACCTAGATTTATTTAGTCCTTGTCTAATATTCCAGCTCCAAAAGGATTTTTGCCTCTTTGTTTGCAGGAGTTTGGGAAACCACGACTTGCCTTGTGAGCAGTATCCTGGATTGTTCTTGGCTTTCTCAAGACAATTCCTACTCTCGAGGCAAGCTGTGGTTTGGTTCCTCCTGCTGGGTCAGGTGTAGGGTGAGGAACAGATTCATTTATGACAATTCTGACTCCTTGTCTCCTGAAATACATGGAAATTGCCTCCATTCCCCATCCTGTGCACACCACAGACTTTCTCCCTATTCTTTCCTCAAGAATAGCCTCTCCACTGTGAATCTATCTGCAAGCTTCACTCCATCAATGGTCCCTTTTCCTTGAAGCTATCTGACAGGCAGACATCAAGTCATAGGTATTTTTGTCTCTTGTCAAAGGGAGGGCACTCTGGGGTTGTGTTTTTTTCTCTTTCCTTCCTGAAATAGCCACTGGTGATCGTGACCCCAGGAGCTCACATGCTGTTGTTCACGGTGTTACTCATAGCAGAGGTATCAACCCTGTGCACTGCCCTTCGAGTTCCCGTCTTAAGCCCAAATTTGAATTCCAAACATTATTACTTTTTGCCCTGTCGCACAAGGAAGATAGGTGATGACATTCAATAAAATCGGATTACCAGCAAGTTAAACTATCCTAAGCTGGATCTCAGCCCGGGGATTTTCATGCTGCGTAGGTTTTCCTTGGTCATTTTCTGTGAGAAGAGGTAAATATTGCAAGGATGCCTGGAGATGTCAGTCAAATATTATGACGAATCTGAAGACAGCTGAGAAGGAATTACATGGTACAGAGAAGAAAAAGCTTTCTTTGGGAATTTATCCCAGTGCTGTGAGGCACAAGAGCAACTCCTGTGCTACAGTTTCCTCTCCTTTGTCCAGTTTACTTTTAAATGGCAGAAGAAATGGTGTTTCCATGGCTTTTGGGGAAATGTGAAAGCATCTTAGGGTTGACCCAACAAAGAAATCTTGTGTCATGTGAAGTCTTTCTCCTCCTGAGAGAGTTTAATCCCAGCTGAGTTACATACCTTAAAACTACTGGCTGCTTGCTCTGCTCTTTCACAACCTTAGATAAATAATTAGCTCAGAAACAAGGAAGGAGGTATATGTGAGTCTCAGTGTGTTATCACACCAATATCAACCTTAAAAAGCCACCTGACTGACTTCAGTCCATAAGATTTTAAGTAATAATAACACCAATGATACATTTTGGAGAAAAATCTTATCTTTTTGTACCCGTTTCTCAGGCAGATGTGCAGACCATTCTCCAAAGGCTTTCTCCGCACCTCCAGGGCTTGCCTTTTCATGTTTGGAGTTGAAAGCAAAAGCCTTTACATAATTTCCTGACCCCGTGATGCTGATATTTAGGAAAACCTCCGGAGTTGGGACACTTGTGCTAAAGCTCCCGGTGAGCAGGGCTGCATGTCTTTGGGTATAAAAGACTGTTTACCTCTTTCTATGAAATGCAGATGACTTTTTGACACCACTAGAAGCACCCACCTTCCCAAGCTAGGGCTTTTTCTGACCTTTTCCCCCAGCTGATGATTGGGCTTCAGGGTAAGATATGCTTTTACAGACATCCAGCTTTTGAAGCAGCCATGCTAAATATCTCTTTCTTTCTTTCCTCCTTCAGCTGCTCGTGATTCATAGTCTTGATCTGACACCCTCTTAGTAATTATTCCCTTTGTGGCAGAAATGAGAGGCTGATCCTGAACCAATGTAAGCGGGCAGGCGTCTGCAAAGCAACAGAAATAATTTGAGTCCTTTCTGCTGCCCCCTTGGAAAAAAGACGTTCAGCACTGTGTTTCTGGAGGAAACTATTTCCTGAAGAAGCAGAGAGCCAGGCTGTTATCACAGGGCTGGAGCACCTCTGCTGTGAGGACAGGCTGAGAGAGCTGGAGTTGTTCAGCCTGGAGAAGAGAAGGCTCCGGGGAGACCTTAGAGCCCCTTCCAGTCCCTAAAGGGGCTACAGGAGAGATGGGAAGGGACTCTTGATCAGGGAGTGAAGCCATAGGATGAGGGGGAACGGCTTTAAACTGAAAGAGGGGAGATTTAGGTTAGTTATTAGAGAGGGTGTTGAGGTATTGGAACTGGTTGTCCAAAGAACCTGTGGATGCCCCATCCCTGGAGGTGTTCAAGGCCAGGCTGGATGGGACTTTGAACAGCCTGCTGTTGGGTCAGGAAGTTTGGCAGTACAGATTAGGTCAGAACTAAAATGTGCTTTAAAAATCATTCAGCATGGGTTTGGTGCAATGGTAATGTGATGGCTGTGTGTCTCTATTTATTCACAGAAAGAAAACTCCAATCATGGGGGCAAAATTATGTTTTTCCACTTGTATCTATGTACCTATGAACTTGCACTGGACACTTATTTTAAGGATCATGCTCCTCCATCTGAGAAGCCACCATGTGGCTTTTATGACCAAACAAAACATCTGCAGTATTAAATTTTGAATACTGAGTTGTTTATAAACAGAACTATTATCCTGAAAACTCCAAACTCAACAAAACTCATCCAACAGCAATATGGAACTATAAAACGAAGAGTTTGGACGGCAAATCCCCTAGCTCTGTCTAGGAGGAACTGCCCAATTTAGAGTTGAGATCGCACGACTTGCACAACGGGATGCCGAGAGCACCCGACCCGCTGGAGACATCCGAGGGGTTCCTCCTCCACACATCTTGCTGTGTACACAGTAGTCCACTGTCAAAATTCACAGCTGGCAGCCTACTGAATCTGAAATGGTATGTTCATGGATAATTCTTGTAAAACACAGGAATTGAGATATTTTGTCTTATAGTAAGTTCCAACATGTCTTAATTGTCATGAGTTCTCAGGACCTCTGATTTTTCTCTTCAAACATAGCTAGCAGCTCCCGCATTACTGTCTGTCCTGCAGCCTGGAATGACAGTGGAGTGCATTGTTCATCTTCAAAGGCAGAGCTTTCCTTGGGCTTGAGACCATTGTACAATGCCACTTGAGATGTATTTTTGGCAAGAGCAGTGACGTTTGAAGGAACATCTTTCTTGATCATTTCTATAGACATTTCCATTAAAAATAAACTTTTGTTTAGTCAGGGTTTTCATTATACACTCACATCCTCTTGAGAGTTGAAAACATAATGAAATGCATTGTTAAAAGAAACCTTTGTTTTAGTGGAGATTATTAGATACAACCTACTTGAAAGAAGTTTCAAAATGAAAGGTGGTCCGTAGAGTTTTCTCTCTCCATAAACTTAAAAGATGCTCTTCCTAGTATAAGAGCATGTGAAAATAAAAGGAACATATAAAAGAAATGTCACTGAGACTGGGTCAACGCATTAACAATTTTTTATCAAAGAAATCAAAGAAAATTTGCTTCTTGAGACGGAAATAATTTATACCCACTTATACACTCCCTCTTTCCTAGCAGAACATCTTGAGAAACTGAAAGGCAAGGACACAAAACCAGAATAAAATTTACATAGTCAGTATAGCTGAAAAGTGGACCAAGGAGAGGAATTTGGGGGTAGGTTGATGAAACAATAATCACAACATAATGGCAAATAAAGCCAGGGGAGTTCAAAGTTCAGGGGAATCAGGGTATAACAGTTTCCACTCATGTTTAAGATGTCCATGATTCAACAAGCTGCATAAATGTTTGAGGAAAACCTCCAGAAGGAACCACAAAGAGCTCTTCATGCTGCCAGAGAGCTGAGGGCTCTCTGCATGTGTTCCCTTTTCTCATGTTGGCAACACAACCAAGGAGGGCCCCAAAAAGGTGAATGGGTGGAGGTAGACCACCATGTTTCTCCAGGAAGGGGCATGTAAACTTCTGTGTGACCGTCATACAAACTGCACTATCACTAGTGTGATTAGGCTGTGTCCAAGACATGGCTTTATATTTAGAATATCTAATGGGGTGAGGGTCTTGCAACGGACAGTTGTAGTTTGACATGAAGTCAAGAAGACGGATAAGTTGGGCTTTTCTGTTCTGGGATCAGGTTGAGGCCCATGTCCACCCTGGCCTTCCCTTGACTGAATATTTGAAACAGTGGTGTTTAATCTTTAGGTGACTATAATGCTATCTAGTTTGCTGATCTGGAACAGGAGTAACACAGCAGACCTGCAATGTGTGGTTTTTATCTCTCCTCACTCATCAGATGTCTGAAAAGACTTCATGGAAGCTGCCTGGGCAATGGGAGATGTTCATGTGTCTCAAACTGCCCTTTTGAAGATGTAGGATCTGCTAGACCTGTTGGATGGAGAGGTTCTGGTGAAGGGGACAAGGCCTGGGTAACCAGAAGAACAAAGCATTGACTCGTTCTGCCGCGAGTTCACCAACATAAATGTATCCTCTCTTGCCTCTTCTCATGGGGATATCCCAATCTCAGGGGCAACAGGCAAACCCTTCTGCTGCTTCACACCAAAGGATCCCCCACCCAGGAGTGGGAGAAATGGAGGATTTGAGGGCAAAATTTCAAGCCTGGCTAATGGAGCTACTGTGCTGCCCTAGCACGGCGGACCTAGTTTTGTGCCAGTGGCTAAAGGAAGCTTAGAGGGTGTGATCCAGCGTCTCCTTACTCTGCCAAGCATTGTCGCCAAGGGCTCCAGTGACCTGCCCACTTGCTGGAATGGGCTGTGAGCCACCAGATGGGGAAAGCTGAGCCCAAGGGTCTTGACATTTCTTTGTGACTAGTCATAAAGCACGTCTTGCCTTATTAGCTCTTCGCTAATGCATGAGGCGGGGAATGGGTCCACACCATGTGCAAGGTGAATGCTAAAAATGACCAGGAGTCAGGTTCAGAGCAAGAATCTGCAATTTGTTTGCACAAAGGTAAAGCAAATAGTCACCAATGTTATACTCCTTCCAGGCAAATAGCACTTACCTTCGTGGCTCTCCCCAAGAGCCCTGCCTCAGTCCATGCAGCGAGTGAAAGTGGTAACAGGCACCATTTTTTCCCAAACAGCTCTCCGTATCTTCTCCAGTAGTGCTCCAGACTCCGTTTTTCCTCCACAAGGGATTAATATTTTAAAATAGCTCAAACACCAAATACATATTCAGGCTATTCTGTTTTCAAAAGACACTGAAGAAGACTTGTCAGTGATTTATTGTGGCATCCCAAGGGTTGGGAACATGGATTGGTGGAACTAGCATGGCATTCCTGCTCTCCAGATGGACTTGTGATGTAAAATTTGAACACAGATTTGTGAGTTTGATCCTAGAGCTCAAGGTTGGCTGGGTGTGTGGAGGTAACCAGGCCAGACACAAACTTCTTTTGGTGCACCTGGTTTTATTCCTGAAGCATTACCTGAACATCACTTCATCTTTGCAGCTGAACCTGACCAATTTGGGATGTGAGAACCAAAATACAGAGCAGACATGGCCTCAAGAACTTAATTTGGTGCTTAGTGACTCTTAATCACTTGCACAATTTTCAGTGCATCTTAAGTGCATGAAGAGAATCAGTCTACGAGATTTTCTGGTTAGAAATGGAGTCAATAAGTAGAGTCAAATGGGAAATAAATTTGAAAGAAAGCAAGATCTCTATTGCTTGTGAATTCAGCCAGTCTCTCCAGTTGGATCAAAAGCTCATCTTCATTTTCAAAATCCTTCCCTAGAAGACCTTGTAGAAGACCTACATACAGGTGTGTCCATAGAGGGTCATCCACAGAAGACTGAACATGGGTATTTCCCGGGAACTTAGGAGAGATTTCTGATTTTGCTGTTGATGCAGGGAAATAAGGTTTCCCATTTTCATAGATATTTGCCAATAATACCAACTTAAATGCAGAGGATCTCTGTAAGAACAGACAAATAGTGTCCAGTGGTTATTAGCTGATAATCTGCGTTGAACTGAATAAAATGCATTGAAAGTGCATTGAACCTTAGTGTTAAAATGGGTGTCATATCTTCATCCGGGGAGATGTTCTGGTTCACAAGTTACACTCAGACAATACAGTCAAAGTCAAAATCAAAATGCTGATGTTGGTTGAAACCAAATGAAATGTTTTAATTTTTTTTTTTTCTTCCCTGAAATAGGAAAGAAAGCAAAAATCATGTCAGGTTGACTCACCACTTTGATTTTGTCTTGAAATTAAACACTTCATACTACAATCAGGTGGGGTTTTTTGCTTATCCCTGCAAACTCTTAAGAAAGGTCAACTTAAACGGCAGCCAGTTTTGCAATTCAACACTTAAAACTTTCAATCTGGAAATGAATCAAAAGAACATATTTTTTAAATAGCTCCAACTTTTTATTATTATTTTTATTTTTTAGAGTATTTCTCTGAGCAGTTCACAAGCAGATCTGTGGTACCCTTCAGCAGCTCCCTCACTGTCACAACTCAGTCTGGAGGAGGATGTCTCTCTATGCTTAGATTGGACCACCTAGATCCACCAGCCTTCAGATAAACCTATAGCAAGAGCACATTTTTGTCCCCTCTTCACATACAGGGTAACTTAGGCAACAAGTGAAAGGGAATCTGTCAGTATTCAAAGCTGAAGTCAACTCAATGATCTGCCATTGCCATTTCAAATAAATAAAAAGAAAAAAAAAAAGAAGACACATTTTAGGATGTTTTGGTAGCAAAGAAAAAAAGGATAAGGAAAATAGACAATTAAATCTCCTGTCACTTGTGGGTAACCCCCAAAGTATTCTCTTCAGAAATAAAAAAAGGCTACTTTAGCCAATCTAGTATGTTTTGGGGGATGGGAAAGTGACCAGCTGAGAAATGCTGACCTTTATGGCCTGTGCTACTGTGATGAGAGGCCAAGAGAGTGAGAGGAGATGGAGGGATTGCTTCCCAGAGCCTGCATCATTCCATTGCAAAATAGAGACAAACCCAGGATGGGGATCACACCTCAGAAGTGTGACCTGGCTCAGTGAAGTTCTCAAGGAGGTATTAAGACCCTGTGCAGTTGATAAGGCTCACACACCTTGGCAGGCAGAGGACTCAATGTACGTATCTGAGCATGGTACTAAGTGTACTCTTCTCCGTTGCACTGTCAGCCTACCTAGCCATGAGGAATGTGATCCTCCTCTCTCTTCCTTTTTATCAGTATGCTATTACTCTGTAGATTTGTAACTGTCTTGGACTTGCTTTCGTAATTCTGACGCAAATCCATCAGATCTGTGGAGTGAATTATTACTTTGATTGGGACACTCTGCTTGGGTCTACTTCCATAAACTGATTTCAGTTATGGGAACAAGAAGAACAGATGTTCGGGAAAAAAAAGCTACAGTTCTCTTAGCAGTGATGTCTATCTGTATCCTTTGTGGTGTTATTCCAACCAATCTCAACGGCTGAGACAGCTCAAACCCTGCCACAGACAAATCTCCAATATTCACCAGCGTAAATGGATGTGTCAAGACTTATGGGACAGGGATGAAGGAATAGCCAGGAGCTAGTTCTCTGCTAGAAGACACCAGCAGATAGGTCTACACTATATGCTGAGCATCCAGGCCAGACTTAGCTATCACACAGTATTTGGTGATCCATGTTTTGGTAGCCAATGGCTTGGCCAAAGAGGGGACCTGTGAGGCAGTTGTGAGGGATGGAGATGGTTCACACTGTACACACATCTTACCTTCAGAGCAGCACCAATACAGATCTGCTGGTAGGTGTCTGGCTCCTGTTGGGCAATACTTTCCTGAACACTGATTCTCTTTCTTCTAATGAAGGCAGTAAGAGATTTTCAAGACAGATCTGCTATGGAGACTTCTATTAAACTTGTATATTAAATCTTTGTAGATTTAAATGCACTGCAAATAGAGCATCCAGTCACCTAAGGCACACACAGACATCCAACTGCTTGTGATGGGAACCTCTCAGATGCAGGCACTGGGGAAGAATGCCATGGGAGGGAGCTGTAGAAATTACCTACATGCCAAGGAGTTGAGTCAATCCGGGACTGAGTTTTCTTATCAGGGGGAACTGGTACATGGTGGAACATTGTTTAAATGTAAAATCCCATCTGTGTCAATGAAGCAGGAGAACGTAAATTATGGGGAGTAGAGGGAGGGGAGGGAGGCTGGCATGTGGGAAGGCAGAGAAATGAAAGGCAGAGTTCATTTGGAATGGATGGGGCTTTGAGCAACCTGCTCTAGTGGGAGATGTCCCTGCCTATGGCAGGGGGGTTGAAACTGGATGATCTTTAAGGTCCTTTCTAACCTAAACCATCTAATGACTGTCTGATAATGAAGACCTTCTTCCCAACCCGACTCTGTGCAGGTACAGAATCAGATTCTTCTTTAGGGTACAAGACAAATCAGGAGGAAGGGCTGAGTTGCACCAAAGTAAGAATCTCATCCTGCAAAAATGACAGAGAAGATGGACTGTGGCTACATCCTCTGTTCTTCCAGCTCAGCTTTCCAGGCAGCATTTGATTGTTAAACATTGAATTTCAATCCTGAAGCGTGGGTTAAATGGTAACTGGTGGATGAGACTCCTTGTCCTGCAGCAGGGATGAAGAAGTTACTCTTTCTCTTGCCCCCTATTCAGTAGTATCAGTGCTGTCTGGCCTGTTGGTTGGGTTCTCTATAAACACAACTCTGCCAGCTCCCTGACATCTGTGGGAAAGGTTATTATTTACTGAGCGTGTAGGCTTACACAATATGTTGAGAAAAACAGCTTTAGCTCCAAAACAAGCAGCTGATATCATCATCAGGTATTCCTTAACTCTGTTCTAATGATGATGATATTTAGCAGAAAAGCTATGCTTAAAACTGAGTATTTCTGATTTAAACTGCTCCAGCAAAAGGTCACAGAGGCAGCTGCTTTCTCCGTTGCCACAAAACTGTGTAGGACTACTCATATGGAAATAACTGAGGTACACAGTGCTTTCTTTGTCTCAGTATTTACCGGCAAGTTCTTCTGTCAGACTTCCCGTATCTATCTGTCTTGTAACAGCGGAAGAGAGATACTATCCAGAGTGGAGGAGAATTAAGTTAGAGACCATGATAGTAAACTGGGCCTGTACAATACTATGAGACAGGAGAAAACATGCTCAAAGGTGGACAGGGAGATGGCCAATGTTGTGGGGTTTTTGGAATGGCTGTGGCAACTCCAGGAGTTTCCTAGTGGAAAAAAGTGAACGTTGTGTTCAGCTTCAAAGGAGCAAGTAGAAAGGTCCAGGAACTTTAATCTGGCCAACTTCTCTTCAGTCCTTGGGAAAATAATGGGACAAGTTCCCCTATAAGCCTTTTGAGGTATGTGAAGGACAAGAAGGTGACTATAAATATTCAGCGTGACTTACTGAGAACAAACTGTATGTGGACAGCTTCTTTGACTTCTGTGATGAGTTGATTGGCTCTAAAGACAGGCAAGAGAAGCTGATGTCACTTACCTCTACTTAAGCAAGACTTTTGACATGGTCTCACATAGTGTGTCTATATACAAACTAGGGAGATGTGGACTGGATGGGTAGACTATGAGGCTTTTACCAAAGATGGAGATGGACTTTTCTCAGAGAAGACACTCCTGAATGGCAAATGGTGGGATGGCAAGAGATAAGTATAAAGTTGCAGAAAAGGAAATTCTGGCTTGATTTAAGGTGCAATTCTTCACCGTGGGCAGGACTGACTATTTCAACAGCTGCAGAATCTCCTTCTCAGAGATGTTCAAAATTTGACTAGAGTTTTTGCACAACCAAATCTAACTTTGAAGTTAACCCTGCTTTCAGGAGGAAGTTGGACAGGAGACCTTCAGAGCTTCTTTCCATACTTCGATTGAATGATGGTCTGTAGATACGCCTCAGTGTTCTCTTATCAATGACTGTCCAGTCCAGTGCTTTTTCTGCTCCCTACCAGAGGTATAAAAATGGTTAAAAGGAACTATGCAAAGAATGACATGATATAGGAGGAATCATAGTATTTTATTTCCTTGTTCCTGAGGTCTGTGAATTCCAGCAGCTTCCAAAGGCAACCTGCACTGTACTGTGACAGTGAATATAATGCACATAAATTCAAATACCTGCAAGAGAGAAAAAGATAAAAGACTCCAGTAATGAAACTTTATGTCCCAAAGGGGTTTAACTTCGTCAAAAGAAGGAAGTTTTCAAAAAGAAAACTGTAAGAAAGGACAAAATTTGTAAAATACCTATAGATGACACAGCAAATACTTTGAAGGCAATAAACTGAAGACTCGGAGGGTAAACGTATACTTTGTATTAAAAAGATTTTGAGAAAGTCCTGACCTAGATAAATAAGTCATGTGGTTTGTAAAAGACTAGAAGTGATTGAAGTAAAAAGACAGTCCTTAAATATAATTAAAAGAGAAATGAGGAATTATAAAGAGCTTAATGCCTGGAAGTTAAACATTAAACATCAATGAACTATGTTAAAAAAGGTTTTGAGAACCATTTTACTAAAGGAATGAAATAGTAGTAAAACCTTCCTCAAAGTTATTGGTGTAAGAATCTGCCACGGACTCGGTGGGACTTAGACACAACGGGAGTGAAAGAGATAGAATCATAGAATCATAGAATGCATAGATCCATAGAATACACAGATTCATAGAATAGATGCACAAGGAAAACACAGCTGCTACGTACAGAAGAAAGGCTTGATGAATTCGTGAGTCCATGTTAACTACGGAGTAGTTTAAGATGGTTCCTAAATCAGCATTTATCTTGCGAGGAAGAGGGAGCAGGTCAATGAAAAGAATGATTCCTAACAGAATGGTTAGTAAAATAAATTTTAAAAAAATCAATGAAAAGAAAGGAAACATGATTCAAGAGTTCTAGGGGAATGAAGATATGAAACTACTGTATTATTTATCATGATGTGCAACTTGTCACTTCAGTCAGACTTAGCTGCAGGGGAGTATAAAACAGCAATTGTGCTGTGAATTTTTGAGAAGGACACCATGAAGGATCTGAGAAACTGCAGTTCAGTAATGCTGACATCTGTATTAAACTCACTGGCAGGGTGTACAAGGAGGAACAGCATCCATAGTCTCAGGGCTAAATGCAATGTATTGAGGAAGAGGCAACACTGCGTTTAGAGAAATTATTCCTCATGTATCAAATTGGACCTTATGAGCATGTGGTAGAGTGATCTGTCCAGTGCAGTGGAAATAGAAGAGTTCTCAGCAAGGTCTTTCAACGGAGGATTCAAAAAATGAAATGGTTGTGGGATGGATTACTCTTATGAATTATTAATTGATTAAATGGTAAGAAACAAAGAATTGCTTGGTTTTAATAACGTAAAGTCTTGCCAGGAGAGTCCTGCAGGGCTTTCCACTGAGAGCTGTGTTCTTGAACACACTTGCAAATGATTTGGAAAAGATTGACAATAAAGGAGTGATAAAATTTGCTGATGACACGGAATTATTCATTGTAATTGAAACTAATATTCCCATCAGGAGCTGTAGGAGCATCTCAAACTCTTGAGACACCAGTCAACAAAGAGACAGGTGAAAATGAGTGTTAGCAAAGGCAAAATAATGCACACGTGGGAAATGCAGCCCTAAACATTTATACACAGTGGTGGTCTCTAGAGTAGCTATTTCCACTCAGAAAAGAGATCTTAGCATCGGAGCTCCGGAGAACTGAATGTTAGGAATTACTGGAAAGGAATAATGAACAAACCAGAAAGTAACATTATGGAGTTGCGGTGTATGTCTGTCTTTTCTATGACATCATTCTAGTTTCTTTTCTAAAATCACATTTCAGAACTATGAATGGTGGATGAAAAATGGAGAAGGTGATTAGGAATTGGTTACTCACTATTATTCATAACACAGGAACTAGGAAGCATCAAGTAAAATGATCAGGAGTCAGACTGGAAGACAAATGAAAGGAAATACTTCATCGCAATGCAATTCTTTCTCTCTGAGTCACTAGGGTGGGATTCATCTGACCTAGCCTTAAGAGTGGATTCACCCCACTTGAGCTGGGCATCTTTTGTGCTGGAGGCCACTTGTAAGTTAGGGACTGAGGTTCCAGTTACAGTCAACAGAGAGTCAGGAGTGGTAGGTATGTGATTCACCTCACCCTCTACAAGCACTTGTTTTATCAGAGGATGTGTCATACCTCTCTGTCCACTGAATGTATTGGCCAGATCCCCGGTGTGTACATAGAACCATGGAATCACAGAATGATTTGTGTTGGAAGGGACCTTCAATGGTCATCTAGTCTAAGCCCACTGCCATGGGCAAGGACATCTTTCACTAGGTCAGGTTGCTTAATGCCCTGACCAACCTGACTTTGAACACTTTCAGTGATGGGGCATTCACAACTTCTCCGGGCATTTTGTTTCAGTGTCTTACCACCTTCATTGTAAAAACATTTTTTCCTTATATTCAGTATAAACTAACCGTTTTAAAGTTTAAAACCACTGTCCTTTGTCCTGTCCCTACAGGCCTTGGTAAAATGTCTTTATCCATCTTTCTTATAAACCTCCTTTAAGTACTGAAAGGCTGCAATAAGATCTCCCTGGAGCCTTCTCTTCTCCAGGCTGAGCAACCCCAACGCTCTCAGCTTTTCTTCATATCAGAGGTGTTCCAGCTCTCTGATCATTTTTGTGGCCCTCTGGGATCACTTGTCTTTCTGGTGTTGAAGACCCCAGAGCTGGATTCAGTACTCCAGGTGGGGTCTCACGAGATCCATGTAGAGAGGGAGAATCATGTTCCTTGACCTGTTGGCCATGCTTTTTTGGATGCAGCTCAAGATACGATTGGCTTTCCAGGCTGCAAGTGCACATTGTCGGCTCACGTCCAATTTTTCTTCCACTAGTACCCCTAGCTTCTTCTCTGCAGGGGACAAAGGGACCCCAGTGTGGCTAGTTCAGCTGTAGGCTTATTGTGGAAATCAGCCTTCAGACAACTGTACCCCAGCAAGTGTTGCACTGGCACAGCCTGCAAATGGAGCTCAAACACTTGGGATAGGTGCTCCAAGAGAAGGATGAGAGGCAGGCAGAAGCACCATTTTGCAATGACTGCCATGATGATAGGCACATCCAACACCCCCAGGGTGCCAGGAAAAAAACCAAAGCTTAAAAATGCTGCCTATTCTCCTATTTTATTTACATTTTTTTTCAACAGTTGACCTTAAAGGGCAACATGCTCCACTCTGTCTGCTTTACAGGCAGATAAGAGCCACATCCTGACTCTGAGTGGATGAAGGGGAAGATAAGTTGCTTTCATGGATGTGTCCGGGAAAAGGATAAATTATCTCCTTTATGGGCTCTTTGTTGCTCCTTTCTCAGTTCAGGGCTGTACCTCTGGCAGGGCAAACACATACTTGTAACAGGATGAAATGCCATACATCACAGTGGGTCATTGCTCTTGTGATGGCACTGCACACTCTGTACTGGTGGTAGACGTCAAGAGAAGATGGATGGAGATGGGAAACACAGAAAAAGAGGGTCAGTGCTTCTCTGCTGCTTTTCATATTGACAGTAGAAGGGGAGGTGAATAATTATGCTCACAGAACGCAAGTGCCAATGAGATAAGGAAACCTGGTACTTGTGCAAACAGGTGTCTTTCCTAAAAAATCACATCTGCCTATTTTTATCATGTGCTGATCCTTCCCTTTTTCCTCTGGTCCGGACAGCCACAGCAGGCAAGAGAACAAAGCAATAGAATGCCAGGAAACCTGGGTTCATCTCCTACCTCTACCAACAATCTGCTGTCTACGCCCAAGCGTGTCATTGTTTACTTTTTAATCCTTTTTCTGTCTTCTCAAATGTGAACAGTATTTTTTGCAAGTCTCTAAAGCCCTGTGGGAACAAGCTTTGCTTTTATTATGCTTTCATATACAATGAAAACATACTCTCTCTTGGGTTACTACACACTCCAGCCTTATGAATAGCATTAGTTAGACATGAAATGCACAATAAAGTAGCAAAGCCCAGTTCAAATGGCTCCCAGAACTTCCTTCCTCAGGCTTTCTCAATCTGAAATCTAAATCTTCTTTTCCCAGAGCCTCTCTTTTACCTCCCATGTATCTGGGTCACTCAGAGGATCATTAGTTTCTGTAATTCAGAGCTCAGCAGTCTTTTATCAATGCAGCAGTGACAGAAGACACACTAGCCTCCTGCTCTTCACTGGCTCAATTTCTTCTGTGCCCACATATCCACAGTGTAGGGATATTATTGATCAAGATCAGCAGTTATGGTTTTGAATGTACAGCTGTGTTGGTATTGGTCGTATCTCCAGTAGCCAAGCTCTCAGCAGTCTGGAGTGATGCCTTAACCCAAACTGTTCCTTTGTGCATATTAGCAATGGTATTAAACCCAGCAGGGCAGATTTCCGCCATCCCTGGAGGTATTCAAGACCAGGCTGGATGGTGCTTTGAGCAACCTGGTCTAGTGGGAAGTGTCCCTGCCTGTGGCAGGGGGGTGGAACTCCATGATCTTTAAGGTCCCTTTCAGCTCTAACTCTTCTATGATTCTATGATTCTATGAAAATTTTACGTACAGTATATCTATACTGGTCAAGTGTGGGTGATACTTACAACTTAACATCCCCGTCTGATCAAAGTAATTCTCCAGATGTCTTAGGTTGATAGCTACCTGCGGGATCTAAAGCGACTCAGGGACCATGACTTAGAAAGAAGTGTAGCCAGCAGGGCAAGAGAAGGAATTCTGCCCCTCTGCTCTGCTTTGGTGAGACCCCACCAGGAGTAATGCCTCCAGCTTTGGAGTCCTCAACACAGGAAGGATATAGACCTGTTGGAACAGGTCCAGCAGAGGGCCATGAAGATGATCAGAGGGCTGGAGACCCTCTGCTGTGAGGACAGGCTGAGAGAGTTGGGATTGTTCAGCCTGGAGAAGGGAAGGTACTGAGGAAATTTTGCAGCCCCTTCCAGTCCCTAAAGGGAGCCAACAGAAGAGATAGGGAGTGGAGCAATACGAAGAGGTGGAACAGTTTTAAGCTGAAATAAGGAAGACTTAGATGAGGTCTCTGGAAGAAATTCTTTACTGTGAGGGTGGCGAGACACTGGAGCAGGTTTCCCAGAGAAGTTGTGGCTGCCCCATCCCTGGAAGTGTTGAAGGCCAGGCCGGATGGGGCTTTGAGCAACCTGGTCTGGTGGGACGTGTCCCTACTCATGGCAGGGGGGTTGGAACTCCATGATCTTTAAGGTCCCTTCCAACCTAAACCATTCTATGATTCCATGATTAGAAAGCCATGAACTGAGCTCCCCAGTAACTTCTTGTAAGGGTGATCTGAGCGAGCCTGAATGCATGTATGGTACAGGCTGATGCTCTTTGGCAATCTATATATGTTAAGACCACAAACATAGATAGTCAGTTACTGCAGATCAGATTATGGGTTAATGAAAAAGTTTTTACTCATTCATAACATGAGACCTTGTAACAGTGACCCCACCCTTCCTAGCATTTTTTTTTTTTAAACTGACTTCCTCCAAGAATAAAGCATTCCTGAACACAGGTCCTCCCAGTAGCCCTCAGAAGGATGTGTTCCTTTTAAAGCAGATGATGATTCAACCTAGTGAAGTCTCTTTGTCCTCTACATAGATCTTTCTTAACCTTAAGAGTGTTTTTAACCAGCTCTTGACAAGATGTTAGCTGAGAGTGAGGCTGATTTAAGCCAATGGGCTTAAGGTTTGACCTCCCCATCCAATCTGCTGAACAAGTTCTCTTGTAACACCAACTAAGATAAACCTTTTTTTTTTTCTTAATGGAAAATATTTAAAACTGAAGAAATATTCTTTCTTGTTCTTCCTGACAGGTTTCTTCAAGGGTTTCACTACAACAGAACTACAAGTTCTTCTTAGGAAGCAAATGAGCTTTTAGTCCTGACAGGACAATCGTAAGGGATTTGCTTCTACTAACTTCAGGCTCCTCCATCTGACGTGATTTAAAGGAGAGGAACAGACAATTTTAGGGGCCGGTTCACTCACACAGGTTTGGCTATTGATCTGTTGTAGTTTGAGATGAATTGCACTCTGCAGTTGACCATTTTGCTCTGTTCAGGGATCCTATATGATTTCCCTATTGGCCGGGTAAAATCTCATTTTAGGTTATAAACAGTTTTAGGGGCAATATTGGCGGAAGTAGATCTATGAGGTACAAGACAGTTTGCTCTTTGCTTGAGCTTTGGTAGGATTCAGCCCACAGGACCACAGACTAAAGGTTGAAAGGGACCTCATGGAGTCTCTGTTCCTTGTGACATGATTAGCTCTAGAGGTTGCTTAGAAAATAGAAGCACTGCCAACAGGCTGATCTTCCTGAAAAAGGGATATCTTGAAGTAGTGTATTAAGTACAAAGTCAGCAAAGACTGACATGCAAGGTCACCGCTTGTTTTTGAAGGTGATGTTGATGTTTACCAATGGCCAGCAGGAGAAGCACTCACACCATCAGGAGCTAACGACTTTAGAAGAAAGGACAACATATCACCTGCTAGGAATACAAAGTGGATGTCCACTGGCATGATTTATTTAGCACTTTCTCAGGCATACTCTTACTGCAGGCAATGGGAACTAAGAGCCGGATGTTGTTTCTCAGAGAGATTGGGAAATTTCCATGAGCTTTCCCTCTGGCTAGTCTAGCACAGATATTTTTCAAGAACAGATGCTGAGAGCTTTGTCTACATCAGGAGGAAGAGACTTTGTCTACACAGCCATGGAAATAGGTTTAAACATGTGAATCACCATGGTCTCTTCGCTTTCCATCCGCAATAGCTGTTTTTGGCCTGGTGGAGTTCATATTTAAATGTTCTCTTAGGAACAGAGCGGAAGAGTGGAGGTCACTCAACTCAGTGCAGGTCTGACCTAGCAAGAATCTACGGACCTTAAGCAGAATGATGTGCTCATTACAGCAAGTGGTAATATCTCTGCTGAGCTCTTTTATACTGCTGTGAGCCACAGAGAAGTATTTAGGAGGACATATATCCAACCCAGAAGTAATTTTATCTGCCAGCTAAACTGTTTTGCAGGAGCACCATCCTCCAGAAGGAGGAAAATATGACATCCTGAGAATGATGCTTGGGTCAGCACTGAGTTGTGAGCAGGAACAGAAGCAGCTGAGACGTTCAGGCTGTGCTTGCTGCCTAGGCAGCTGCCTTCTCCCCCCAGGAAAAGGTGCTGAGATAGGTTTAAATGTCTGTGCTTTTGCATGGATGGGTTTAGCTTGCATGGGTATGTGTGTATATGTAGAATGCTCTGAATGACTTTAGGATTTTCTACAACTTGGGAACTAATGAGCTAAGCCCTTTCAGTGGCCCCAGTCCCTGGACTATCCATGCATCTGCCAGTGAAAATCAATGGCAATAGCCAAGTGGTGCAGCCATACTTCTGCTTGAAACGGGTTTTTGCCACCAGGACCTGAGGTTGAAAAAGGCTTTAAGTATTGAACTGTCGTGACCATGATAAAAGGTCTGTCTTCAGAAGGGGCCACTGTCTTAGATCCTGACTCAATTTCTCCTGGGAATTTGTTCTTTAACCAGTCCTCTTCATAAGAAACACTCTGCCTGAGAGCTCTCAGGCATCTTCTGATCTGCTTTGTCCCATTGGAGGAAGAGCTGTGATCCGTAAGATGGAGCTTGGTCTTTATGTAGCTGGGATGGAATCCATTATTTCCTTTGAAAATGATGACTGGCTTTCAACTGGCATTGGAAATGGACTGTCCCTGACTTCAAAAGACTGAGAGAATCTCTTATCAAATATCTTCAAAAGCTGTGAAAGGAAGACTGGGAAATGCCAGCCAATTTCCTCTGTTTTTGTAGTAACTTGTTTATGTTTTTCGAGTTCTACTTTGGAAAAGCAGTTGGCTTGAATTAATATGCAGCGTGTTTGGTTTTTGCTGTTCATGTGTATGTGCACTTTATTTGATTCCCGGAGGTTGCCTCAGACTTGTTTTCTCAGAAAGGATTGAATTGTTTATTGATCTTTGCTATTGTTCTGCATTAGTGTGTTCGTCTGAGGCAAGGTCTCATTTCTCGCTTTGCTGCAAATGAGTGCTCAATTAAAGAAAAAAAACAAACAACAACAACAAGCAAACCCATCCATTGTATTTCCTATTTTGAAGAAAAGCACTAACACGGACTCAGAACTGAAAAGAAAACAGAGAATGGTTGTGATATAACAGGGCAGGGTTAACCTGCAGGAGTGATGAAGGAAGAGGTCATCTTGACTCATGACTGAATTAAGTTGCAAGGGAGGGGTTGCAGGAATATTGCCCTCCCCGCCCCCCATTACATTATGTCAGCCTTCAGTTCAAACTAGTTGTCTCATTGTGCTTGCAAAGAGGGGAGGTCAAGACCCCGTGCATGCTTCCTGCCTAAATCTGCACATCAGAGTGACAGTAAAGATGTCTTTGACTTAGTGGGTCCATTCCCTTTCTTGGTGCTACAACTCTTGGGGGGTCACTCAGGGTGGCTAAAGATGAGCAGGATCTGGTTTCCCAGGGGAATAAAAGCAGGAGCTGATAACCACAAGACTTCTGTCCTCTGCTAACAGCACACACTGATTTCCAAGTCCCAGGGAAGAGATTGTGTCACTGACATGGCCCTTCGAACCCAAGGACCAGCTGCATTCAGGGGAAAAGTGAGGGGTGGAAGGCCAGATCCTGCTGGACTAACTAAAGGGGAGTTATAAAGAAAAAGACAAATTCAGTTGGCAGGAGTGGGTACATGGCTCTTCACTGACTCTGGGCAGAGACACAAGCCCTGAAGATGCAGGTGTTGGAGGCTGAGCTTGTCCTCTAGGAGACATTGGTGGGACACCAAAATATTGGTGTGAGTCTCTGCACAGCAAGACCTGCCAACTTGTCAGATCAGGCTGTCTTGAAACTAAAAGAGCTGAATAATAAAGGAGACAAGAAACTAGACAAATGGGAATAATGAAGGTGCGAAGAGGGTTGTAGCTGGGGGGTGTAGTTAGTAGTTCACTCATACACACTCATGCTCATCTGTACACACACTCACATCAGTAGACGTATTTCATAGAATCAGAGAATAGTTTGAGTAGGAAGGGACCTTAAAAGGTCATATGGTCCACTTCCCTGCAATAAGCAGGGACATCCTCAACTTGATGAGGTTGCTCAGACTCCTGTCCAACCTGATTTTGCTAGGGATGTGGCATCTACTACCACTCTGATCAACCCAGTTTCAGTTACACTAGACCAGTGTTTCACCACCCTAAGAGTAAAAACTTTCTTCCTTATGTCTAGTTTGAGCCTACCCTCCACCATTACCCTTTGTCCTATCACTAGTGAAAAATGCCCTGGTAAAAAATTTGTCCCCATCTTTGCACAAAAAGCCTTCACCAAACCCACATCTTTCCAGTATTTTATTTTACCTTCTTATTTTATTTTTTAATTATTTTTAGGGATTTTTTTTTTTGACAGAAACTGTCATTTCAGGCAAAGAATTCATCCTTTTAAGTGAAAAGTACCTTTTATTCTTTTCCCTTCTGGGATTTTTGTAAAACAAGCAAGCAAAGAAAACCACTCAGAAAAACCACTATGATGAAACACTTTCACCAACAAAGCAAACAAACAAACAAACAAACAAAAATTTAGTCACTTGAAAAGACATCCACGCATATTCCAAGGACAATATCATTTAAAACACTGGTTTATTTAGGTCAAGATTTTAGGAAGAAGAAAAATATCAAGTCCTTGACTAGTGCTGTCCAAATCTTAAAATACAAGAGGTTGAAAGCCCACAGGAATCCTTCAGAGATAAAGGACACCCAGACCTCCCATGAAGGGAATCAGATTTCAAGCAGGTATAAGATTTATGGTGCTCTGCAGTCTTTCAAGGATTTAGTAAATGTCTTTCTCAGTCTGATCTGTAGCTTACACTCTTCTCCACAGATTACCTATGTTTTTATACCATGCATTCCCAAGCAGTTCCCAAACTCAAAACTTAAATTGCATTTCTTGAGAATGGTAATGAAGGAACCACTTGTTTTTGTTGGAGAAAAACGTCTGCAGAGGATGGGCACAGGACCCACTTACAGACACCCTGGCAGTCACCTCATACCTGCTAACCTTATGGGAATTCATGTGTAGGGGATGGGTTATTTGCTTTCCCTGCCATCATCTCAAGGATATCTTTCTGATCTCCAACAGAGCAATGGCAGCCTTCTGGTACCTCAGAAAGGCTGCTTTGTTATATCACTCTTTTAGCACAACAGCCTTTTGGCATGGTGAGGTGCAACAGAAGGACAAATTCAGTAAAGGCTGCATGGAGGATAATATGAGTAAGGGATAGATCTGAGGGTACTGATGAAACACAAGTTTTGTGGGGAGAAAAGTTGAGGATAGGGGCTAAGAGAAAGAATTACCAGCAAAATAGAGGAGAGTGCTGCATTTTTCTGAAACACTTCAGAGGGTGCCCTGCCTATCTCACAGCCAGGGATGTTTTAGCTGTCACAGAGCTGTGTAAGTGGACTCAAAATTGTATTTAATCACCTAGATGTATTAGACCACAGCCAGTCAAAAAGCAGCCTAGAAAGTGCTTATATGGGGGAAAAAAACTTCTGTGGGGCATATGGGCATCTTCTAAAGATAGTTTGCGGCATCCTCTGACCCATGTCCTTTCTACAGTGCATCAAATGAGCTCTCCCAGAGCTTCTTGTTGAGGTCCTAGTTGTTCTTTTCCTTCACCTTTTTATTTATACCTTCCTTCTCCAAGGCCTCAGAAAAACACCAGGACCTCCTTATCAAAGGAGCTTTGGCAAGGGAGCAAACCAGGGTGGGAGAATCCAGTGATGACAGAGGGTTTCTGTCCCCTTGTCCTATCAGGACTCTGCCCAGAGCACCACTTGACAGTTTACTAGCTCCTTGGACACCTTCAGGAGCATCTGGGCTTTAAACATTCATTCTTTTCACGTTTTTCCCCTTTTTCTCTAGTTTTTCCAATTCTTAGAGAGGTACTTTTGGCTTTTGTAGGACAGTCTGACACTGTAAGAAGAAAACTAACAGAAAGAACAGCTGCAAGCACAGCCCAAGGGAGGGGTCTAAGGGCATGCACATCTAATATCCCCCTCCAGATATTGTCTAGCTTCCAGTTATTTTCAGTGGTTTCTCTGAAGAGTAGCCCCCAAGTGATCTCACTTTTCAATACTTGCCTTCTAAGGAATGAGACCAGATGTCTCAAGCAGAGACATAACCTCTTGAGCATTCATATTTAATAACACTTATTTTTAAATTCCATTAAAGTGTATTAGAAGGTGGATTCTCTTTGCTAAACAGGGGAGAAGATGTTTAATTGGGGTCAGCTTCAAGAGGATGACCAGAGTTCTGAGCTGTGTTGACATGTGTATGTTACAGCTTCATCTTTAACCTCTGTCCTCATGGAGCCATCTGGGAGATGAGGCTGGAATTAACCTTTACCCGCTGCAGGACACCCACAGCTATCTGCTTACTGGAAAGTTTTCCTTCTTCCTTTTTTTTCTTTCTTTTTCTTTTCTTTAATTATAGTGATTTCATGCAGCTGTTGGCACCTTCCTGCTCCTCCTGTTAACATGAGATTTGCAAGGAGGGTCTCTTTTCAGGAAGGCAGCTGTTTTCTCTCATTCTTTCACTTAATTAGGATGTGATCTTCTACTGAAAGAGACATCAGAAGTCACATTGGGCTCTCCATGTAGAGGAGTCATCTGAATTACAGGTCTACAAGGAAAAAAAGTGATGCTTAGGTCATGATCAACATTCAGGGGTTGCATGGTGCAACCAGCTATTATTAGTTGGATCTTGCAGCAGTTTTTTACACAGAAAAAAATGTGTTATTTGCTGTTTTGTCTGTCTTTACAGACATAGCTGTGACATGGGCTTGGGCACTTTCCATCCTTGGAGGAAAGCACCCAAGACAAGAGCTAGATCTAACCATCCCTATAAATGTGTGATCAACATCTGAACATGAACCTGGAGCAATAGACAATAAAACCAGACAAACAAAGATATGATGAGACTCTTCCTCCTTTTTAAAATCATGTAAAATCTTCCTGTTGTCTTCTGCATTAGTGCTGGTGACAAAGCAGCTCTTCAGAGCTGGTTGAACCCCTTAGGACCCCATTTGTAAGAGAACAGCAGCAACGATGAAAACGACTCCTGTGAGGTTGTACCCTCTTTGACAATCAGCTGAAAAATACAAGCACAGGACTGCTACAGAAGCAATGTCTGGACCCTATTTTGAACTGAAAACTTGCCCTGAGCTCAAGGAAAAATTCACCTTGTGTTGCTTACTGGGGCAGGTGGGAACAGATGATGCTTCACGTGCTAAATGATCACTTGCAGGTCAGAAACTTAAGATGGTGCATCATGAAAGCTGAGAAACAGGGATATTTCAAGCCAAATCTGTTACACTTTGTTAGTGTCTGTTGTTCATCCTCAGCCACTGGGACTGTTGTATGAGCTTCTTGGGTTTTGTTTGCAAATATATGAGAATTTCTAGGAAAAATACATAGAAACAAGAGTAACATTACATTTTAAAACCCAATGAAGTAAAAGTTTTACTTATTTTACATGGTGAGTGTTCTGAGCAGAAAACACCGGTGAGTTTTCAAGATTCACTGGTTTCACAACCACCCAGCACTTTTACCTGTTGTCTCCTAACTGCTGAAGACAGAGATGGAGGACACGTGGTAAAAGAAGAGAAAAACTTGTTTTTATTGAGCGTTGTTGGTATGGCCCACACCCCACCTTTGTATCACAGAATGATATGGGGTTGGAAGGGACCTCTGAAGATCATCTAGTCTAACCCCCTTTCTTTTGGACATAGTTGCATTCCTAGTGCCTTTGTTCATCTGAGGCTTTGCTGTTGTTCATGGCATTCACTGCTGGGGTGCATATTTACCCTGGAGTCATGATCCCCCACCAGGAATAGCTGGTCTAGGGGGTGTATTCCCAGTTGTAGGACACAGCCATGGCCCCAGTTCATGTTCCCGTGCTCTTTTTTTCTCGTGTGGACTTCAGAAACAGTCCTGTTGGCACATTTTAAAACCATAGAATCGTAGAATGGTTTGAGTCGGAAGGGACCTTAAAGATCATCGAGTTCCAGACCCCCTGCCATGGGCAGGGACACCTTCCACCAGACCAGGCTGTTCTCTTTTAGCTGTACCTTTAGTCTTTGTGCTTCTGAAAATGGTTCCCCTCATGAAAAAACAGCTTAGTTTTGGAAACATGGAGCCTAATACTGTCATTGCATGAAGAAGCACTTGGCTGCTTTTGAAAAGTAGTCAGTGGAAGTGGAGCTTTGAAGCTGAAAGTAGATTATGAAGGTTTGGATTTCCATGCAAGCAAAGAAAGTACTACATTGGGCAGCTTTTCTCTGTAATGAACCAGGCAGGAAGGTCACAGCTATCTGCAGCCAGCTCTGCACCACTCAATTCACCAGTGCTCCATCTCTGTCAGTGGAAAAGGCTTTGCTGGGAAGGGAAGCACATTTGCTTAGGGAATAATCTCAAAGGATGATTAGATAATGCCTACAGGTGGGTGGGCAAGCTCAGGGTCATGGTTTGTGGAGGTCCTCGGTGTGGATCCAGGCTACAAATAACCTCATGGCAAACAGTCATGGCAGAGAGTTACCCAAATGACAGCATTCTCTGGGGAGCAATGTAGAGTGTCAAGCTGAGGACCTCTGTCATACTCTACTGGGGGTAAAAGCTTGGATTTGTGAGGCTTGCAGGCTGTCCTTGCAATAGCAATTAATGGGGATCTATTTCTTGCAGGTCATTTTGTAGGAACCAGACCTGCTGTGCAGGGCACCATAGGTCTCATGGGGCTGTTATAGCTGACATGTCAGGTATTCAGAAGGAGAAGAGCTGGACGACTGTCTAGCAGATACTTCGTTGGACAGAGGTTACCTGAAGGACAGTTATTGCCTTCATTTTGTTCACTAGAAGTTCATGGCCTTGTTCCTCTCCAGATTCCCAGCTCAACTTCCCAAACTGCCAGAAAGAAGGAACAAATGCATGTGCCGTGTCTTCTAGGGGAGAAGTGCATGGATGATTCACACCACTCAATAAATGACAGGAAGATGTCTGATATTATGCAATGGGGATAACATCCAGTGGAGCTAGGGCAGGACAGACCTGCCAGTTTCCTTTTGTTCATGGTATTTGGGCACCTGTATTTTTTTTAAGATTGATAAGAGTATGATTACCCTTTAAGGATGGTTTGGAAGCTGGGATCATCCCTTTAACACGGGACTTGCTCAAGAGATGACTGCAAACTCCTCCACATCTCCCTTTTTAATGCTATTGGTTTTTGAAAATTCTCCTCCTCATCACATGGTCTGATGGGGTTAAACATCTCCGAGGAGGCTGGAGGGAGGAATGTTTTTAATCCCATTGATTTATTAAAATCGTCTAAAGATAGCCAGCTGCAACAGATAAAACTGCTGCCCTCTGCACTTCAGAAAGGTCCTCCCTGAGCCAACTCTGCACAGAAAACATTGGCAATGGCTTAATGACCTCTGGGACACGTCAGTACCTGCCTGCCAGTTGCTGGCTAAGTCCATCCCTGGCCAACTTTCCAACTGGGCTACCTTCTGCCAGCTCTTGCATCTCCCCCAGTTGCAGGGCTCATGGAGAGAGGCGTCATGGGGGACAGTGGAAGTAGGCACCAAGCTCATGGAGAAAACTGCTCCCAAAGAAATTTCAAGCCTTGGCTGAGAAGAAATTAAAATGGTCCTGGCAAAGTGAAATGGAGGGATCTTTATTTTTCCCTCAAGGGATTTATTATGCCTATTTTTGTGTGTGCGCACAGATGCACACACTCCTTTCAGGTCTCTACCTGAGATTTGATGATCTGGAAGACAAAAAAGAATATTCATGATGATTTTTTTCTGTCCTTCAAACCCTGCTGCGATCAGATGTTAATCGTGCTTTGCTCTTCCCCTCCCGGCTGTGCTCCCTGGACCACCAGACGTGCTCTAGCCAACGCAGTGCTGCAGAACCTCATCCTTCCAGATAAGCTTCTGAGGATGGGGGGATGAGGCAAAAGAGGTATCTGAATTTCTACCCCACACCTCTCCTGCCTGTAACAAATAGCTGCAACGAGGCAGAGTTCAGAGTTCTCTGCACTCCAGGCCAAAACAGGGCTCTGCAGGACGTGACAGCTTTGATTTGTGCCTGTCCAGGGCCCACCAGAAACAAAAGACAGCGTCAAGAGTAATTGAACGAGCGTGGCAGGCAGATCCAGCAGCGCTCTTATCAGCTGGGGGAGGCAGAGCAGACCTGAGGAGCAGAGTAGACCAGGTACCAGGAACGAGATCTTAAGGTTACATTCCTCACATACGTGGGATTTCCTGCGGTCCCCAGTAAGTTTTCTTTATAAATTGAAAATCTAAAATCTACAAGAAAAAAAAAGAAAGGAGTCTTAATGAAAAAAAAAAAAGTTAATTATTTTCCTGTGCTGTATTAATCTATAAAGTAATATAGTAAAACGAAACGCTTAGCCAAAGCTAGAGGGAGTGTATTGTTTAAACCCCAAGAGAAGCAATGTTTAATTTAATTTCACAGGTAGCTATTTTGCAAAGTCTCTGAGGGAGGAAACTCTTCCAATACCACCACTCCAAGAATTTGACACAATATAATTTATATCGCCGTTGTACTGAGAGACATCAGTGTGTTGCACGTACGCATGGGCACCCACACACGCCCACAGAGAAACCCTCCTGTCAGCTTCCAATGAAATGGCACAAAAGGCAGTGGGAAAAATGGAGAAGAGAGGTGGAACTGGCCAAAGTCTCAACACAAGGCTGTGATGATCCAAAAGCAGGATTCCTGGTGTCCGATGACCCTTTCCTGGTTGTTTCTTCGGGATCGCAGTGCCCTCTAGCCTACCTTTATTTTTACAAGAATCAGGAGACAAACTGTGTCTGCAGGAATGCTGTGTTTTTTATTTTTTCCCCTCTTGGTTCAGTGAGACTAAGCTTACACAGAAAGCATATACTTGCTCTTGGTGGCCTGACTTGGCAAAACCACACCAAGACTGCACAACCTCTTCCCAGTGCTAATGTCACCAAAAAACATTGTTCTGCAGGATAAGAGAGGAGACCCCCAGGTAACACTTGATCTCATTTCATCCATTCCAAACCTGATGGAGATTGCAGTGAATACCAAGAGTTTTCAATTTGCGTGAACAGAAAGTACCGATCACATTACCGACAATCTAAAAGCGTATAGAGCTGTCGCGGTTCAGTGCTTTTGGACAGCAATTTAATTTCATTAACTTCCCTAGGGTTGGATCTAGCTTTATCTCAAAGTGAGAAGAGCCTTTTCCTTATGTTATTCCCATCAGTCATTGATCAGACCTGCCAACTCTCACACACAGAGTAGTGGACGTGCAGAACTGACTCCCTTCTCTCCTGTTGTTATTGCCCACTTTTCCCTTCAACAGGCCACCAGCCAGATCCAGTAGACTGGAGGGAGACATGATTTCTACCCTCTTTGTATGTTATGATGGTGATGACAAAGATGGGATGAGACTATAGCACACCATCAGCTGGTGGGCCATCTAGCTAAATATTAGGCTCCTGTAATCTCAGGAAAGGAGATGTTTCTCAGGCACAAGCTGGTCCTGCAGCCTGGAGTCTAGAGACCAGGCACTGCCCTCCCCTGTTACACAGCCCCATGACATGCCTGTTAAGTGGTTTTCACAGGAGCTTCTTGCCAAAATCCATGCTGTGTTCCCAATTGCTATTTTGGATCAGGGTGAGACATCCTAGTCCACATCAGTCACTCCTCTGGAGAAGAGATACCCAAAGGACAAGGGGTTTATGGCTCAAGGGCATCCACTTAGCTTCACTAATCCCTTTTCAGTTCAACAGCTGTCCCATGGCAGTTTGCCACCCCTGAGCTTGTTGAGTGCGAAAGTCTCTTGCTTCACAGCTAACTTTGCAAAATCTTCATTATTAGGATTTCAAAAAGTTGTTCCTGGTCCAAGACAAACAAGAGAAACCCAAGCAGCCTGTGAGATCAATCTCCTGAAGGGAGAGACTTGAGAGGGCAGATTAGAAAATAAAAGGAGAAAGAAATGTGTAACTCCTGGCCAAACTATGACTAAGGCGAAGATAGGATAACGGCTCTCGGTTCTTTGAAGAACGTAAACACCACAATGTGAGAGCAGATACAGTTCAATGAGATGGATGAGGCCAAGCAGAGAAAAACATTTGTTGTGGGTTAGGAGATGATTTCAGGCCACTGTGAAGGTTATGAATTAGTCTGAGGGAGGAGGAGAAGCCCTGTGGCTGTTGACCATTTAACATGGACAAGCCCACGCATAGGGAACATGCCTGAATAGCATGACAGTGGCAGGCTGACCTGAAATCAGATGGGAGAAGCCCATGAAAGGAGGGTGTTGTTCCTTTGGTTATTCTGTGGTTTCTAAGAGCAGGACTTGGTTTGTCCATTACACCCACATAACCCAATATCCTGGGCTGCATTCCCAGCAGTGGATTCTGCCCCTCTGCTCTGCTCTGGTGAGACCCCACCTGGAGTACTGCCTCCAGCTCTGGGGCACTCAGCACAGGAAGGACATGGACCTCTTGGAGCTGGGCCAGAGAGACCACAGAGATGCTCCAAGGGCTGGAGTCACTCTGCTGTGAGGACAGGCTGAGAGAGTTGGGGTTGTTCAGCCAGGAGAAGAGAAGGCTCTGGGAAGACCTTAGTGCAGCCTTTCAGTATTTAAAGTGGGCCTACAGGAAAGATGGGAACAGACCTTCTGGTAGGGTCTGTAGTGATAGGACAAGTGATAATAGCTTTAAATTAAAAGAAGGAAGATCCAGGTTAGATATAATGAAGAATTGTTTTTATGCTGAGCGTGGTGAGACACTGGTCCAGGTTGCCCAAAAAAGTGGGGATGCCCCACCCCTGGAAATATTCCAGGATGGAATATTTGAGATGGGGTTCTGAGCAACCTGATCTAGTTCAAGATGTCCCTGCTCATGGCAGTGGGGTTGGAACTAGATGACCTTTGAAGGTCCTTTCCAACCTGAACTATAGTATCATTTTATGATTTAACCCCTCTGCAAGCACAGCTTGCAGCGTGCCTAGCACATCTGAATTGAAAACTGTGACACAGGACTGAGAGACGAAGAAGGGGTATGAAACCCTTTCTGCCTTTAAAAGAACCTGGCCCCAGACACCCAAGATTTCAGAATGTCCAGGGTGTAACTGGTGCCGCCAGTCCTGGCAGAGTACCAGACCTTGCAAAACATTGGTTGTGCTACAAAACAATCCTCAAACTTTAATCAGGCCTTAATTAAGAAGTGCCTCAGAACAATAAGAGCACATTGCATTTAAATCCCTTGGTGCACTGGACCGAGAAATCATTCTCCCGTCTGCAACCACATTTTTCCAAGGGGACAGGTGTGTCTGTTTCTCAAGCAGTACTGAGGCACATTTAAATGACTTGGTTAAAATCGGGCCATAGAGAGAGATCTAGCTTTTTGCTTTTCAGCCTACTGTATAAAAAAAAGAAAATAAACTTGACACAAAAAAACCTCAACCCAAAACAAAACCAAAACCACAGGTTTTCTGAGCTCTAAAGAAAATCATCTGGGAGAACCTGTGAAACCTGGCTTCACGTACAAATCCGTAGTCTAAGCTCATACATCTGGGAGCAGTTTCACTAGGAGAATATTGCAGTGAAAATTGTTTCAGCAAGAAAGTCGATGTAATACTGTAGGAAATAGGAGAATTGGTATTGCTAAGTCTTTCAATTCGATCATGAGTATGTGTTTTTGAGATAAAGTCCCAGCTGCTGCAATAATGGCGTGTCGTGGGATTCCCAGAATTACATTTCAGTTGTAGCACATTTGATTTCAGAGAAAAACAGCAAAATGTGACAGTTTCAGTATCAGAAGGCAAATAACTGTTTTGGGCATGGTCTCAGCAGTCTCCTTAAAATGGGAGGTGGCAAAACTTAAATCGGGGGTAGAGGACATGCTGTCCCTGAGGTGAGGAACACTAAAGATGGGGATCAGCACCAAGACAACAAAGCGTCATCTCAAACCCCGGCCAGAGGGTTTTCTGCCAGCCATCAGTCTGGGCATAAAGATTTGCTTGCCAGCTGCCAACTTCTTCAATCCTAGAGGGAAGTCAGAGTAAATTACTCATGGTGGAAGGTAGAGAACTCCAAGGTGCTTGGGAAGCTGGACCTCCCACTCTTGTCCTCTGTGCAATGTCCACCTTCACATGAGTACTATGCCTTGTAGGAATACAAAGTAGAGCTATTAGTACCTAGCATGCGGGAAGGGGTGGAGGCAAAGTTTATTGAAATGGAAGATTTTGGGGACATCACAGTAGGGAAAAGTGTGCTGAAGAAGGCAACTGAATAAGGGACATCCCAGATTGTCCTGAAGTAGGGACAAATCCAAGATGGGGAAACATTTTATTCTCACAGAATCACAGAATGGTCGGTATTAGAAGAGACCTTCAGAGAACATCTTGTCCAACCCGCCCGCCAAAGAAGAGTCCCCCAGAGTAGGTTGGGCAGGAGCGTGTCCAGGTGGGTTTGGAATGCCTCCGGAGATGGAGACTCCACCATCTCTCTGGGCAGCCTTTTCTAGGGCTCTGGCACCCTCACAGTAAAGAAGTTTTTCCCCACTTTGAGTTGGAATTTCCTGTGTTCCAGTTCGTGCCCATTGCCCCTTGTCCTGTTACTGGGCATCACTGAAGAGAGCCTGACCCCTTCTTCGTGACACCCACCCTTTAAATATTGATAAACATTGATGAGATCCCCTCTCAGTCTTCTTTAGGCTAAACAGACTCAGGTCTCTCAGCCTTTTCTCAGAGAGATGCTCCAGTGCCCCAGTCATCTTTGTAGCCCCTACTGGATTCTCTCCAGCAGTTCTGTCTTTCTTGAACTGGTGAACCCAAAGCTGGACAGTCCAGACTACTACAAATGTGGCCTCACTAGGACAGAGTAGAAGGGAAGGATGACCTTCCCCCAACCTGCTGTCCATTCTCTTTTTAATGCACCCCAGGATGCCATTGGCCTTCTTGGCCAGTTTTATTCTAATTCTTGCTATCAGATTGCAGGGAACAGGGCTCTGCGTCTTGGGAGAACAAGAGCTGAGGCCACTTCTGCTGCCAGACAGACCCTGGGGGAGCCGTATCCTCTCCTAGATGCTGACAGGGCTGTGAATTAGGGGCTGAGTATCGATGTGAGGCAAAGGCAGCCTCCAACAGATTTTTCCCTCACTGCAAAGGTATTAGCAAATTGCTTCTACTCGCCCAGTCTGGGAAAAGAGCTGCAGCAACTGCCCTCCCTGCAAGCAGAGAAGTTCTCTGTAACTTGGGGCAATGCAATGCGATTTGGACAGCGTGGGAAAATCTTTTGAGTTACCCCAGAGAGAGGAGGAGTAGATAGCGGGGGGGAGGATGTGGGCCTTCCTCTACTGGAGGTCTTTGAGGGCAGGTTACACAAACATCTGCTGGTGGGGCCATAGGAGAGCTGATCCTGCCTCGCGGGGACGTAATGGACTATGTGACCTTTTCAGGTCCCTTCCCACCCTCTGAGGCTGTGGGCAGAGGGGAGGGTGGAATAAATCCTTTCTGGCTGTAGAGAGGGGTGTGTGTGTATGGCTGTGCTTGCCTGGGTACAAGCAACACCATCACGAATGCCTATTTTGCGCTGAGGCCTGATTTGGGTGCCATTCTTCAGGACTTATTGGTGCCTGCAGCCCTGTTCAGCTACCTTGTCTCCCCATCTCTTCTTTGCTGCATTAACCATGAATGTAGATCTGGAGAGGTTGGATTGAGACCTTTACTGAGGCAAGGATGTCTTAATCTGCAGACATGGAACTGGAGAGCACTGCAGCTTCCCTGAGGACTGTGCTGTCTCTTACCTTCCCACTACAGGCTGGGGATCACTTGTACCTGCCTTAGTCTGAAATAAGAGAGCCAGAATAAAATGCAGAGCAGGAAATTGGGAAAAGTTTCCTACAGTTTAGGTGCTGCCACCAAGACTAAATGAATTGATCAAGTCATGCACAGTCTCTGTTTGGCAGAATCAAGAGACCAAGGGTATTTCCCTTATCACCAGATCTTTCTAAAATGCCCCCCAAATGCTACTGAAGCATTGACTAAAAGTTGTCAGGGGCCTTAGAATTCCTTGGGTCGAGTGGCTGGGGTGTGTCACATCTCCAGGAGCACCTGTAGCAACTACAGAAGAAAATTCTGCTGATTTCATGAAATAGCACTTTCCTTTTATTGCAGACAACGGTGATGGCCGTGAGTGGCAGCACCTCCTCTACATCAGCTGGTAGCAGCCCCCATGTAGGCTCCGTGCAGGAGTTAGCTGAGGATGTCCCCTCAGATGGATGGCATCCGGGCTGTGCGTGTGCCCTCACAGGGAAGGAATTTGGGGTGGAGCCCAGGAAAACAATCTCAGCTTCGTAGTGGTGATTAAAATGGCCGTTAGATTACAGCACCGGATCAGGTCAGATTAAACAATGAGGTCAGATGACAGAAAGGAGCCATCTGTGTGTGGCAGAGGGCTGGGATTGCTCCGGGGACAGAGTGTGACCCGACATCCCACAGCCTGTCACTGTCACCGAGGCCGCTGTTTCCTCCTTGCCGCATCAGGTATCACTACCGCCTCCCACAACCTCCCTCCCCACAGTGACTGCAAGGATTGCTCTGGAAAGAAGTACTCTGCCCAAATCTAATCACCTTCAGATAAGGAAAAACAAACCCCGTTGTGGAAGGGGAGGGGGGGTGTGCGTCCTGTCCTCAGTCCCCTTCCCTGTCTCTGCTTCACCTTTTCCCTGTGGAAGTCAGGAACGATGGGATGAAGGTCTGACTTCCTCAGGTTGCTGGGGTGGGAATTTCACCATGGCCAAGGCATTTGGGGATGGACAAGAGGGGTTTTGCGAGGGTTCATCATCCTATATTTTCAGTGGGAGTGGGAAAACTTGCTGCAAGTGAGAGAATTGTCATATCTGGAAACTCCTGCTGCAGCTTGAGCTGCACTTCTCAACTTTTATTTACACTCTTTTTGTAAGATGCTCCCTGGAGTGTCCTGGTTTTGGTCCAGAGGTCTTTTCATCACCATCCTCCATCCTGGAGAAATATGCTTAATGTAAGAAGATTCTTGCTACCTCCAGGGCTCTGCCTTTTCCTCCAGCATCCCTAGGTTCAGCTCTGGTGGGGATTGAGAAGATGCTTCAGGGACTACAACTTTCTCTGCATTCTCTTCCGTTTCTCTCAGCCTGAATTTATGACCTGTGTTTATCCATCACCCCTGGTCCTTTTCATTTGTTCTTCCTCATTTGGTTCTCTGGTTTCTGTGCCTCAGGAAGAGCTGCAGGGACTTGACCAAGCTACTTGAACACAGCTGTCTGATGCCATTGGAGACATTGCAGTCTATCTACAATGTCCATACAGGGCTGGCAGGTGCAACACAAGACCTGTGGGGGACCTGCATCCTTCTGGGGTAGCAGCTGGGTACCTGGCATCTCCAGTAACACTAGGAATGTCTTTCTTAAAATGTTAATAATTTAATTTCCTTCTACATTTATTTTGATATTAAAATTATTATTATTTTTATTATTTTTTTCATTTCTTTCGAGGACAGATTTAGGCCACCCCAGGAGGAATGGTGGAGAGTGTCAGAGGCTGCAGATGCAGATACTGTACAACCGTCGTCTTCCTCCCCCATCTCTCCCATGCTCTAATGTTGATTTCTAAATGTTAGTGACAGCTTAATTCTCTGTGTCTACAATTGGCAGTTTTCTTCTGTCATTAATCACAACGACTCTCAGCTGCTGGCAAGAGCTGATAGAGTGAGGCTGGAGTTTCCCAAGAAACATCACAGGGGTCCTAAAAGTTTTGAATTAGCAAAGACAGCAAAAATACTTCTCTAGAGGACAGCCCTGCCCGCAGAAGATGGGATCGGTTAGGACTTTCCCCTAGTGATGGCCACGATTATCTCTGCAGTGGCAAAGCATTTCTCTTCTGAAGAAATAACAAGTAATCAGAGTAAAACATGAACCATTCCCTGCCCCACTGGTCTTCCCCATTTTCTGCAGGGGGAACGCTTGTGGCTATTTGTAACCCAGAGCTCTGTTGCTGTGGGGATTATCGACCGCGAGGTGGACTGGAAAAAGCCCTAATCTCTTTCCTGCCAAACTTTGCGCTTATCTGCAAACCAAAAAGGCCATGTTGCGTTGTTGTTTTATTGTGGGTTTTTTTCCCTCCCTTCTTTCAGGACTTTGGTGATTTACGAGTTCACAGTTACAGCTTTTTTCTTTCTTCATTTGCCACCACCTTTGGCATGGAGTGTGAGCCAGCTTCTCCTAAAAAGAAGATATCTCTGGTGAGGTCTGTGTAGTTTTAAGATGTCTTCGGGTCTATCAAAATGACATAGAAGTGCTTTATATACTTTCTAAAGCAGTATAGCTCCATGGGGCCTTCTCCTTCCAGACCACACTTGTCCAGGATGTCAGTATGTGGAAGAGAAGGATATTGACCAGAGGAGAAGAAAAATGAACGCCTTCTCTCCTTTGGTGGCAGGAGACCAGGGGCAAGGGGAACCTCGGTTTACTGGAAAAAAAACATGGAAATGTTTGAGTCTCCATCCTTAGCATGCACAGGCATGAGAAAATAGTTTGGAATGGCTCCAGTCCATCAGAGAACAGAAATGGGCCTTTCCTGACCCTATCCCACCATACCAACATCAGCAACATCCTCCAGCTGTCCCCTCCGATGTGGTGGGAGGTGTCTGGGGAATGCCCATGCCATCCGTGTCCCATAGCTTCCTGGTGGAACTGCCTCCTTTCAGGTATCTCCTCACTTCTGTAGCACAGGTGTCACAGTGGAATTTGGCTGGAGGTTAACCCATCCCTGATAGCAATTCCTCAGACACTAGAGGTATGGAGAACTTGACACAAGACTGCATTTGCCCTCATTGCTATTTCCTCACTTATCATCAGGGGATGCCTTGCAAAATACACTCTTCTTTTTTCTTCCATCTGGCAGCTTTTGACACATGGCCTGTAAAAATACCTTGTGGCCATTTTCCAGACTCCTTCTTGATCCAGCGCTTAGGGAATGAAAGCCAAAGAGTGTATAATGCTGCAGATTCTCTTCCCACACGTTTGTTCTGGCAGTTTGTTGATAAAATGCTAAACTTTTTCTCTGTCTTAGCCAACGTTTCTCTGAACGTGTGTGTGTGTGTGCCTAATTTTTCTCCACTTTTTAGCAAAGCAGTGCTTTGCCCTGGCGAGCGTGACACCATGATTAATTATGCCAGACAGAAATGTGAACTGAGCTGATCTGGCTTCTGGGAACTACTGGCTGGAAGAACAAGCAGCTGAATACATCTTGCTCTGGCCAGCAGGTGCCGTAGGATGTGCCTTAGACGTCCCTTTCATCTTGACATAAAAAGACACTCCAAGGGGATGTGCTCTGCTTGCTGCTCTGAGGTAGCCACCTTTGCATGGAGGACAGCTTCTAAAGAGTGTCATCCAATGTCATCTCCTTGTGCAAGGGATTTATTGCTCTTGTGAGACCCTCTTCAAGGGGCTACTTGCGTGTATGTAGTATATGTAATGACCCTAAAGCTTCCAATTAGACAGTTGTGTAAGACAAAGAATGCAGGAAGGGAAATGGTTGGAGAAAGGTGGACTGAATTTGTTTAAGATCATGGCTCAGAGCTGAGAGAAGAAAGCAGATCGTTGCCACTCCTTTTTGGTCATGCCCTCTGCTTTCCAAGGCGCCACATCTCAGCAGTTGCTTTATACTCGGCTGTCCTACCCCATACACACCTTGAAAACTCTGAATGAAGGAGAAAACCCCTGAAGAAGCAGGAGCAGCTCAGACCTTTCAAATTGCCATGAGCTGAGAGGAAGGTTTAACACACAGAGCAGCTTGAACTTGCCGGTGTCTTGTCCAACTCAACTACGCTCCTACAAAGCACCTGACACTGCAGAGGCTTTGACACACCTTTCATCAGGGCCCTCATGCTGCTTGATATCCTTCCACAAAGAACATTAACCTTTGCGGAAGCTTTAGGCTATTTTGTCCCCTAAATCAAAAGAGTAGCACAGAGAGCTGCTGCAGAGGACTTGTGTTCTCTTTGTCAGAGGACACTTTGGCATCGACCCTCAGAGCACTATAAGAAATTTCCCATCATGACACTGTAGGCTGAAAACAGTCCTCAGTGGTGTGTCAGACTTGAAGGGACAGGATAAAGAAGAAAGGATGGAAGATTAAAGAAGGTGTCTAGAAGCTGCTCTGTTGGGTTGGTTGATGAATTGTCCCCTTCGTCCTTCATGCCAGTGAATTCAGTAACACACCATTCTGCTTTTTTTCCCCCTATGACTCTAAATTTACCTAGTTGCAGGAGGGGTAGGTCTATCCCAACTTACACAACCTAGTTTAAGTGATGCAGTATCTGGGAACACAGCTAGACCTCAAGTGAGTTCCAGGAAAGAGAAACAACACTTTTAAAATGTTGGTCATGTCCAGAAACCCCTCAGATATTTCCTCTTGTGTCCTTCCACCACTGTACGTGTTCTATTTTTATGTTGCACTCAGATTTTCTTTTTTCTCCTCAAGAAAATATCATGGTCATATTTTCAGTCTGATTTTTCTAGAGGTTTAATAGCACTGCCTCTACGCAAAAGTTAATACATGCCTGCTGTTGGTTTGCAGGACAGCTGATATAGTATGGCTGGCCATTTCCCAGCCTAAAAGAAGGAACACGTAAGGAGAAATTCACTTCCATAATGCTGAAACAAAGGTACAGTCCTTATCTTGGCTGGTAAGTGTTCTCACACCCAGATGTTGAGTAGGTAGGGTGACAGCCAGGGTGTCAGGTCTCTCATTTAAGGGCACAGACTGGATCAGAGAAAATGCCAGTAATCAACTCGCCATCACTCAGCCTTTACTCCTACCCTGAAAACCTCTCCTTGTTTTAACCAGGTTAAGCTCTGAAGATGGCAGGTAGGAGAGATTTTCATTGCTATTCTTCCAGTTTGCACAAACCATTCCTGGGGTGGCCTGATGTTAATTTGCCTTCAAGCCGTGCATCATTTTCTCTCAGTGTGGTGCCAGGATGAGATGACGAATCTCCCTGCAACAAACTGCCAATTCTTCTTCTGCATGTTTATCTATCTGTGGCAGTTGCCTGATGATTTCTTTCTTATTTGTATGGATCAACACCACAATAAACCACACAGCAGTAATCTTTGGGTCTGCTGCGGCTGGAGGCACCTCCTTCCCCCTTCTCCTTGCCAACAAATTAAAACCACACCGACTCCTGATTCACAAATTGCTCTGTCAGATATAATGATTTTTATTCTAACTCTTAATTTGCTTAATATGTTAAGGTTGGTGCCAGATTCACTACTGATCTGATACTCAGCCAATTGCTCATGCTCAAGCAAAGTGGGTGTAATTGATAATCTTCCTTATTAACTTGCTGGGACAACCTGCAGATCTGAGGCACCGGGGAATGAAGCTCAAGGCTTGATTTTCTGCAGAAATTCAGCTCCTACATCCTGTCAAATGACACAGTCAGGACCATAATAGTTCCTCAGGCTGGGCTGTGGTCCTTTTTTGGCAGATCTGCTGTGTATGGCTTGCAGCAAGCATGGGAGGACGCTGTGCACTTTGGTAGATGGAGGCTCAGTTCGTGGGAAAAACCCCTTTCTCTCTGGAGAGGCGAAGGAAGATTTCTTCCAGAGGCTAATCGTATACACAGAGCTTAAGCGTAACACTTCATCAAACTCTTTGAAAGCACCCCAGGGAGAAATCTGGGACCAGTCCTTAAGGAGCGTTCACACAAACAAGTTTACTTAATGATACTCACTGCTATTCCTTCTCTCTCCAGAGATTTTGACTTCAAGGCTGGCATCCTTGCTCAGGGCTGCCAGCTTGGACACATCAGGGTTATAGCGATGCTACAGCCACTCTGGCTCTTCCTGCTGATCTCTGCTCCATGAAGGCAAGTCTTTTACATCCACTGGGATGTGAGCGCACAAGTTAAACATCCAGGGAAGAGCCGAGAAGGACACTAACCAGGGCAAATATTTGACCCGTGTATGTAATTTAGCGCCTCCCGCGAGATATTTGATCCCCACCCAGCGGTGAATCCACCAAACAGCAGTTGATAAATCTGCTGCAACCTCTGGGTAGCAAAATCAGCTTTTCTTTATCTGCTGTAGGTAGTGGCTCTTGGTGTAAGAGCAAGAAGACACTGATCTGTAGCTGTTGGAGGTGGCTTGCTCAGGACTGTGGCATTAGGCACACCATTACTCAGCAGTCATAACATTAATTAAGTTTGTATTAGCCAGCCATTTTCAGTCTTCACAGTTTGAGGTGTGGGAATATTGTTAATCCCATCCTGTTGCTCTGGGCATCCTTTTTAGAAGACCTGTGATGATGTTTTAATTAATGGAGCCGTATTTGTCCATCTCTTGCTGACGATCAGCCAGCAGGCAGTATCACTAGGGCAATGTTATCACCAAGGGACTTCAAACAAACTAAAGAGCCTTTTATCCTGTATTTGGAAGGTTGAAAACGGATTTTTAAGATGGGAAGGTGGAAGAGGCTGCCCTCGCGTGGTAGTTTTAGCGAAACGTCCCTTTCTAACATCTGGCTTTCTCAAGTTTAGGGGATTCCCATGGAAAGATACACCCTGGAGGGAGGTTCCCTGGGTCACATTTGCTTTGAGACCAGAGGCACCGGGGACTGAAGAGATGAGTGAAGGGATATCCTTTTTCCAAACTTGTCACAGTTGCTCTCTAGGAAAGAAACACATCTGCAACTTAGTGTTAATAAAATTTAAAAATAAACAAAAACCAAACCCACAAAACAAACCCAAAACCACCAACAAAAACAAATAAAACCCCACAAACCACAAAACAAAACATTGGAGGAATTTCACAAAGCAAAACAAGATCATGTCTCAGCAGGTGCCTGTGATGGGGAAACTTGCTCAGGACACAGGCATTACTTTGTGTTCCCAAAGATATTAAACCTTCTGTGCAACATCTGCCTTTCCTGTTATCTTGCTATGACCTGGTGTACCAGCCTGGCTCAGGTTTGTTAGCAGGCTGTCACAGGACCTGTCACAGCTCCGGTTCCATTTTATCCTCTGTCCTTGGAATGACTCTCCAGCTGTAGGACTTGCTTTCAGAGTTACTCTTTCTCCCTGCGTCCCCTAAAAAAATATTTAAGTGCCTTTTCATTCTAATAGTAGGTGCGACATGGAACAAGGCTGTGTGAAGGCACTATCTTTTGCCCTCTAATTCTGGCTGTCAGTGCTTGTGCTCTCTGCGTTTGACCCCCTCTAGGTGGGTAGGGAAGGAAGACTCCCCACGGTGCTGATGCAGTTTACCCACATCAGCTTCTCCCTGACTTCACAAGCTACTGTCTTGAAAGGAGACACGGGAAAAAACACCTCCAAAAATGCTCCCCTAGATCCCTGGTTTGGACAGGTGGTGGTAGTGGGAAGGACTGAGCTCATCAGTAACACCTACATTTGAACAGCCGAATCTCTCGTGACTCTACCGAGTCATTGATTTTCGTTGGTCATAATGAGAGCTCAGTTATCAACTCATGTGGAGACGCTTCTAAGTAGACACACACAATTATATGTCTCTATCTATGAGCTTAACCCATCCTTCCCTTAAAGTCCAGTGTCATCCATGGCTATTTAGATGGATTCAAGAGATTTGGCAGTGCATTTGAAGAGCCTGAACCCGTGATAGGATCTGAAAGAGCTTCAAGTTATGCATGGGACAGACACACCTATATATAGATAGATGCTGTGTCTGTGAGGTCCTAGTCCCCTCTACAGACGTGAGTCACCTCACTCTTGACTGGTCCTTCCCACATGAATGCAGACTGCTTTTTCCACCATGATGGGGAGACTCCACGTCCCTGATAGTGAGCAGCATGTCCATGCTACCATCCATCTTGCGAAAAGCAGGCAGCTGCATTTCTCAGAGATGAGTGTGTGTTTTTCTTCTTTGGCTTTAAGAGGTGCCATCACACAGCCTGATCCCTGGAGGCAGGTCTCATAAAGATTTTTTAAAAATACTGACTGAATTAATCTCCTATACCCTGGATGGATGTCACCTACATTTGCTGGGCTGTGCCAGCAAGAGCACAAACAGCAGGTTGAGGACTAGAATTCTTCCCTTCTCTCTAGCATTTGTGAAACTGCATCTGGATATCGTGCCCAGTCTGGGTTCTCCAGTGCAAGAAAAGCACTGATAATCTGGAGTAAGTCATTGCAGCAGGAGTCACCAAGATATTCAGGGTCTGGAGCACATGACCAACAGTTCATGAGAAGCTCGACATGAGCCAGCAATGTGCACTTGCAGCCCAGAAGGTCTACTGTATCTTGGGCTGTATCAAAAAAAATTGTGGCCAGCAGGTTGAGGGAGGTGATTCTCCCTTTCTACTCTGCTCTGCTGAGACCCTGCCTGGAGCTGTGCGTCCAGCCCTGGAACCCTCAGCACAAGAAGGATGTGGACCTGTTGGAGTGGGGCCAGAGGAGAGCATGGAACATGGAAGGCTGGAACACTTCTCCTATGAGGACAGCCTGAGAGAGCTGGGGCTGTTCAGCCTGGAGAAGAGAAGGCTCCGGGGAGACCTCATAGTGGCTTTCTAATACCTAAAGGGGACCTACAGAAAAAACAGAGAGGGACTGTTTACAAGGGGTGTGTAGTGATAGGTCAAGGGGCAATCGTTTCAAATTGGAAGAGGTTAGGTTTAGATAAGATTTTAGGAAGAAATTTTTTATGCAGAGGGTGGTGAAACACTGACCCAAGTTGCCCAGAGAAGCTGTGGATGCCCGGCCCCTGGAGGTGTTGAGGCCAAGTTGAACGGGGCTCTGAGCAACCTAGTCTAGTGGGAGATGTCCCTGCCCATGTCAGGGGGTTGGAACTAGATGATCTTTAAGGTACCTTCCAACTCAAACTGTTCTGTGATTCTATGAGGAGCGGCTGAAAGCTGGGTCTGTTATTTCTGCAGAGAAGGTGAAGGGGAGACCTTATTGCCATCTGCAGGTAACTAAGGGGAGCCTGTAGAGAAGATGAAGGAGGATTTTCCTTCAAGATGCACAGCAATAGAACAAGAGGGAATGAAGACAAATTGGAACATGGTAAATTCTGATGAGATATTAGTAAAAATAAATTCAGAGTGAGGGTGCTCAAACCCTGGATTAGGGGACTAGGTTGCTTATGGAAGCTCCATTCTTGAAGATATTCAAAATGTGACTGCATGGGGTCCTGGGCAAAGCTTTTAAAGCTTTGAGGCACAGACCTTGAGAAGGTCCTTGCAACCTGTATTGTTCTAGTAATGCATTACTTTATGCATGTCCCAAATTCTAGGAGCTCTTACCAAGCAGCAGCTTCAGCACAACTCGGATGTAGCATGGCTGTTTTCTCAGCCAGTGTGACCCAAGGCAGGCAGAAGAATTCCCACAGCAGACAGTCTAGTCTGATGGGAACTGGTCATGACCCAGAATACCAGGAGCAGCAGCCAGAGAATGTAACTTTGTCAACCATTTGTAATTTCATCTCCCTGTCCCAAAGGTCTTGCTGCAACCCCTTCAGGCAGACACAGAGACTTGTGCTGTTCTTCTCTGACTATTAAGCAGCATCATGAGGGAGGAGCTCTGGTCTCCACTGGTTACTCAGGTAAGATGATAAAAGAAGCATAATAATGTCTTCATGATAGCAATTAGGGAAACTGAGGCAGGGGAGAAAGGCTTGCCCCAAGAGTTGGCAGGAAACCAAGGGGCCGTAGGGTGGTTGTTTGAAGGTGTTGCAATTAATAATATTGATATTTGATATAGTTGAGTTTACTAGGTTCCTTTTGCGAAATGTCATGTATAGAGCTACTGCAGAGGTTGTTTTTGCACAGAAAAAGAGCAAGAAAACCATGAACCATGGCTCTTTTCATTGGAAAAACCTAAGTCAGCAAGTTTTCTAAACAGCCCAGCATGGCAGAAGCCATATGAAACACACTTTCCTTTTCACAGAGAACTGCTTCCACTGCCTTTAAGACACTTTTTAATCATTAAACTAATTTCTATGTGGACCCACAATGCACCTGGGGGAACCACATCCTCTCAAAAACATGTATCTTCACTCACATTCATTATAGAGACATTAAATAAGAGTATTGCTGTAAATATATTTGTGTCTAAGTAATATTGCAAAGCCAGAGTAACTCACCTCATTAATATCACGTTTTGTGGAAGGACTTTTCCTCTACCACTTGTTCATGAGTTGATCCCACAGAATATAGGATCCCTTGCCCTGGGAGCCCACACTAGGCACATCCCCTATCAAGGGTAAATCACTCTTTCCCCTCTGTTCACTATCAAAGTTTTACAGGTCAGACCTCTGT
This sequence comes from Thinocorus orbignyianus, assembly GCA_013400375.1. Lineage (NCBI taxonomy): Eukaryota > Metazoa > Chordata > Aves > Ciconiiformes > Thinocoridae > Thinocorus > Thinocorus orbignyianus. The sequence goes on from VXBW01005996.1 coordinate 307,159, forward strand.
ATTCAAAATTATTTTCATGTTTCCAGTGCTTGCCCTGCTAAATGTAAAACTTTAATTAAGAGTTAACACAAATCATCACAGAGAGCCCCTCGCTGAGCCCTACTTCAACCTTTCTCCAGTCTCATGCTCCCATCGCCAGTTGTCTCTCTGTCTATCAAGGTTGGAGGGAGGGATGGCATCAATCGATCCCTGAGTGTTGTCCAGGTGAAGGCTCCACTTTCATTCAGACTGAGCCGATTTCGAGACTCGGTGTGATTTTATGAAACTGGGCACTTCGCATTGCTGTGTGCAGCCAGCTGAGGGCAGGAGAAGCCCATGCATTAGGTGAATGTGTGTGCATCTACTCGTGGCTGTGAAGGAGGAGGGGGAGATGGGGGGAAGAAGAAAGCAGCATCGCCTTCAGTATGCCTTCTACAGCAATCCCCCCTGTTTCAAAACTTGACAACTAAGACTCATCCCAAAAGAGGCTCTCCAGTGAGGATGGGATGAGAGGAGGTGGTATTGAACACCCCAGGGCTGGAAAAGAAAGGGTGCTGAGATTTTGCATTATAGCAGTACAAAGCATTCAGAGTCCCCATGAGCCTCAAGAGTCACTTTCCAATGGACCTAGGCTGGAATAACCCTGCTCAAGGACTCAGGCTGGTGGTAGGACCACCAGACCCCAGAAACTGGTGGATAATGAGCTCTTTTCTGCCAGGCAGATGGGAGATGATGTCCTTGCATTTCCTATTTCTGATGGAAGGATTCTGTCCAGGCAATGGGGAAGGTTATTCTGATGAGCAACAACTGTCATTAGGCTATTCCTGCTGACAGTGTCTGTGACCACTCACCATGTACAACCGGATTTTTCATCTGACTCCTTTAATCTGGCTCCCAGGCTCTGTCAAAACCTTTCGACAAGGGAGGTGAGTCCAAAAAGGCTATTGAACTGCATAGTACCAGCTTGCTCCAGGACCCAGCTATGAATCCAGCCCTACCTTAGTGCTTAATAAGTCTCCTGGTGAGCTTGTCCACTCCAGTCTGAGACCTGCTCTCGGAGTCCCTCCTGCCTATCCAAAGTTCTTAATGATTTTTCATTGTTTGGAGACTTGACAATTTGAAGATACGTACCTAACACCACTGTACCATGGCCACCCTTGAGTCATCACAATCGTAGATCCTTTACTTTCTCCTTAGTTGGGCCAGGATTTGGTTTCCTGGCAAGGGATAGTGTCACACTGATACTTTTTTATCCAACAATATCTTCAGACCTTCATACTCTGGCGACTGTGTAGCACCAGGTGAAAAAAAAATCATATTAGAGGAAGGTTTGCATTCCTGACCTGAGTGCATCTCAGGTAGGCTGCTCACACACTAGTGATGTGAGCAGACCATCCCGGTTTTGTACTCTTCTGAACTAATGTCTGATGGATCTGCTATCAGTGTGTCTATTTGAATCCTTTCCTCTAGTTCAAGGCTGGATGGGGCTTTGAACAACCTACTCTAGTGGGATGTGTCCCTGCCCATGGCACGGGGGTTGGAACTTGATGGTCTTTAAGGTCCTTTACAACCCAAACCATTCTATGAATCTATGATACCTGCAATATCTCATGGTCCAGTCAGTCCTGTCAGTTAGACTCCTATTTCCACCATTAAGTTCCTTTTGCTCACTTCTCCATATTTTTTGTTATCAATGTGTCTTGTATGGCTCTCCTTTTCTGTTTAACGTGTCCCTAAGCACAGACATGGTGTTCTCAGAGATACAGCTACTGTGCTTTCCCTCAGGATTACTTAATATTACTCCATTCAAGACAGTTTTCTTGCTGTAAAATAAGTACTACTGCTTGTGTAACAAAACCAAAGCACTTTTGGGTTGGCCAAAAAGCCTTTTCTCCCTCCAGACCATTCACATTGATTCATACAGCTTTTGCAAAAATTTTGCTTGCCTCTTCAGGCTGGATTGATGAACACAGATAATTCATAAACTGGAGAGAAACAGATCGGAGAAGTAGTGGGGCTCCTGAATTCCTTTCCCTTCCCAATATGATGTACAAGAAAGGCATTTAAAACTTGCTCTTCTGCCCTTAATTTTAAACCTGACTGTAAAAGGTTTTGGTTTTGATGAATATTTTTCTCTTAGACTAATTTATGGCCTTCAGAATTGGTTTGCCAAGTCTCATTCTCCCTGAGTTTTGTTAGAGTACATTTGCACAAGTCTCATAGCTAATTTCTGCGAGTGCTTTTGCCTTAGCGGGAAGGAACAGCATTTTGAATGTCTGACAAAAAATGTTCTTTCTCCCACATCCTATGCTAGGAATTGTGTTAATTAAGAAATCAACCCAAATGAAACGGGTTTAAATGGCTTGACCGCGAAGCCCTTTTTGCAACACTTGTTCGCCTTTCATCTTATGTACTCTTGCGAAAGTATGTTCTCTTGGACATACATTTTGAGTGCTTCAGCTGGCATTCATCTTCTCTAATTTTACCTGCCTAAAAGTTAAGCAGCTAAATTGTAACCAGCTACAAAATTTGCTTCAGAGGAGTGAATTGAATTTTGAGTAGAATGGTACACATCAGCTCTCCTACTACCTAACAAGGCTGAAATGTTATTTATTAATGACTAGAAAAAACTGTTGTGATATCTGTATCTTAGAACAGTTGGTTTTGTATGAAGAATTGGGTTTGGGCTTGAACCAAATACAAAGGCAAACTGCAATACTGTAACAGCAATAACCATAGCAACGCAATAATACGTGCTTGAAATGATCTGTGTGGTCAAAAAGAGCAGAATATCCAAATGTCTTAGCTAGAAGAACTAAGAAATGACTTTGAAAAAGCAAGATATGAAGAAGCATATTTCAAAAAAGGTGGCTGTTGGGACAATATCGGGATGTCCTGAGGATAAAACCTCAACAGGGAAAAAAATCCTCATATTCTAACCCTTGACTTCAACAGAGGCAATCTCACATTTTTCTGTGATGAACTGAAATATGATTGGCCTGAGGTATAGCTAGAACAAGATGGGCTGATCAGATGCTTTTAATGCTTTCCTGTGTCTAGTGGACAACATCCCACTGATAACCAGCCTTCTGAATGCTAGAGCACTTCTGAGCTTTCCTTACCAGACTTGGACTTCTCATGTATTGCAACAGATTTTTTTTCCCCCCAAATCTCTTTGGTTTTGCCTGCATCAAACCCCAGTGTTTCAATCCCAACAGGCTTCTAGTAGCCCTTGGAGGTAACAGAGCTTTGCCCAAGTGATGTCATAGAATCATAGGGTTGTCTAAGTTGGAAGGGATCTTTAAGATCATCAAGGCCATCTCAGTCTCCTCCTATCTTACAATGTTCAACAGGCACACCTGATGCCAGAACTTTCCATATAAAATGTCCCTGTAAAACACCAGTGGTGGCTGCCTCCTGGTGACTCAGCAGAACAGCGCAGCCAAGTGTCCAGAGCCATCTCCTCGAAAACCATCTGCCAGCCAGCACTTGAGGCTGTCTGTCCACAAGAACTGTAAGTGTAGGTGCAACACATTGCAGAACACACCAATTTTAACACACACTTAAAAAGCAGCCAAACCATGGCTCCAGAGCTGCTTGCCACCACTTCAATCATGGCTTGCACCGAGGCCGCTCAAAGCTGGATGGGGCTTGGAGCAACCTGGTCTAGTGGGAGGTGTCCCTATACATGGCAGAGGGGTTGGAACTCAGTGATCTTTAAGGTCCCTTCCAACTCTATGACCAGCCTGCACCCCAGGTGGTATACGGGCAGGGAGCAGGACATCTGCATAATCTGAATGTGCTCGATTAGTCAAGTCATCTCTAGCAAATAATTTGCCTTCTCTGTCAGCGCAACACAGCTTGCTCTCCCCTCCTTGCCCCAGGGAGTCAGACGGCAGTATCTTTCAGTGACACAAAACTGGTCCTGGAAATCCTGTGCTTCAATAAAGAATTCCATCTAATCATTGCAGAATGGGTTAAAGAGCAACTGCATTCCCCTCTGCAAGGCCCTTGGAGGATGCAGGACAGTGATTTCTTAGAGCAAAGAGCTTGGTAATTCAAGCAAAAGTGTAATAAGATCTGAGCAGCTGGCATCCACAGCAAAAGGAAAAACACGTGTAAGTGTTTAAAACTGGGGCAATCACTCTTTCAAATAATTTACCAATGGAGGGCAGAGGAGAAATGGAAAAATAGGGACCAGGTGGATGTTCCTCTTGGGAAAGAAAGTCTGGATATCTTTTTTACACAGATCCTCTTGTCCCAACCCAGACTCTGGGCTTAACAGGAGGACACTCAAGGCGAAGCCATTGGGGCATGCGACGTGGGAGGTCAGAGAGCATGGTCTGAATGTGGGTAAGGGTTGGAGGGCTGAGCCTCCAGGAAAAGGGCAAACTGCTCAGATTAGAAACAAAGGGGGATTTTTTTTTTCTTTTTTTTTTTTTTTTTGGATTCAGTTAAAAAAAATTGAATTAAAAAGGAAAAATAATAGAACAAAAGAGTGAGGAAAGAATGCCTGAAATACAACATACAAGGCTGTCTCTGTTTAGGGCCTGGCTGGAGATGAAACCCAAATGTTTCTAAATTAGAATAAAAACAACAAACTGAAGGACATTGTGTTTTGATGGGTTTCATTTTATCCTTTGATAATTTTTCATTTGTATCCCGCAATGACATTTCATTCGGGTCTCTGCCTGACTGCACATTTTATTCTGGAGCTTGATTTCACGCTATTACTGCATACATCAGTGGCTCCCGAGATTCAGTAACTTGGACCTGCTCCTTAGCAAATAGACATGTCTGTGGTGCGCTTTGCTGTAGATACTTTTACAAGCCATTTCCCCATTGTGCAGGCTCATAAGTATTCCTCTGGCACGGCCTTTTCTTCGATAGGAAAAAAACGACAACAGTGAAACTAAGAGCCAGCAACAACTAACCAATTTGTCAGTGGCATCTTTGGACAATTAAAAAACTCTGTGTCTCTCCCTGGTTTTTTTTGTCCTCCAAAAGAATAGACAAAACCAAAGATGAGAGGAAATGTACTTGCTGCTCATCTAAGTTAATTAAAATCCAGGAACGAGGGAGGAAAATGCAGAAGAATCTAGGGAGTTTAATACTGGCGCTTTTTAAAAAACAAACAACTGATATTGATGTTAGCTGGGAACAACAGGGGTAGAGAGGCTTTTGGCTTTGAATAAAGGGAACAGTTTAGGTGATCTTGCCAAGTGCCTCTAAGCTCTGTTGTTTGCTGATCCTGTTTGTTGCTGAGATTTGCATAGAGGGTGAAGCTGCCTCAGACCATGAGCTAAGTGCTCTGTCTCTCAGTTAACCCACCAGAAAAGTGAAGATACTCCTTATTCTATGACACACAGAGTTAGTCAGGGTTCAAAAATCCATCACCTCTTTCCTAGAGGAGATGCTGAAAAGGGTGTGTTAGGTATACAGCACTGATTGCTGCACAGCGAGCATGCACAAGAAGAGGCAAAGATTTACACAAGATGCTTTCTTTCCTTGCAACTTTCCTTTTCTACAGGGACCCAGGAGGTCTCTTAGACTATTATTAGGATCTTATACAGAGGAAGCAATTTCTTCAAGTTCTCTGGTCTGTTCTAGAGCATGGAGAACTTCTGAGGCTACAGATGCAACAGCAACCTCCATGGCCCAGCTCAAGAGTTTTATTGTCCTGAGGCTTGGTATACTGCCTCAGCTGTGGAAACATCACTTCTGAGGGATGTAGAGGGTTGTGAAACACATCTCCCTGGGGAGGTTTCTCTGCACAGCAGGGTATCTACTGTGTTACATCATTCAAAGTCAAGAAGGGGAGAAAATGTTAGTGGGAGAGGAGCAAAGCAGATAAATAACACATGGGAAAGAGCTGTCCCTCCCCGCTAAAGCAAACGTTCCTTTCAGCATGTCCCATAGTGTTCGGCCTCCCTGAAGTTGAAAATATCTCCAGGAACAGCTGCTTCCAGCATTTCCCTTTGAAAACAGTCATGTATCCAAGAGACTGTTTAGGGAGCTTTTCCCAGCCGCCTAATATTTTTACTCCACATTGTTGCCCATTAACCTGTTAACCCCTTTCATGTTTTCCTAAGTGGTCCCACTTCCTCCATCCAGCTCACACCCATCTCATGCTCAGCTGCCTTCATGGTGTTCCTTTTGGTCATCACCATTTGGCCAAAACACTTACTTCATTCTGCAGGGATAGAGAGCTGGCTTGAACTCAGATTTTGTAACTTCAAATTCTCTCCATTTTCTGCTAAAACTGATTCCCAACCAAGTCTTTGCTTGAGTCCGTAATTTCTGTTTCCAACCTGAAGAACAGATTCTGTGCTCAGAGCACGTTCCTTCTTTAGATACCATGATTGCTCTCCTTCAGAAAAGAACACCTTTTTACAAATAGTTCAGCCCTCCCAGTTAGAAACAGTGTGATTGCAAGTGGTTGATGCCAAAAAGTGAAATTTCTTTTGGCTAAAGTTAGAAAGGGTTGTTGTTGTGGGCCAGAGTGTGATGTGTTATGCCCTTGTAGTTCAGTTGACAATATTCATTGTGGCTATGATTTACAGCCTGCTGATGGGTGTAGCATGGGTACTTAGTGTTGTACTTTCCCTAGAAAGGCAATCTATGTCCCAAAGAAATAACCATCTAAACAGAGCAACCAGCCAGGAAAGAGGGGAATCATGTACCTGTTTTGTAAAAATTAATTGCCTGGAGTTCTGTAATTAATAGATGCAAAACATGCCATGAGCCTGTAGCCAAGCAGGGATCTGAACCCGGGTCCCAGCCCAGTGCTGCAAGCACAAAGCCTTCCTTCCTCTACTTTCAGCGCATTAGAGAAAGGTCTTCATGACCTAGAATGATCTTTAAATGACTCACTTTTCAATCGTTCAGTGTCCTCTTTGAGGGGAGGAGGGATGGGGAGAAAAGCAGAGCTTTAGTTATTGTTGTTTTCCATCTTTTTAATTTGCAGCTACATTGCTTGTTAGTCTAAAAGCAAATTGAGACAAGTCTGAAGTAACCATCTCAGCAATATAAGCTCTCTGTTGAGACAGACCAAACACTCTGTGAAAGTGCAAGCAGGAGTGAAAAATTGGCTGCTTGAGCTAAACAGCTGCTCAGGTTGACTTTCAAAAGCAGTCGAGTCTCATGCCCTGAATGGGACACACAAACAGCCGTGTCCTCTACCTCCCCCTCCCCACCAACACTTAGAGACTCTTTGCTGCTCTGGGACCCCATGTCAGACACAGTTAGGGCAGAAGACCCATGTTGCACCAGCAGCAATATTTTTCTGGGTGTTATGTCTAGAGTAGGAGAAGGATGCTGGGCTGCTGTGATCAAAGAAGCCCTAATGCTTCCAGGCAGGCAATTTCCTTGTCACAGGGTCTGGGGGAGCTGATCCTTGGTCACCTGACCAGTGTCTCAACTGGGAACCCCTTTGTGGGGGTGTATATGTGGTCTTACATGTTGGAGGGAAGGAGCCAAGTGAAGTGCTGTGATTTTGATGAGAGCAACCACTCTACAGGATTGCTAAAAGAGAGGAAGCACTCAGCATCCTCTCCTCCAGAAACCAACAATCAGTGGTTAATAACTAACGCTTAACACATAAATGTCGAAATTTTCAGCTTTTCACCATAACTACAAGAGCAAAAAACTTGAGAAGAAATACAGGAAATCTGAAAGTCTGACAATATTCACAGGATTCCAGAAGTAGAGGCTTTCAGAACACCACAGGAGTCATCAGCCATCAGAGCTGGTGGCATTGCCTTTAAGCTCAAGAGTTTCAGGAAATGCCATCCCAGAGATGATGCCCTGGTAGGAACTAGAGGGGTGTTTTTCTTGGATGTCTCAATAGGGAAATAGTGATTATTCAAGTGAGAGAGCGAAAGGAAGACCCTATAACTTTTACAGCTCAGCCAGAAATGCTCATTTCCCCGCAGAGCCACAGGGTGGTACCAGACCCACTTCTGTGCTGGTGTCAGCATCTGCTCTTTCGTTAGAGGCTTTTGTTCAACAGCTATCTCCTCAACATAGGTTGCATGTCATTAATGTATTTGAGCTTTTCCAGACTTATCTGGATTGAACCTCCCAAGGCTCCCACACTAAAGCCCTTCTGTCTAATGAAGTAATTGGATTGATAGGTAAACAGCAAATCAGTATGCTCAATTGATGTTCCCAGGTAAATCAGCGCAGGTAGTGCTTATGTTTAAAGGGCTGCTTCTGAAGGAAAAGCAGAAATGAATTAAATCTTTTTTTTGCAGCTTTCTTATGATGTCTGAGACTGATGTGAAAGGTTATGATTTTCTCCCCATTTGCCATTTGCATTAGAAATAATTTTGATCTCTCCTGTTCTGTTTGCATGTGTCTCGTACTCCTGGAAGATACTATGGGTGACTGGAAACTTGATGGGGCTGCAATATTGAACACTGAGAAGTGTGAAGGGACTAATATTTAAGGATAGAGAATTTTTTCTTAGCCTTGGTATAATTTGCACTCTTCATTTACCTGCATGTAACTTAAATGGCTGGGAGGAGAAGCACTTTTGCTACAAATCCAGAATGGTGGCTCTTTGAGTTAAGGGCTATGCAGGCGCCATGAGCTTCTGCCTTTGGCCTTCCAGAGGAACATTCCCTTAAGAAGGGAGGAGCTTTGTGACATCCTGCTTCTCCTCAGGATTAAAAAAGCAGGGGGGAAAAAAAAAAATCCCACAGATGTGAAAATAATACTGTTAAAAGAAGAAACAAATACTCCAGGCTTTTCTGATTTCCTTTCTAGCTCACTGTTACAGACACAGTGCTGCTGTGCCTGGTCCAAAGGTCTTTTAAAGTAGATGACTTTGTGATGCATCGCTCTTTCAGAGACTCTGGATTCCACTGTTGTAGCAGGACCATTGGGCTTTACCACAGATTCAGTCCTCAGAGCAGGGGATAATGATAAACAGAAGACAGTGGAGAAGAGAACCAAACATGTTTGAGTGATCTAGAGGAACTGGTTTATGAGCTGAGATCAGAGAGAGATAAGCAGGACAGCACAAGGACAGAGGAAGGTCTGGGAAGGTTCTTCATCACAAGAATTGGAGAGGGACTTTTTGTCAGGAAGTGCAGTGATAGGACAAGGGGTAATGGTTTTAAATTGGAAGAGAGGAGATTTAGATTAGATATCAGGAAGAAATTCTTTCCTGTAAGGGTGGTGAAGCACTGGAATAGGTTGTCCACAGAAGCTGTGGATGCCCCATCCCTGGAAGTGTTCAAGGCCAGGCTGGATGGGTCTTTGAGCAACCTGGTCTAGTGGGAGGTGTCTCTACTCATGGCAGGGGTTTGGAACTGGATGATTTTTAAGGTCCCTTCCAACTCTAACCATTCTGTGATTCTATGAACTCCCTTCTCTCCAAGGACAGGGCAAGACTGCTTGGCTAAACAGTGGGATAACAGAGGAGTGTCTACCTAGAGGTTTCTACCAGACTTTGGGACAGCCTCTGTTGCTTCTTTGGGACACTTTAAACTAATAAAGGTGGCTCTGAGACTGCATTAGGGAGGACACAGGCAAAACTGATTGGCAGACCCTTCCCTCTGCACTCTGTTGGATTTAGAGCAAGGTTCTTTTAGCAACCCCTCACCTACTTCTGCAACACCCCATGAATGAAGTGCTAACCCTGTCCTTGCTCCCGGGACTCATTTAGTACCTTTGCACAGGTGTATTGGCATCTCTGTTCCCTGCACACAGTCTCTGCCTCTGAACTCACGATGGCAGCAGCGTGCTGCAGCAGAGAACAGCGAGGAACAAGCTGGTGACTTCCCCCCCGCCCCCCCC